>JAKELJ010000061.1:56012-139560 GCA_025594165.1 Tamias sibiricus
TGGTGGATTGACCAAATTTGGAAAGCCATGAGGGGCACAAGAGTGAATCATTTTGTCAGAGTTTTCATTGAAATGCACAAAGAAAACTAGTACCCACAAGCTAAGAAACATGGAATTATTTCTAGTTGGCTAAATCGCTTTTCTGTGAGTTTGAAACTCTTTTGCTACCTAGTGATTCAGCTTTGAGATACTTGAACCAGGACAGAAACACAGTGTGCTCTTGTGAACTAAAGTGTTGTTCTGCGTTTTTAAAGTTCTAGCATTAACCATTTAAGAATTAAACTCACAGGCGTTTTCAGGCATTTTCGCCTAATCAGGGTAAGCATCCAATAGACTGTAAACAAAACACCCTTGATGGTGGGATGACCAAACGTGGGGAGCCTTGAGAGGCACATGAGAGAATCATTTCTTCAGAGTTTCATTGAAATACACAAAGAAACCTAGTGCCCAGTAGCTAAGAAATATGGAATTATTTCCAGTTCGCTAAAAACGCTTTTCTGTGAGTTTGAAACTCTTTTGTTACCTAGTGATTCAGCTTTGAGATACTTGAACCAGGAGAGAAGCAGAGTGTGCTCTTGTGAACTAAAGTATTGTTCTGCATTTTTAAAGTTCTAGCATTAACCATTTAATAATTAAACTCACAGGCGTTTTCAGGCATTTTCGCCTAATCAGGGTAAACATCATAGAGACTGTAAACAAAACACCCTTGATGATGGGATGACCAAACTTGGGGAGTCTTGAGGGGCACATGAGAGAATCATTTTTTCAGAGTTTTCATTGAAATACACAAAGAAACCTAGTGCCCAGAAGCTAAGAAACATGGAATTATTTCCAGTTGGCTAAAACGCTTTTCTGTAAGTTTGAAACTCTTTTGCTACCTAGTGATTCAGCTTTGAGATACTTGAACCAGGACAGAAGCAGAGTGTGCTCTTGTGAACTAAAGTGTTGTTCTGCATTTTTAAAGTAATAGCATTAACCATTTAAGAATTAAACTCACAGGCGTGTTCAGGCATTTTCGCCTAATCAGGGAAAACATCCAGTAGAGTGTAAACAAAACACCCTTGAGGCAGGGATGACCAAACTTGAGGAGCCTTGAGGGGCACAAGAGAGAATCATTTTTTCAGAGTTTCATTGAAATACACAAAGAAACCTAGTGCCCAGAAGATAAGAAACATGGAATTATTTCCAGTTCGCTAAAACGCTTTTCTGTGTGTTTTGAAACTCTTTTGCTACCTAGTGATTCAGCTTTGAGATACTTGAACCAGGAGAGAAGCAGAGTGTGCTCTTGTGAACTAAAGTATTGTTCTGCGTTTTTAAAGATCTAGAATTAACCATTTAAGTATTATAATCAAAGGCGTTTTTCAGGCATTTTCGCCTAATCAGGGTAAACATACAATAGACTGTATAAAAAAAAAAAAAAAAAACCCTTGATGGTGGGATGACCAAACATGGGAAGTCTTGAGGGGCACATGAGAGAATCATTTTTTTCAGAGTTTCATTGAAATACACAAAGAAACCTAGTGCCCAGAAGCTAAGAAACATGAAATTATTTCTAGTTCGCTAAAACGCTTTTCTGTGAGTTTGAAACTCTTTTGCTACCTAGTGATTCAGCTTTGACATACTTGAACCAGGACAGAAGCACAGTGTGCTCTTGTAATATGAAGTGCTTTTTTGCATTTTCAAAGTTCTAGCTTTAGCCATTGAGGAATTAAACTACAGGCGTTTTCAGTGAAATTCGCCTAATCAGGGTAAATATCCAATAGGCTCTAAACAAAAAACCCTTGATGGTGGGATGACCAAACTTGGGGAGCCTTGAGGGGCACATGAGAGAATCATTTCTTCAGAGTTTCATTGAAATACACAAAGAAACCTAGTGCCCAGAAGCTAAGAAACATGGAATTATTTCCAGTTTGCTAAAACGCATTTCTGTGAGTTTGAAACTCTTTTGTTACCTAGTGATTCAGCTTTGAGATACTTAAACCAGGACAGAAGCACAGTGTGCTTTTGTGATCTGAAGTGCTTTTCTGCATTTTCAAAGTTCTAGCATTAACCATTGAGTAATTAAACTACAGGCGTTTTCAGTGAAATTCGCCTAATCAGGGTAAACATCCAATAGGCTCTAAACAAATAACCCGTTTTGGTGGATTGACCAAATTTGGGGAGCCATGAAAGGCACAAGAGAGAATCATTTTGTCAGAGTTTCATTGAAATACACAAAGAAACCTAGTACCCACAAGCTAAGAAACATGGAATTATTTCCAGTTGGTTAAAAAAGCTTTTCTGTGAGTTTGAAACTCTTTTGCTACCTAGTGATTCAGCTTTGAGATACTTGAACCAGGAAAGAAGCACAGTGTGCTCTTGTGAACTAAAGTGTTGTTCTGCGTTTTTAAAGATCTAGCATTAACCATTTAAGTATTAAACTCACAGGCGTTTTCAGGCATTTTCGCCTAATCAGGGTAAACATACAATAGACTGTAAAAAAAAAAACTCTTGATGGTGGGATGACCAAACATGGGAAGTCTTGAGGGGCACATGAGAGAATCATTTTTTCAGAGTTTCATTGAAATACACAAAGAAACCTAGTTCCCAGAGCTAAGAAACATGGAATTATTTCCAGTTGGCTAAATCGCTTTTCTGTGAGTTTGAAACTCTTTTGCTACCTAGTGATTCAGCTTTGAGATACTTGAACCAGGAAAGAAGCACAGTGTGCTCTTGTGATCTGAAGTGCTTTTCTGCATTTTCAAAGTTCTAGCATGAACCATTGAGAATTAAACTAACAGGCATTTTCAGGCATTTTCGCCTAATCAGCGTAAATATCCAATAGACTGTAAACAAAACACCCTTGATGGTGGGATGACCAAACTTGGGGAGCCTTGAGGGGCACATGAGAGAATCATTTTTTCAGAGTTTCATTGAAATACACAGAGAAACCTTGTGCCCAGAAGCTAAGAAACATGGAATTATTTCCAGTTTTTGCTAAAACGCTTTTCTGTGAGTTTGAAACTCTTTTGTTACCTAGTGATTCAGCTTTGAGATACTTGAATTAGAAGAGAAGCACAGTGAGCTCTTGTGATCTGAAGTGCTTTTCTGCATTTTCAAAGTTTTAGCATTAACCATTGAGAAATTAAACTAACAGGCGTTTTCAGTGAAATTCGCCTAATCAGGGTAAATATCCAATAGGCTCTAAAAAACAAACCCGTGATGGTGGGATGACCAAATTTGGGGAGCCACGTAGGGCACAATAGAGAATCATTTTGTCAGAGTTTCATTGAAATACACAAAGAAACCTAGTACTCTGAAGCTAAGAAACATGAAATTATTTCCAGTTGGCTAAATCGCTTTTCTGTGAGTTTGAAACTCTTTTGTTACCTAGTGATTCAGCTTTGAGATACTTGAACCAGGAAAGAAGCACAGTGTGCTCTTGTGATCTGAAGTGCTTTTCTGCATTTTCAAAGTTCTAGCATTAACCATTGAGAATTAAACTAACAGGCGTTTTCAGGCATTTTGGCCTAATCAGGGTAAACATCCAATAGACTGTAAACAAAACACCCTTGATGGTGGGATGACCAAACTTGGGGAGCCTTGAGGGGCACATGAGAGAATCATTGTTGCAGAGTTTCATTGAAATACACAAAGAAACCTAGTGCCCAGAAGCTAAGAAACATGGAATTATTTCCAGTTCGCTAAAATGCTCTTCTGTGAGTTTGAAACTCTTTTGTTACCTAGTGATTCAGCTTTGAGATACTTGAACCAGGAAAAAAGCACAGTGAGCTCTAGTGATCTGAAGTGCTTTTCTGCATTTTCAAAGTTTTAGCATTAACCATTGAGGAATTAAACTAACAGGCGTTTTCAGTGAAATTCGCCTAATCAGGGTCAATATCCAATAGGCTCTAAACAAGAAACCCGTGATCGTGGGATGACCAAATTTGGGGAGCCATGAGGGGCACAAGAGAGAAACATTTTGTCAGAGTTTCATTGAAATACACAGAGAAACCTAGTACCCACAAGCTAAGAAACTTGGAATTATTTCCAGTTGGCTAAAACCCTTTTCTGTGAGTTTGAAACTCTTTTGCTACCTAGTGATTCAGCTTTGAGATACTTGAAGCAGGACAGAAGCACAGTGTGCTCTTGTGAACGAAAGTGTTGTTCTGCATTTTTAAAGTTCTAGCATTAACCATTTAATAATTAAACTCACAGGCGTTTTCAGGCATTTTCGCCTAATCAGGGTAAACATCATATAGACTGTAAACAAAACACCCTTGATGATGGGATGACCAAACTTGGGGAGTCTTGAGGGGCACATGAGAAAATCATTTTTTCAGAGTTTCATTGAAATACACAAAGAAACCTAGTGCGCAGAACCTAAGAAACATGGAATTATTTCCAGTTCGCTAAAACGCTTTTCTGTGAGTTTGAAACACTTTTGCTACCTAGTGATTCAGCTTTGAGATACTTGAACCAGGACAGAAGCACAGTGTGCTCTTGTGATCTGAAGTGCTTTTCTGCATTTTCAAAGTTCTAGCTTTAGCCATTGAGGAATTAAACTACAGGCGTTTTCAGTGAAATTCGCCTAATCAGAGTAAACATCCAATAGGCTCTAAACAACAAACCCGTGATGGTGGGATGACCAAATTTGGGGAGCCACGAGGGGCACAATAGAGAATCATTTTGTCAGAGTTTCATTGAAATACACAAAGAAAACTAGTACCCTGAAGCTAAGAAACATGGAATTATTTCCAGTTGGCAAAATCGCTTTTCTGTGAGATTGAAATTTTTTTGCTACCTAGTGATTCAGCTTTGAGATAGTTGAACCAGGACAGAAGCACAGTGTGCTCTTGTGATCTGAAGTGCTTTTCTGCATTTTCAAAGTTCTAGCATTAACCATTGAGGAATTAAACTACAGGCGTTTTCAGTGAAATTCGCCTAATCTGGGTCAACATCCAATAGGCTCTAAACAAAAAACCCGTGATGGTAGATTGACCAAATTTGGGGAACCATGAGGGGCACAAGAGAGAATCATTTTGTCAGAGTTTCATTGAAATACACAAAGAAACCTAGTACCCAGAAGGTAAGAAACATGGAATGATTTCCAGTTGGCTAAATCGCTTTTCTGTGAGTTTGAAACTCTTTTGCTAACTAGTGATTCAGCTTTGAGATACTTGAAGAAGGACAGAAGCACAGTGTGCTCTTGTGATATGAAGTGCTTTTCTGCATTTTCAAAGTTCTAGCTTTAGCCATTGAGGAATTAAACTACAGGCGTTTTCAGTGAAATTCGCCTAATCAGGGTAAATATCAAATAGGCTCTAAACAAAAAACCCGTGATGGTGGGATGACCAAATTTGGGGAGCCATGAAAGACACAAGAGAGAATCATTTTGTCAGAGTTTCATTGAAATACACAAAGAAACCTAGTACCCAGAAGATAAGAAATATGGAATTAGTTCCAGTTGGCTAAAACGCTTTTCTGTGAGTTTGAAACTCTTTTGCTACCTAGTGATTCACCTTTGAGATACTTGAACCAGGACAGAAGCACAGTGTGCTCTTGTGAACTAAAGTGTTGTTCTGCGTTTTTTAAAGTTCTAGCATTAACCATTTAAGAATTAAACTCACAGGCGTTTCAGGCATTTTCGCCTAATCAGGGTAAACATCCAATAGACTGTAAACAAAACACCCTTGATGGTGGGATGACCTAACTTGGGCATTCTTGAGGGGTACATGAGAGAATCATTTCTTCAGAGTTTCATTGAAATACACAAAGAAACCTAGTGCCCAGAAGTTAAGAAACATGGAATGATATCCAGCTTCCTACAACGCTTTTCTGTGAGTTTGAAACTCTTTTGTTACCTAGTGATTCAGCTTTGAGATACTTGAACCCCGAAAGAAGTACAGTGTGCTCTTGTGATCTGAAGTGCTTTTCTGCATTTTCAAAGTTCTAGCATTAACCATTGAGGAATTAAACTAACAGGCGTTTTCAGTGAAATTCGCCTAATTAGGGTAAACATCCAATAGGCTCTAAACAAAAAACCCTTGATGGTTGGATGACCAAACTTGGGGGGGCCTTGAGGGGCACATGAGAGAATCATTTCTTCAGAGTTTCATTGAAATACACAAAGAAACCTAGTGCCCAGAAGCTAAGAAACATGGAATTATTTCCAGTTGGCTAAAACGCTTTTCTGTGAGTTTGATACTCTTTTGTTACCTAGTGATTCAGCTTTTAGATACTTGAACCAGGAAAGAAAAACAGTGTGCTCTTGTGATCTGAAGTGCTTTTCTGCATTTTCAAAGTTCTAGCATTAACCATTGAGGAATTAAACTAACAGGCGTTTTCAGTGAATTTCGCCTAATCAGGGTAAACATCAAATAGGCTCTAAACAAAAATCACGTGATGGTGGATTGACCAAATTTGGAAAGCCATGAGGGGCACAAGAGTGAATCATTTTGTCAGAGTTTCATTGAAATGCACAAAGAAAACTAGTACCCACAAGCTAAGAAACATGGAATTATTTCTAGTTGGCTAAATCGCTTTTCTGTGAGTTTGAAACTCTTTTGCTACCTAGTGATTCAGCTTTGAGATACTTGCACCAGGACAGAAACACAGTGTGGTCTTGTGAACTAAAGTGTTGTTCTGCGTTTTTAAAGTTCTAGCATTAACCATTTAAGAATTAAACTCACAGGTGTTTTTCAGGCATTTTCGCCTAATCAGGGTAAGCATCCAATAGACTGTAAACAAAACACCCTTGATGGTGGGATGACCAAACGTGGGGAGCCTTGAGAGGCACATGAGAGAATCATTTCTTCAGAGTTTCATTGAAATACACAAAGAAACCTAGTGCCCAGTAGCTAAGAAATATGGAATTATTTCCAGTTCGCTAAAACGCTTTTATGTGAGTTTGAAACTCTTTTGTTACCTAGTGATTCAGCTTTGAGATACTTGAACCAGGAGAGAAGCAGAGTGTGCTCTTGTGAACTAAAGTATTGTTCGGCATTTTTAAAGTTCTAGCATTAACCATTTAATAATTAAACTCACAGGCGTTTTCAGGCATTTTCGCCTAATCAGGGTAAACATCATAGAGACTGTAAACAAAACACCCTTGATGATGGGATGACCAAACTTGGGGAGTCTTGAGGGGCACATGAGAGAATCATTTTTTCAGAGTTTCATTGAAATACACAAACAAACCTAGTGCCCAGAAGCTAAGAAACATGGAATTATTTCCAGTTGGCTAAAACGCTTTTCTGTGAGTTTGAAACTCTTTTGTTACCTAGTGATTCAGCTTTTAGATACTTGAACCAGGAAAGAAGAACAGTGTGCTCTTGTGATCTGAAGTGCTTTTCTGCATTTTCAAAGTTCTAGCATTAACCATTGAGGAATTAAACTAACAGGCGTTTTCAGTGAATTTCGCCTAATCAGGGTAAACATCAAATAGGCTCTAAACAAAAATCACGTGATGGTGGATTGACCAAATTTGGAAAGCCATGAGGGGCACAAGAGTGAATCATTTTGTCAGAGTTTCATTGAAATGCACAAAGAAAACTAGTACCCACAAGCTAAGAAACATGGAATTATTTCTAGTTGGCTAAATCGCATTTCTGTGAGTTTGAAACTCTTTTGCTACCTAGTGATTCAGCTTTGAGATACTTGAACCAGGACAGAAACACAGTGTGCTCTTGTGAACTAAAGTGTTGTTCTGCGTTTTTAAAGTTCTAGCATTAACCATTTAAGAATTAAACTCACAGGCGTTTTCAGGCATTTTCGCCTAATCAGGGTAAGCATCCAATAGACTGTAAACAAAACACCCTTGATGGTGGATGACCAAACGTGGGGAGCCTTGAGAGGCACATGAGAGAATCATTTTTTCAGAGTTTCATTGAAATACACAAAGAAACCTAGTGCCCAGAAGCTATGAAAGATGGAATTATTTCCAGTTCGCTAAAACGCTTTTCTGTGAGTTTGAAACTCTTTTGTTACCTAGTGATTCAGCTTTGAGATACTTGAACCAGGAAAGAAGCACAGTGTGCTCTTGTGATCTGAAGTGCTTTTCTGCATTTTCAAAGTTCTAGCATTAACCATTGAGAATTAAACTAACAGGCGTTTTCAGGCATTTTCGCCTAATGAGGGTAAACATACAATAGACTGTAAACAAAACACCTTTGATGGTGGGATGACCAAACATGGGGAGCCTTGAGGGGCACATGAGAGAATCATTTTTGCAGAGTTTCATTGAAATACACAAAGAAACCTAGTGCCCAGAACCTAAGAAACATGGAATTATTGCCAGTTCGCTAAAACGCTTTTCTGTGAGTTTGAAACTCTTTTGTTACCTAGTGATTCAGCTTTGAGATACTTGAACCAGGAGAGAAGCAGAGTGTGCTCTTGTGAACTAAAGTATTGTTCGGCATTTTTAAAGTTCTAGCATTAACCATTTAATAATTAAACTCACAGGCGTTTTCAGGCATTTTCGCCTAATCAGGGTAAACATCATAGAGACTGTAAACAAAACACCCTTGATGATGGGATGACCAAACTTGGGGAGTCTTGAGGGGCACATGAGAGAATCATTTTTTCAGAGTTTCATTGAAATACACAAACAAACCTAGTGCCCAGAAGCTAAGAAACATGGAATTATTTCCAGTTGGCTAAAACGCTTTTCTGTGAGTTTGAAACTCTTTTGTTACCTAGTGATTCAGCTTTTAGATACTTGAACCAGGAAAGAAGAACAGTGTGCTCTTGTGATCTGAAGTGCTTTTCTGCATTTTCAAAGTTCTAGCATTAACCATTGAGGAATTAAACTAACAGGCGTTTTCAGTGAATTTCGCCTAATCAGGGTAAACATCAAATAGGCTCTAAACAAAAATCACGTGATGGTGGATTGACCAAATTTGGAAAGCCATGAGGGGCACAAGAGTGAATCATTTTGTCAGAGTTTCATTGAAATGCACAAAGAAAACTAGTACCCACAAGCTAAGAAACATGGAATTATTTCTAGTTGGCTAAATCGCATTTCTGTGAGTTTGAAACTCTTTTGCTACCTAGTGATTCAGCTTTGAGATACTTGAACCAGGACAGAAACACAGTGTGCTCTTGTGAACTAAAGTGTTGTTCTGCGTTTTTAAAGTTCTAGCATTAACCATTTAAGAATTAAACTCACAGGCGTTTTCAGGCATTTTCGCCTAATCAGGGTAAGCATCCAATAGACTGTAAACAAAACACCCTTGATGGTGGGATGACCAAACGTGGGGAGCCTTGAGAGGCACATGAGAGAATCATTTTTTCAGAGTTTCATTGAAATACACAAAGAAACCTAGTGCCCAGAAGCTATGAAAGATGGAATTATTTCCAGTTCGCTAAAACGCTTTTCTGTGAGTTTGAAACTCTTTTGTTACCTAGTGATTCAGCTTTGAGATACTTGAACCAGGAAAGAAGCACAGTGTGCTCTTGTGATCTGAAGTGCTTTTCTGCATTTTCAAAGTTCTAGCATTAACCATTGAGAATTAAACTAACAGGCGTTTTCAGGCATTTTCGCCTAATGAGGGTAAACATACAATAGACTGTAAACAAAACACCTTTGATGGTGGGATGACCAAACATGGGGAGCCTTGAGGGGCACATGAGAGAATCATTTTTGCAGAGTTTCATTGAAATACACAAAGAAACCTAGTGCCCAGAACCTAAGAAACATGGAATTATTGCCAGTTCGCTAAAACGCTTTTCTGTGAGTTTGAAACATTTTTGCTACCTAGTGATTCAGCTTTGAGATACTTGAACCAGGACAGAAGCACAGTGTGCTCTTGTGATATGAAGTGCATTTCTGCATTTTCAAAGTTCTAGCTTTAGCCATTGAGGAATTAAACTACAGGCGTTTTCAGTGAAATTCGCCTAATCAGGGTAAATATCCAATAGGCTCTAAACAAGAAACCCGTGATCGTGGGATGACCAAATTTGGGGAGCCATGAAGGGCACAAGAGAGAATCATTTTGTCAGAGTTTCATTGAAATACACAAAGAAACCTAGTACCCACAAGCTAAGAAACCTGGAATTATTTCCTGTTGGCTAAAACCCTTTTCTGTGAGTTTGAAACTCTTTTGCTACCTAGTGATTCAGCTTTGAGATACTTGAAACAGGACAGAAGCACAGTGTGCTCTTGTGAACGAAAGTGTTGTTCTGCGTTTTTTAAAGTTCTAGCATTAACCATTTAAGAATTAAACTCACAGGCATTTTCAGGCATTTTCGCCTAATCAGGGTAAACATCATATAGACTGTAAAAAAAAAACCCTTGATGATGGGATGACCAAACTTGGGGAGTCATGAGGGGCACATGAGAGAATCATTTTTTCAGAGTTTCATTTAAATACACAAAGAAACCTAGTGCCCAGAACCTAAGAAACATGGAATTATTTCCAGTTCGCTAAAACGCTTTTATGTGAGTTTGAAACATTTTTGCTACCTAGTGATTCAGCTTTGAGATACTTGAACCAGGACAGAAGCACAGTGTGCTCTTGTGATATGAAGTGCATTTCTGCATTTTCAAAGTTCTAGCTTTAGCCATTGAGGAATTAAACTACAGGCGTTTTCAGTGAAATTCGCCTAATCAGGGTAAATATCCAAAAGGCTCTAAACAAAAAACCCGTGATGGTGGGATGACCCAATTTGGGGAGCCAAGAGGGGCACAATAGAGAATCATTTTGTCAGAGTTTCATTGAAATACACAAAGAAACCTAGTACCCTGAAGCTAAGAAACATGGAATTATTTCCAGTTGGCAAAATCGCTTTTCTGTGAGTTTGAAAACTTTTTTGCTACCTAGTGATTCAGCTTTGAGATACTTGAACCAGGAAAGAAGCACAGTGTGCTCTTGTGATCTGAAGTACTTTTCTGCATTTTCAAAGTTCTAGCATTAACCATTGAGGAATTAAACTACAGGCGTTTTCAGTGAAATTCGCCTAATCAGGGTCAACATCCAATAGGCTCTAAACAAAAAACCCGTGATGGTGGATTGACCAAATTTGGGGAACCATGAGGGGCACAAGAGAGAATCATTTTGTCAGACTTTCAAGAAATACACAAAGAAACCTAGTACCCAGAATGTAAGAAACATGGAATGATTTCCAGTTGGCTAAATCGCTTTTCTGTGAGTTTGAAACTCTTTTGCTAACTAGTGATTCAGCTTTGAGATACTTGAAGAAGGACAGAAGCACAGTGTGCTCTTGTGATATGAAGTGCTTTTCTGCATTTTCAAAGTTCTAGCTTTAGCCATTGAGGAATTAAACTACAGGCGTTTTCAGTGAAATTCGCCTAATCAGGGTAAATATCAAATAGGCTCTAAACAAAAAACCCGTGATGATGGGATCACCAAATTTGGGGAGCCATGAAAGACACAAGAGAGAATCATTTTGTCAGAGTTTCATTGAAATACACAAAGAAACCTAGTACCCAGAAGATAAGAAATATGGAATTATTTCCAGTTGGCTAAAAAGCTTTTCTGTGAGTTTGAAACACTTTTGCTACCTAGTGATTCACCTTTGAGATACTTGAACCAGGGCAGAAGCACAGTGTGCTCTTGTGAACTAAAGTGTTGTTCTGCGTTTTTAAAGTTCTAGCATTAACCATTGAGAATTAAACTAACAGGCGTTTTCAGGCATTTTCGCCTAATCAGGGTAAACATCATATAGACTGGAAACAAAACACCCTTGATGATGGGATGACCAAAACTTGGGGAGTCTTGAGGGGCACATGAGAGAATCATTTTTTCAGAGTTTCATTGAAATACACAAAGAAACCTAGTGCCCAGAACCTAAGAAACATGGAATTATTTCCAGTTCGCTAAAACGCTTTTCTGTGAGTTTGAAACATTTTTGCTACCTAGTGATTCAGCTTTGAGATACTTGAACCAGGACAGAAGCACAGTGTGCTCTTGTGATATGAAGTGCATTTCTGCATTTTCAAAGTTCTAGCTTTAGCCATTGAGGAATTAAACTACAGGCGTTTTCAGTGAAATTCGCCTAATCAGGGTAAATATCCAATAGGCTCTAAACAAAAAACCCGTGATGGTGGGATGACCAAATTTGGCGAGCCAAGAGGGGCACAATAGAGAATCATTTTGTCAGAGTTTCATTGAAATACACAAAGAAACCTAGTACCCTGAAGCTAAGAAACATGGAATTATTTCCAGTTGGCAAAATTGCTTTTCTGTGAGTTTGAAATTTTTTTGCTACCTAGTGATTCAGCTTTGAGATAGTTGAACCAGGACAGAAGCACAGTGTGCTCTTGTGATCTGAAGTGCTTTTCTTCATTTTCAAAGTTCTAGCATTAACCATTGAGGAATGAAACTACAGGCGTTTTCAGTGAAATTCGCCTAATCAGGGTCAACATCCAATAGGCTCTAAACAAAAAACCCGTGATGGTGGATTGACCAAATTTGGGGAACCATGAGGGGCACAAGAGAGAATCATTTTGTCAGAGTTTCATTGAAATACACAAAGAAACCTAGTACCCAGAAGGTAAGAAACATGGAATGATTTCCAGTTGGCTAAATCGCTTTTCTGTGAGTTTGAAACTCTTTTGCTAACTAGTGATTCAGCTTTGAGATACTTGAAGAAGGACAGAAGCACAGTGTGCTCTTGTGATATGAAGTGCTTTTCTGCATTTTCAAAGTTCTAGCTTTAGCCATTGAGGAATTAAACTACAGGCGTTTTCAGTGAAATTCGCCTAATCAGGGTAAATATCAAATAGGCTCTAAACAAAAAACCCGTGATGATGGGATCACCAAATTTGGGGAGCCATGAAAGACACAAGAGAGAATCATTTTGTCAGAGTTTCATTGAAATACACAAAGAAACCTAGTACCCAGAAGATAAGAAATATGGAATTATTTCCAGTTGGCTAAAACGCTTTTCTGTGAGTTTGAAACTCTTTTGCTACCTAGTGATTCACCTTTGAGATACTTGAACCAGGGCAGAAGCACAGTGTGCTCTTGTGAACTAAAGTTTTGTTCTGCGTTTTTAAAGTTCTAGCATTAACCATTTAAGAATTATACTCACAGGCGTTTTCAGGCATTTTCGCCTAATCAGGGTAAACATCCAGTAGAGTGTAAACAAAACACCCTTGATGATGGGATGACCAAACTTGGGAAGCCTTGAGGGGCACATGACAGAATCATTTTTTCAGAGTTTCATTGAAATACACAAAGAAAACTAGTGCCAAGAAGCTAAGAAACATGGAATTATTTCCAGTTCGCTAAAACGCTTTTCTGTGAGTTTGAAACTCTTTTGTTACCTAGTGATTCAGCTTTGAGATACTTGAACCAGGAAAGAAGCACAGTGAGCTCTTGTGATCTGAAGTGCTTTTCTGCATTTTCAAAGTTTTAGCATTAACCATTGAGGAATTAAACTACAGGCGTTTTCAGTGAAATTCACCTAATCAGGGTAAACATTCAATAGGCTCTAAACAAAAAACCCGTGATGGTGGATTGAGCAAATTTGGGGAGCCATGATGGGCACAAGAGAGAATCATTTTGTCAGAGTTTCATTGAAATACACAAAGAAACCTAGTTCCCAGAGCTAAGAAACATGGAATTATTTCCAGTTGGCTAAATCGCTTTTCTGTGAGTTTGAAACTCTTTTGCTACCTAGTGATTCAGCTTTGAGATACTTGAACCAGGAAAGAAGCACAGTGTGCTCTTGTGATCTGAAGTGCTTTTCTGCATTTTTAAAGTTCTAGCATTAACCATTGAGAATTAAACTAACAGGCGTTTTCAGGCATTTTCACCTAATCAGGGTAAACATCCAATAGACTGTAAACAAAACACCCTTGATGGTGGGATGAACAAACTTGGGGAGCCTTGAGGGGCACATGAGAGAATCATTTTTTCAGAGTTTCATTGAAATACACAGAGAAACCTAGTGCCCAGAAGCTAAGAAACATGGAATGATTTCCAGTTGGTTAAATCGCTTTTCTGTGAGTTTGAAACTCTTTTTTTACCTAGTGATTCAGCTTTGAGATACTTTAACCAGGAAAGAAGCACAGTGAGCTCTTGTGATCTGAAGTGCTTTTCTGCATTTTCAAAGTTTTAGCATTAACCATTGAGGAATTAAACTACAGGCGTTTTCAGTGAAATTCACCTAATCAGGGTAAACATTCAATAGGCTCTAAACAAAAAACCCGTGATGGTGGATTGAGCAAATTTGGGGAGCCATGATGGGCACAAGAGAGAATCATTTTGTCAGAGCTTCATTGAAATACATAAAGAAACCTAGTACCCACAAGCTAAGAAACATGGAATTATTTCCAGTTGGCTAAAACGCTTTTCTGTAAGTTTGAAACTCTTTTGCTACCTAGTGATTCAGCTTTGAGATACTTGAACCAGGACAGAAGCAGAGTTTGCTCTTGTGAACTAAAGTGTTGTTCTGCATTTTTAAAGTAATAGCATTAACCATTTAAGAATTAAACTCACAGGCGTGTTTCAGGCATTTTCGCCTAATCAGGGAAAACATCCAGTAGAGTGTAAACAAAACACCCTTGATGCAGGGATGACCAAACTTGAGAAGCCTTGAGGGGCACAAGAGAGAATCATTTTTTCAGAGTTTCATTGAAATACACAGAGAAACCTAGTGCCCAGAAGCTAAGAAACATGGAATGATTTTTAGTTGGCTAAATCGCTTTTCTGTGAGTTTGAAACTCTTTTGTTACCTAGTGATTCAGCTTTGAGATTCTTTACGCAGGAAAGAAGCACAGTGAGCTCTTGTGATCTGAGGTGCTTTTCTGCATTTTCAAAGTTTTAGCATTAACCATTGAGGAATTAAACTACAGGCGTTTTCAGTGAAATTCACCTAATCAGGGTAAACATTCAATAGGCTCTAAACAAAAAACCCGTGATGGTGGATTGAGCAAATTTGGGGAGCCATGATTGGCACAAGAGAGAATCATTTTGTCAGAGCTTCATTGAAATACACAAAGAAACCTAGTACCCACAAGCTAAGAAACATGGAATTATTTCCAGTTGGCTAAAATGCTTTTCTGTAAGTTTGAAACTCTTTTGCTACCTAGTGATTCAGCTTTGAGATACTTGAACCAGGACAGAAGCAGAGTTTGCTCTTGTGAACTAAAGTGTTGTTCTGCATTTTTAAAGTAATAGCATTAACCATTTAAGAATTAAACTCACAGGCGTGTTTCCGGCATTTTCGCCTAATCAGGGAAAACATCCAGTAGAGTGTAAACAAAACACCCTTGATGATGGGATGACCAAACTTGGGGAGCCTTGAGGGGCACATGACAGAATCATTTTTTCAGAGTTTCATTGAAATACACAAAGAAAACTAGTGCCCAGAAGCTAAGAAACATGGAATTATTTCCAGTTCGCTAAAACGCTTTTTCTGTGAGTTTGAAACTCTTTTGTTACCTAGTGATTCAGCTTTGAGATACTTGAACCAGGAAAGAAGCTCAGTGAGCACTTGTGATCTGAAGTGCTTTTCTGCATTTTCAAAGTTCTAGCATTAACCATTGAGGAATTAAAGTAACAGGCGTTTTCATTGAAATTCGCCTAATCAGGGTAAATATCCAAAGGCTCTAAACAAAAAACCCGTGATCGTAGGATAACCAAATTTGGGGAGCCAAGATGGGCACAAGAGAGAATCATTTTGTCAGAGTTTCATTGAAATACACAAAGAAACCTAGTTCCCAGAGCTAAGAAACATGGAATCATTTCCAGTTGGCTAAATCGCTTTTCTGTGAGTTTGAAACTCTTTTGCTACCTAGTGATTCAGCTTTGAGATACTTGAACCAGGAAAGAAGCACAGTGTGCTCTTGTGATCTGAAGTGCTTTTCTGCATTTTTAAAGTTCTAGCATGAACCATTGAGAATTAAACTAACAGGCGTTTTCAGGCATTTTCGCCTAATCAGGGTAAACATCCAATAGACTGTAAACAAAACACCCTTGATCGTGGGATGACCAAATTTGGGAAGCCAAGAGGGGCACAAGAGAGAATCATTTTGTCAGAGTTTCATTGAAATACACAAAGAAACCTAGTTCCCAGAACTAAGAAACAAGGAATTATTTCCAGTTGGCTAAATCGCTTTTCTGTGCGTTTGAAACTCTTTTGCTACCTAGTGATTCAGCTTTGAGATACTTGAACCCGGACAGGAGTACAGTGTGCTCTTGTGATCTGAAGTGGTTTTCTGCATTTTCAAATTTCTAGCATTAACCATTGAGGAATTAAACTACAGGCGTTTTCAGTGACATTTGCCTAATCAGGGTAAATATCCAATAGGCTCTAAAAAAAAAAAAACCGGTGATGGTGGATTGAACAAATTTGGGGAGCCATGAGGGGCACAAGAGAGAATCATTTTGTCAGAGTTTCATTGAAATGTACAAAGAAACCTAGAACCCACAAGCTAAGAAACATGGAATTATTTCCAGTTGGCTAAAACCTTTTTCTGTGAGTTTGAAACTCTTTTGCTACCTAGTGATTCAGCTTTGAGATACTTGAACCAGGACAGAAGCACAGTGTGCTCTTGTGAACTAAAGTGTTGTTCTGCGTTTTTAAAGTTCTAGCATTAACCATTTAATAATTAAACTCACAGGCGTTTTCAGGCATTTTCGCCTAATCAGGGTAAATATCATAGAGACTGTAACAAAACACCCTTGATGATGGGATGACCAAACTTGGGGAGTCTTGAGGGGCACATGAGAGAATCATTTTTTCAGAGTTTCATTGAAATACACAAAGAAAACTAGTGCCCAGAAGCTAAGAAACATGGAATTATTTCCAGTTCGCTAAAACACTTTTCTTTGAGTTGGAAACTCTTTTGTTACCTAGTGATTCAGCTTTGAGATACTTGAATCAGGAAAGAAGCACAGTGTGCTCTTGTGATCTAAAGAGTTGTTCTGCGTTTTTAAAGTTCTAGCATTAACCATTGAGGAATTAAACTAACAGGCGTTTTCAGTGAAATTCGCCTAATCAGAGTAAACATCCAATAGGCTCTAAACAAAAAACCCGTGATGGTGGGATGTCCAAATTTGGGGAGCCATGAGGGGCACAAGAGAGAACCATTTTGTCAGAGTTTCATTGAAATACACAAAGAAACCTAGTTCCCAGAAGCTAAGAAACATGGATTTATTTCCAGTTGGCTAAAACGCTTTTCTGTGAGTTTGAAACTCTTTTGCTAACTAGTGATTCAGCTTTGAGATACATGAACCAGGACAGAAGCACAGTGTGCTCTTGTGATATGAAGTGCATTTCTGCATTTTCAAAGTTCTAGCTTTAGCCATTGAGGAATTAAACTACAGGCGTTTTCAGTGAAATTCGCCTAATCAGGGTAAATATCCAATAGGCTCTAAACAAAAAACCCGTGATGGTGGGATGACCAAACTTGGGGAGCCTTGAGGGGCACATGACAGAATCATTTTTTCAGAGTTTCATTGAAATACACAAAGAAAACTAGTGCCAAGAAGCTAAGAAACATGGAATTATTTCCAGTTCGCTAAAAACGCTTTTCTGTGAGTTTGAAACTCTTTTGTTACCTAGTGATTCAGCTTTGAGATACTTGAACCAGGAAAGAAGCACAGTGAGCTCTTGTGATCTGAAGTGCTTTTCTGCATTTTCAAAGTTTTAGCATTAACCATTGAGGAATTAAACTACAGGCGTTTTCAGTGAAATTCACCTAATCAGGGTAAACATTCAATAGGCTCTAAACAAAAAACCCGTGATGGTGGATTGAGCAAATTTGGGGAGCCATGATGGGCACAAGAGAGAATCATTTTGTCAGAGCTTCATTGAAATACATAAAGAAACCTAGTACCCACAAGCTAAGAAACATGGAATTATTTCCAGTTGGCTAAAACGCTTTTCTGTAAGTTTGAAACTCTTTTGCTACCTAGTGATTCAGCTTTGAGATACTTGAACCAGGACAGAAGCAGAGTTTGCTCTTGTGAACTAAAGTGTTGTTCTGCATTTTTAAAGTAATAGCATTAACCATTTAAGAATTAAACTCACAGGCGTGTTCAGGCATTTTCGCCTAATCAGGGAAAACATCCAGTAGAGTGTAAACAAAACACCCTTGATGCAGGGATGACCAAACTTGAGAAGCCTTGAGGGGCACAAGAGAGAATCATTTTTTCAGAGTTTCATTGAAATACACAGAGAAACCTAGTGCCCAGAAGCTAAGAAACATGGAATGATTTTTAGTTGGCTAAATCGCTTTTCTGTGAGTTTGAAACTCTTTTGTTACCTAGTGATTCAGCTTTGAGATTCTTTACGCAGGAAAGAAGCACAGTGAGCTCTTGTGATCTGAGGTGCTTTTCTGCATTTTCAAAGTTTTAGCATTAACCATTGAGGAATTAAACTACAGGCGTTTTCAGTGAAATTCACCTAATCAGGGTAAACATTCAATAGGCTCTAAACAAAAAACCCGTGATGGTGGATTGAGCAAATTTGGGGAGCCATGATTGGCACAAGAGAGAATCATTTTGTCAGAGCTTCATTGAAATACACAAAGAAACCTAGTACCCACAAGCTAAGAAACATGGAATTATTTCCAGTTGGCTAAAATGCTTTTCTGTAAGTTTGAAACTCTTTTGCTACCTAGTGATTCAGCTTTGAGATACTTGAACCAGGACAGAAGCAGAGTTTGCTCTTGTGAACTAAAGTGTTGTTCTGCATTTTTAAAGTAATAGCATTAACCATTTAAGAATTAAACTCACAGGCGTGTTCCGGCATTTTCGCCTAATCAGGGAAAACATCCAGTAGAGTGTAAACAAAACACCCTTGATGATGGGATGACCAAACTTGGGGAGCCTTGAGGGGCACATGACAGAATCATTTTTTCAGAGTTTCATTGAAATACACAAAGAAAACTAGTGCCCAGAAGCTAAGAAACATGGAATTATTTCCAGTTCGCTAAAACGCTTTTCTGTGAGTTTGAAACTCTTTTGTTACCTAGTGATTCAGCTTTGAGATACTTGAACCAGGAAAGAAGCTCAGTGAGCACTTGTGATCTGAAGTGCTTTTCTGCATTTTCAAAGTTCTAGCATTAACCATTGAGGAATTAAAGTAACAGGCGTTTTCATTGAAATTCGCCTAATCAGGGTAAATATCCAAAGGCTCTAAACAAAAAACCCGTGATCGTAGGATAACCAAATTTGGGGAGCCAAGATGGGCACAAGAGAGAATCATTTTGTCAGAGTTTCATTGAAATACACAAAGAAACCTAGTTCCCAGAGCTAAGAAACATGGAATCATTTCCAGTTGGCTAAATCGCTTTTCTGTGAGTTTGAAACTCTTTTGCTACCTAGTGATTCAGCTTTGAGATACTTGAACCAGGAAAGAAGCACAGTGTGCTCTTGTGATCTGAAGTGCTTTTCTGCATTTTTAAAGTTCTAGCATGAACCATTGAGAATTAAACTAACAGGCGTTTTCAGGCATTTTCGCCTAATCAGGGTAAACATCCAATAGACTGTAAACAAAACACCCTTGATCGTGGGATGACCAAATTTGGGAAGCCAAGAGGGGCACAAGAGAGAATCATTTTTTGTCAGAGTTTCATTGAAATACACAAAGAAACCTAGTTCCCAGAACTAAGAAACAAGGAATTATTTCCAGTTGGCTAAATCGCTTTTCTGTGCGTTTGAAACTCTTTTGCTACCTAGTGATTCAGCTTTGAGATACTTGAACCCGGACAGGAGTACAGTGTGCTCTTGTGATCTGAAGTGGTTTTCTGCATTTTCAAATTTCTAGCATTAACCATTGAGGAATTAAACTACAGGCGTTTTCAGTGACATTTGCCTAATCAGGGTAAATATCCAATAGGCTCTAAAAAAAAAACCGGTGATGGTGGATTGAACAAATTTGGGGAGCCATGAGGGGCACAAGAGAGAATCATTTTGTCAGAGTTTCATTGAAATGTACAAAGAAACCTAGAACCCACAAGCTAAGAAACATGGAATTATTTCCAGTTGGCTAAAACCTTTTTCTGTGAGTTTGAAACTCTTTTGCTACCTAGTGATTCAGCTTTGAGATACTTGAACCAGGACAGAAGCACAGTGTGCTCTTGTGAACTAAAGTGTTGTTCTGCGTTTTTAAAGTTCTAGCATTAACCATTTAATAATTAAACTCACAGGCGTTTTCAGGCATTTTCGCCTAATCAGGGTAAATATCATAGAGACTGTAACAAAACACCCTTGATGATGGGATGACCAAACTTGGGGAGTCTTGAGGGGCACATGAGAGAATCATTTTTTCAGAGTTTCATTGAAATACACAAAGAAAACTAGTGCCCAGAAGCTAAGAAACATGGAATTATTTCCAGTTCGCTAAAACACTTTTCTTTGAGTTGGAAACTCTTTTGTTACCTAGTGATTCAGCTTTGAGATACTTGAATCAGGAAAGAAGCACAGTGTGCTCTTGTGATCTAAAGAGTTGTTCTGCGTTTTTAAAGTTCTAGCATTAACCATTGAGGAATTAAACTAACAGGCGTTTTCAGTGAAATTCGCCTAATCAGAGTAAACATCCAATAGGCTCTAAACAAAAAACCCGTGATGGTGGGATGTCCAAATTTGGGGAGCCATGAGGGGCACAAGAGAGAACCATTTTGTCAGAGTTTCATTGAAATACACAAAGAAACCTAGTTCCCAGAAGCTAAGAAACATGGATTTATTTCCAGTTGGCTAAAACGCTTTTCTGTGAGTTTGAAACTCTTTTGCTAACTAGTGATTCAGCTTTGAGATACATGAACCAGGACAGAAGCACAGTGTGCTCTTGTGATATGAAGTGCATTTCTGCATTTTCAAAGTTCTAGCTTTAGCCATTGAGGAATTAAACTACAGGCGTTTTCAGTGAAATTCGCCTAATCAGGGTAAATATCCAATAGGCTCTAAACAAAAAACCCGTGATGGTGGGATGACCAAACTTGGGGAGCCTTGAGGGGCACATGACAGAATCATTTTTTCAGAGTTTCATTGAAATACACAAAGAAAACTAGTGCCAAGAAGCTAAGAAACATGGAATTATTTCCAGTTCGCTAAAACGCTTTTCTGTGAGTTTGAAACTCTTTTGTTACCTAGTGATTCAGCTTTGAGATACTTGAACCAGGAAAGAAGCACAGTGAGCTCTTGTGATCTGAAGTGCTTTTCTGCATTTTCAAAGTTTTAGCATTAACCATTGAGGAATTAAACTACAGGCGTTTTCAGTGAAATTCACCTAATCAGGGTAAACATTCAATAGGCTCTAAACAAAAAACCCGTGATGGTGGATTGAGCAAATTTGGGGAGCCATGATGGGCACAAGAGAGAATCATTTTGTCAGAGTTTCATTGAAATACACAAAGAAACCTAGTTCCCAGAGCTAAGAAACTTGGAATTATTTCCAGTTGGCTAAATCGCTTTTCTGTGAGTTTGAAACTCTTTTGCTACCTAGTGATTCAGCTTTGAGATACTTGAACCAGGAAAGAAGCACAGTGTGCTCTTGTGATCTGAAGTGCTTTTCTGCATTTTTAAAGTTCTAGCATTAACCATTGAGAATTAAACTAACAGGCGTTTTCAGGCATTTTCACCTAATCAGGGTAAACATCCAATAGACTGTAAACAAAACACCCTTGATGGTGGGATGAACAAACTTGGGGAGCCTTGAGGGGCACATGAGAGAATCATTTTTTCAGAGTTTCATTGAAATACACAGAGAAACCTAGTGCCCAGAAGCTAAGAAACATGGAATGATTTCCAGTTGGTTAAATCGCTTTTCTGTGAGTTTGAAACTCTTTTTTTACCTAGTGATTCAGCTTTGAGATACTTTAACCAGGAAAGAAGCACAGTGAGCTCTTGTGATCTGAAGTGCTTTTCTGCATTTTCAAAGTTTTAGCATTAACCATTGAGGAATTAAACTACAGGCGTTTTCAGTGAAATTCACCTAATCAGGGTAAACATTCAATAGGCTCTAAACAAAAAACCCGTGATGGTGGATTGAGCAAATTTGGGGAGCCATGATGGGCACAAGAGAGAATCATTTTGTCAGAGCTTCATTGAAATACATAAAGAAACCTAGTACCCACAAGCTAAGAAACATGGAATTATTTCCAGTTGGCTAAAACGCTTTTCTGTAAGTTTGAAACTCTTTTGCTACCTAGTGATTCAGCTTTGAGATACTTGAACCAGGACAGAAGCAGAGTTTGCTCTTGTGAACTAAAGTGTTGTTCTGCATTTTTAAAGTAATAGCATTAACCATTTAAGAATTAAACTCACAGGCGTGTTCAGGCATTTTCGCCTAATCAGGGAAAACATCCAGTAGAGTGTAAACAAAACACCCTTGATGCAGGGATGACCAAACTTGAGAAGCCTTGAGGGGCACAAGAGAGAATCATTTTTTCAGAGTTTCATTGAAATACACAGAGAAACCTAGTGCCCAGAAGCTAAGAAACATGGAATGATTTTTAGTTGGCTAAATCGCTTTTCTGTGAGTTTGAAACTCTTTTGTTACCTAGTGATTCAGCTTTGAGATTCTTTACGCAGGAAAGAAGCACAGTGAGCTCTTGTGATCTGAGGTGCTTTTCTGCATTTTCAAAGTTTTAGCATTAACCATTGAGGAATTAAACTACAGGCGTTTTCAGTGAAATTCACCTAATCAGGGTAAACATTCAATAGGCTCTAAACAAAAAACCCGTGATGGTGGATTGAGCAAATTTGGGGAGCCATGATTGGCACAAGAGAGAATCATTTTGTCAGAGCTTCATTGAAATACACAAAGAAACCTAGTACCCACAAGCTAAGAAACATGGAATTATTTCCAGTTGGCTAAAATGCTTTTCTGTAAGTTTGAAACTCTTTTGCTACCTAGTGATTCAGCTTTGAGATACTTGAACCAGGACAGAAGCAGAGTTTGCTCTTGTGAACTAAAGTGTTGTTCTGCATTTTTAAAGTAATAGCATTAACCATTTAAGAATTAAACTCACAGGCGTGTTCCGGCATTTTCGCCTAATCAGGGAAAACATCCAGTAGAGTGTAAACAAAACACCCTTGATGATGGGATGACCAAACTTGGGGAGCCTTGAGGGGCACATGACAGAATCATTTTTTCAGAGTTTCATTGAAATACACAAAGAAAACTAGTGCCCAGAAGCTAAGAAACATGGAATTATTTCCAGTTCGCTAAAACGCTTTTCTGTGAGTTTGAAACTCTTTTGTTACCTAGTGATTCAGCTTTGAGATACTTGAACCAGGAAAGAAGCTCAGTGAGCACTTGTGATCTGAAGTGCTTTTCTGCATTTTCAAAGTTCTAGCATTAACCATTGAGGAATTAAAGTAACAGGCGTTTTCATTGAAATTCGCCTAATCAGGGTAAATATCCAAAGGCTCTAAACAAAAAACCCGTGATCGTAGGATAACCAAATTTGGGGAGCCAAGATGGGCACAAGAGAGAATCATTTTGTCAGAGTTTCATTGAAATACACAAAGAAACCTAGTTCCCAGAGCTAAGAAACATGGAATCATTTCCAGTTGGCTAAATCGCTTTTCTGTGAGTTTGAAACTCTTTTGCTACCTAGTGATTCAGCTTTGAGATACTTGAACCAGGAAAGAAGCACAGTGTGCTCTTGTGATCTGAAGTGCTTTTCTGCATTTTTAAAGTTCTAGCATGAACCATTGAGAATTAAACTAACAGGCGTTTTCAGGCATTTTCGCCTAATCAGGGTAAACATCCAATAGACTGTAAACAAAACACCCTTGATCGTGGGATGACCAAATTTGGGAAGCCAAGAGGGGCACAAGAGAGAATCATTTTGTCAGAGTTTCATTGAAATACACAAAGAAACCTAGTTCCCAGAACTAAGAAACAAGGAATTATTTCCAGTTGGCTAAATCGCTTTTCTGTGCGTTTGAAACTCTTTTGCTACCTAGTGATTCAGCTTTGAGATACTTGAACCCGGACAGGAGTACAGTGTGCTCTTGTGATCTGAAGTGGTTTTCTGCATTTTCAAATTTCTAGCATTAACCATTGAGGAATTAAACTACAGGCGTTTTCAGTGACATTTGCCTAATCAGGGTAAATATCCAATAGGCTCTAAAAAAAAAACCGGTGATGGTGGATTGAACAAATTTGGGGAGCCATGAGGGGCACAAGAGAGAATCATTTTGTCAGAGTTTCATTGAAATGTACAAAGAAACCTAGAACCCACAAGCTAAGAAACATGGAATTATTTCCAGTTGGCTAAAACCTTTTTCTGTGAGTTTGAAACTCTTTTGCTACCTAGTGATTCAGCTTTGAGATACTTGAACCAGGACAGAAGCACAGTGTGCTCTTGTGAACTAAAGTGTTGTTCTGCGTTTTTAAAGTTCTAGCATTAACCATTTAATAATTAAACTCACAGGCGTTTTCAGGCATTTTCGCCTAATCAGGGTAAATATCATAGAGACTGTAACAAAACACCCTTGATGATGGGATGACCAAACTTGGGGAGTCTTGAGGGGCACATGAGAGAATCATTTTTTCAGAGTTTCATTGAAATACACAAAGAAAACTAGTGCCCAGAAGCTAAGAAACATGGAATTATTTCCAGTTCGCTAAAACACTTTTCTTTGAGTTGGAAACTCTTTTGTTACCTAGTGATTCAGCTTTGAGATACTTGAATCAGGAAAGAAGCACAGTGTGCTCTTGTGATCTAAAGAGTTGTTCTGCGTTTTTAAAGTTCTAGCATTAACCATTGAGGAATTAAACTAACAGGCGTTTTCAGTGAAATTCGCCTAATCAGAGTAAACATCCAATAGGCTCTAAACAAAAAACCCGTGATGGTGGGATGTCCAAATTTGGGGAGCCATGAGGGGCACAAGAGAGAACCATTTTGTCAGAGTTTCATTGAAATACACAAAGAAACCTAGTTCCCAGAAGCTAAGAAACATGGATTTATTTCCAGTTGGCTAAAACGCTTTTCTGTGAGTTTGAAACTCTTTTGCTAACTAGTGATTCAGCTTTGAGATACATGAACCAGGACAGAAGCACAGTGTGCTCTTGTGATATGAAGTGCATTTCTGCATTTTCAAAGTTCTAGCTTTAGCCATTGAGGAATTAAACTACAGGCGTTTTCAGTGAAATTCGCCTAATCAGGGTAAATATCCAATAGGCTCTAAACAAAAAACCCGTGATGGTGGGATGACCAAACTTGGGGAGCCTTGAGGGGCACATGAGAGAATCATTTTTCAGAGTTTCATTGAAATACACAAAGAAACCTAGTGCCTAGAAGCTAAGAAACATGGAATTATTTCCTGTTCGCTAAAACGCTTTTCTGTGAGTTTGAAACTCTTTTTCTACCTAGTTATTCAGCTTTGAGATACTTGAACTAGGACAGAAGCACAGTGTGCTCTTGTGATCTGAGGTGATTTTCTGCATTTTCAAAGTTTCTAGCATTAACCATTGAGGAATTAAACTACAGGCGTTTTCAGTGAAATTCGCCTAATCAGGGTAAACATCCAATAGGCTCTAAACAAAAAACCCGTGATGGTGGATTGACCAAATTTGGGGAACCATGAGGGGCACAAGAGAGAATCATTTTGTCAGAGTTTCATTGAAATACACAAAGAAACCTAGTACCCAGAAGGTAAGAAACATGGAATGATTTCCAGTTGGCTAAATCGCTTTTCTGTGAGTTTGAAACTCTCTTGCTAAATAGTGATTCAGCTTTGAGATACTTGAAAAGGACAGAAGCACAGTGTGCTCTTGTGATATGAAGTGCTTTTCTGCATTTTCAAAGTTCTAGCTTTAGCCATTGAGGAATTAAACTACAGGCGTTTTCAGTGAAATTCGCCTAATCAGGGTAAATATCCAATAGGCTCTAAACAAAAAACCCGTGATGGTGGGATGACCAAATTTGGGGAGCCATGAAAGACACAAGAGAGAATCATTTTGTCAGAGTTTCATTGAAATACACAAAGAAACCTAGTACCCAGAAGATAAGAAACATGGAATTATTTCCAGTTTGCTAAAACGCTTTTCTGTGAGTTTGAAACTCTTTTGCTACCTAGTGATTCAGCTTTGAGATACTTGAACCAGGACAGAAGCACAGTGTGCTCTTGTGAACTAAAGTGTTGTTCTGCGTTTTTAAAGTTCTAGCATTAACCATTTAATAATTAAACTCACAGGCGTTTTCAGGCATTTTCGCCTAATCAGGGTAAATATCATAGAGACTGTAACAAAAAACCCTTGATGATGGGATGACCAAACTTGGGGAGTCTTGAGGGGCACATGAGAGAATCATTTCTTCAGAGTTTCATTGAAATACACAAAGAAACCTAGTGCCCAGAAGCTAAGAAACATGGAATTATTTCCAGTTCGCTAAAACGCTTTTCTGTGAGTTTGAAACTCTTTTGTTACCTAGTGATTCAGCTTTGAGATACTTGAACCAGGAAAGAAGCACAGTGTGCTCTTGTGATCTGAAGTGCTTTTCTGCATTTTCAAAGTTCTAGCATTAACCATTGAGAATTAAACTAACAGGCGTTTTCAGTGAAATTCGCCTAATCAGGGTAAACATCCAATAGGCTCTAAACAAATAACCCGTAATGGTGGATTGACCAAATTTGGGGAACCATGAGGGGCACAAGAGAAAATCATTTTGTCAGAGTTTCATTGAAATACACAAAGAAACCTAGTACCCAGAAGGTAAGAAACATGGAATGGTTTCCAGTTGGCTAAATCGCTTTTCTGTGAGTTTGAAACTCTTTTGCTAACTAGTGATTCAGCTTTGAGATACTTGAAGAAGGACAGAAGCAGAGTGTGCTCTTGTGATCTGAAGTGCTTTTCTGCATTTTCAAAGTTCTAGCATTAACCATTGAGAATTAAACTAACAGGCGTTTTCAGGCATTTTGGCCTATTCAGGGTAAACATCCAATAGACTGTAAACAAAACACCCTTGATGATGGGATGACCAAACTTGGGGAGCCTTGAGGGGCACATGAGAGAATCATTTTTTCAGAGTTTCATTGAAATACACAAAGAAACCTAGTGCCCAGAAGCTAAGAAACATGGAATTATTTCCAGTTCGCTAAAAAATCGCTTTTCTGTGAGTTTGAAACATTTTTGCTACCTAGTGATTCAGCTTTGAGATACTTGAACCAGGACAGAAGCACAGTGTGCTCTTGTGATATGAAGTGCATTTCTGCATTTTCAAAGTTCTAGCTTTAGCCATTGAGGAATTAAACTACAGGGTTTTCAGTGAAATTCGCCTAATCAGGGTAAATATCCAATAGGCTCTAAACAAAAAACCCGTGATGGTGGGATGACCAAATTTGGGGAGCCAAGAGGGGCACAATAGAGAATCATTTTGTCAGAGTTTCATTGAAATACACAAAGAAACCTAGTACCCTGAAGCTAAGAAACATGGAATTATTTCCAGTTGGCTAAAATTGCTTTTCTGTGAGTTTGAAATTTTTTTGCTACCTAGTGATTCAGCTTTGAGATAGTTGAACCAGGACAGAAGCACAGTGTGCTCTTGTGATCTGAAGTGCTTTTCTTCATTTTTAAAGTTCTAGCATTAACCATTGAGGAATGAAACTACAGGCGTTTTCAGTGAAATTTTCGCCTAATCAGGGTAAACATCCAATAGGCTCTAAACAAAAAACCCTGATGGTGGATTGACCAAATTTGGGGAACCATGAGGGGCACAAGAGAGAATCATTTTTTCAGAGTTTCATTGAAATACACAAAGAAACCTAGTGCCCAGAAGGTAAGAAACATGGAATTATTTCCAGTTGGCTAAATCGCTTTTCTGTGAGTTTGAAACTCTTTTGCTAACTAGTGATTCAGCTTTGAGATACTTGAAGAAGGACAGAAGCACAGTGTGCTCTTGTGATCTGAAGTGCTTTTCTGCATTTTCAAAGTTCTAGCTTTAACCATTGAGGAATTAAACTACAGGCGTTTTCAGTGAAATTCGCCTAATCAGGGTAAATATCAAATAGGCTCTAAACAAAAAACCCGTGATGATGGGATCACCAAATTTGGGGAGCCATGAAAGGGGCACAAGAGAGAATCATTTTGTCAGAGTTTCATTGAAATACACAAAGAAACCTAGTACCCAGAAGATAAGAAATATGGAATTATTTCCAGTTGGCTAAAAACGCTTTTCTGTGAGTTTGAAACTCTTTTGCTACCTAGTGATTCACCTTTGAGATACTTGAACCAGGGCAGAAGCACAGTGTGCTCTTGTGAACTAAAGTGCTTTGTTCTGCGTTTTTAAAGTTCTAGCATTAACCATTTAAGAATTAAACTCACAGGCGTTTTCAGGCATTTTCGCCTAATCAGGGTAAACATCCAGTAGAGTGTAAACAAAACACCCTTGATGATGGGATGACCAAAATTGGGAAGCCTTGAGGGGCACATGACAGAATCATTTTTTCAGAGTTTCATTGAAATACACAAAGAAAACTAGTGCCAAGAAGCTAAGAAACATGGAATTATTTCCAGTTCGCTAAAACGCTTTTCTGTGAGTTTGAAACTCTTTTGTTACCTAGTGATTCAGCTTTGAGATACTTGAACCAGGAAAGAAGCACAGTGAGCTCTTGTGATCTGAAGTGCTTTTCTGCATTTTCAAAGTTTTAGCATTAACCATTGAGGAATTAAACTACAGGCGTTTTCAGTGAAATTCACCTAATCAGGGTAAACATCCAATAGGCTCTAAACAAAAAACCCGTGATGGTGGATTGACCAAATTTGGGGAGCCATGAGGGCACAAGAGAGAATCATTTTGTCAGAGTTTCATTGAAATACACAAAGAAACCTAGTTCCCAGAAGCTAAGAAACATGGAATTATTTCCAGTTGGCTAAAACGCTTTTCTGTGAGTTTGAAACTCTTTTGCTACCTAGTGATTCAGCTTTGAGATACTTGAACCAGGAAAGAAGCACAGTGTGCTCTTGTGATCTGAAGTGCTTTTCTGCATTTTTAAAGTTCTAGCATTAACCATTGAGAATTAAACTAACAGGCGTTTTCAGGCATTTTCGCCTAATCAGGGTAAACATCCAATAGACTGTAAACAAAACACCCTTGATGGTGGGATGAACCAAACTTGGGGAGCCTTGAGGGGCACATGAGAGAATCATTTTTTCAGAGTTTCATTGAAATACACAAGAAACCTAGTGCCCAGAAGCTAAGAAACATGGAATTATTTCCAGTTGGTTAAAACGCTTTTCTGTGAGTTTGAAACTCTTTTTTTACCTAGTGATTCAGCTTTGAGATACTTTAACCAGGACAAGAAGCACAGTGAGCTCTTGTGATCTGAAGTGCTTTTCTGCATTTTCAAAGTTCTAGCATTAACCATTGAGGAATTAAACTACAGGCGTTTTCAGTGAAATTCGCCTAATCAGGGTAAACATCCAATAGGCTCTAAACAAAAAACCCGTGATGGTGGATGACCAAATTTGGGGAGCCATGAGGGCACAAGAGAGAATCATTTTGTCAGAGTTTCATTGAAATACACAAAGAAACCTAGTACCCACAAGCTAAGAAACATGGAATTATTTCCAGTTGGCTAAAACGCTTTTCTGTGAGTTTGAAACTCTTTTGCTACCTAGTGATTCAGCTTTGAGATACTTGAACCAGGACAGAAGCACAGTGTGCTCTTGTGAACTAAAGTGTTTTCTGCATTTTTAAAGTTCTAGCATTAACCATTTAAGAATTAAACTCACAGGCGTTTTCAGGCATTTTCGCCTAATCAGGGTAAACATCCAATAGAGTGTAAACAAAACACCCTTGATGGTGGGATGACCAAACTTGGGAAGCCTTGAGGGGCACAAGAGAGAATCATTTTTCAGAGTTTCATTGAAATACACAAAGAAACCTAGTGCCCAGAAGCTAAGAAACATGGAATTATTTCCAGTTGGCTAAATCGCTTTTCTGTGAGTTTGAAACTCTTTTGTTACCTAGTGATTCAGCTTTGAGATACTTGAACCAGGAAAGAAGCACAGTGTGCTCTTGTGATCTGAAGTGCTTTTTCTGCATTTTCAAAGTTCTAGCATTAACCATTGAGGAATTAAACTACAGGCGTTTTCAGTGAAATTCGCCTAATCAGGGTAAACATCCAATAGGCTCTAAACAAAAAACCCGTGATGGTGGATTGACCAAATTTGGGGAGCCATGAGGCACAAGAGAGAATCATTTTGTCAGAGTTTCATTGAAATACACAAAGAAACCTAGTACCCAGAAGCTAAGAAACATGGAATTATTTCCAGTTGGCTAAAACGCTTTTCTGTGAGTTTGAAACTCTTTTGCTACCTAGTGATTCAGCTTTGAGATACTTGAACCAGGACAGAAGCACAGTGTGCTCTTGTGATCTAAAGTGTTTTTCTGCATTTTTAAAGTTCTAGCATTAACCATTTAGAATTAAACTCACAGGCGTTTTCAGGAAATTTCGCCTAATCAGGGTAAACATCCAATAGGCTGTAAACAAAAAAACACCCTTGATGGTGGGATGACCAAACTTGGGGAGCCTTGAGGGGCACAAGAGAGAATCATTTTTTCAGAGTTTCATTGAAATACACAAAGAAACCTAGTGCCCAGAAGCTAAGAAACATGGAATTATTTCCAGTTGCTAAAACGCTTTTCTGTGAGTTTGAAACTCTTTTTTGCTACCTAGTGATTCAGCTTTGAGATACTTGAACCAGGACAGAAGCACAGTGTGCTCTTGTGATCTGAAGTGCTTTTCTGCATTTTCAAAGTTCTAGCATTAACCATTGAGGAATTAAACTACAGGCGTTTTCAGTGAAATTCGCCTAATCAGGGTAAACATCCAATAGGCTCTAAACAAAAAACCCGTGATGGTGGGATGACCAAATTTGGGGAGCCATGAGGGCACAAGAGAGAATCATTTTGTCAGAGTTTCATTGAAATACACAAAGAAACCTAGTGCCCAGAAGCTAAGAAACATGGAATTATTTCCAGTTGGCTAAATCGCTTTTCTGTGAGTTTGAAACTCTTTTGCTACCTAGTGATTCAGCTTTGAGATACTTGAACCAGGACAGAAGCACAGTGTGCTCTTGTGATCTGAAGTGCTTTTCTGCATTTTTAAAGTTCTAGCATTAACCATTTGAGAATTAAACTACAGGCGTTTTTCAGTGAATTTTCGCCTAATCAGGGTAAACATCCAATAGACTGTAAACAAAACACCCCGTTGATGGTGGGATGACCAAATTTGGGGAGCCATGAGGGGCACAAGAGAGAATCATTTTGTCAGAGTTTCATTGAAATACACAAAGAAACCTAGTGCCCAGAAGCTAAGAAACATGGAATTATTTCCAGTTGGCTAAAACGCTTTTCTGTGAGTTTGAAACTCTTTTGCTACCTAGTGATTCAGCTTTGAGATACTTGAACCAGGACAGAAGCACAGTGTGCTCTTGTGATCTGAAGTGGTTTTCTGCATTTTCAAATTTCTAGCATTAACCATTGAGGAATTAAACTACAGGCGTTTTCAGTGAAATTCGCCTAATCAGGGTAAACATCCAATAGGCTCTAAAAAAAAACCCGGTGATGGTGGATTGACCAAATTTGGGAGCCATGAGGGGCACAAGAGAGAATCATTTTGTCAGAGTTTCATTGAAATACACAAAGAAACCTAGTACCCACAAGCTAAGAAACATGGAATTATTTCCAGTTGGCTAAAACGCTTTTCTGTGAGTTTTGAAACTCTTTTGCTACCTAGTGATTCAGCTTTGAGATACTTGAACCAGGACAGAAGCACAGTGTGCTCTTGTGAACTAAAGTGCTTTTCTGCATTTTTAAAGTTCTAGCATTAACCATTGAAGAATTAAACTCACAGGCGTTTTCAGGCATTTTCGCCTAATCAGGGTAAACATCCAATAGACTGTAAACAAAACACCCTTGATGGTGGGATGACCAAACTTGGGGAGCCTTGAGGGGCACATGAGAGAATCATTTTTTCAGAGTTTCATTGAAATACACAAAGAAACCTAGTGCCCAGAAGCTAAGAAACATGGAATTATTTCCAGTTGGCTAAAAACGCTTTTCTGTGAGTTTGAAACTCTTTTGCTACCTAGTGATTCAGCTTTGAGATACTTGAACCAGGAAGAAGCACAGTGTGCTCTTGTGATCTAAAGTGTTTTCTGCGTTTTTAAAGTTCTAGCATTAACCATTGAGGAATTAAACTAACAGGCGTTTTCAGTGAATTTTCGCCTAATCAGGGTAAACATCCAATAGGCTCTAAACAAAAAACCCGTGATGGTGGGATGACCAAACTTTGGGGAGCCTTGAGGGGCACAAGAGAGAATCATTTTGTCAGAGTTTCATTGAAATACACAAAGAAACCTAGTGCCCAGAAGCTAAGAAACATGGAATTATTTCCAGTTGGCTAAAACGCTTTTCTGTGAGTTTGAAACTCTTTTGCTACCTAGTGATTCAGCTTTGAGATACTTGAACCAGGACAGAAGCACAGTGTGCTCTTGTGATCTGAAGTGCATTTTTCTGCATTTTCAAAGTTCTAGCATTAACCATTGAGGAATTAAACTACAGGCGTTTTCAGTGAAATTCGCCTAATCAGGGTAAACATCCAATAGGCTCTAAACAAAAAACCCGTGATGGTGGGATTGACCAAATTTGGGGAGCCATGAGGGGCACAAGAGAGAATCATTTTGTCAGAGTTTCATTGAAATACACAAAGAAACCTAGTGCCCAGAAGCTAAGAAACATGGAATTATTTCCAGTTGGCTAAAACGCTTTTTCTGTGAGTTTGAAACTCTTTTGCTACCTAGTGATTCAGCTTTGAGATACTTGAACCAGGACAGAAGCACAGTGTGCTCTTGTGAACTGAAGTGTTTTTCTGCATTTTTAAAGTTCTAGCATTAACCATTGAGGAATTAAACTCACAGGCGTTTTCAGGCATTTTCGCCTAATCAGGGTAAACATCCAATAGACTGTAAACAAAACACCCTTGATGGTGGATGACCAAACTTGGGAGCCATGAGGGCACAAGAGAGAATCATTTTTCAGAGTTTCATTGAAATACACAAAGAAACCTAGTACCCAGAAGCTAAGAAACATGGAATTATTTCCAGTTGGCTAAAACGCTTTTCTGTGAGTTTGAAACTCTTTTGCTACCTAGTGATTCAGCTTTGAGATACTTGAACCAGGACAGAAGCACAGTGTGCTCTTGTGATCTGAAGTGCTTTTCTGCATTTTCAAAGTTCTAGCATTAACCATTGAGGAATTAAACTACAGGCGTTTTCAGTGAAATTCGCCTAATCAGGGTAAACATCCAATAGGCTCTAAACAAAAAACCCGTGATGGTGGGATGACCAAATTTTGGGGAGCCATGAGGGCACAAGAGAGAATCATTTTGTCAGAGTTTCATTGAAATACACAAAGAAACCTAGTACCCAGAAGCTAAGAAACATGGAATTATTTCCAGTTGCTAAAACGCTTTTCTGTGAGTTTGAAACTCTTTTGCTACCTAGTGATTCAGCTTTGAGATACTTGAACCAGGACAGAAGCACAGTGTGCTCTTGTGAACTAAAGTGCTTTTCTGCATTTTTTAAAAGTTCTAGCATTAACCATTTAAGAATTAAACTCACAGGCGTTTTCAGGCATTTTCGCCTAATCAGGGTAAACATCCAATAGACTGTAAACAAAAACCCTTGATGGTGGGATGACCAAACTTGGGGAGCCTTGAGGGGCACAAGAGAGAATCATTTTTCAGAGTTTCATTGAAATACACAAAGAAACCTAGTGCCCAGAAGCTAAGAAACATGGAATTATTTCCAGTTGGCTAAAACGCTTTTCTGTGAGTTTGAAACTCTTTTGTTACCTAGTGATTCAGCTTTGAGATACTTGAACCAGGAAAGAAGCACAGTGTGCTCTTGTGATCTGAAGTGCTTTTCTGCATTTTTCAAAGTTCTAGCATTAACCATTGAGGAATTAAACTAACAGGCGTTTTCAGTGAAATTCGCCTAATCAGGGTAAACATCCAATAGGCTCTAAACAAAAAACCCGTGATGGTGGGATGACCAAATTGGGGAGCCATGAGGGGCACAAGAGAGAATCATTTTTGTCAGAGTTTCATTGAAATACACAAAGAAACCTAGTACCCAGAAGCTAAGAAACATGGAATTATTTCCAGTTGGCTAAATCGCTTTTCTGTGAGTTTGAAACTCTTTTGCTACCTAGTGATTCAGCTTTGAGATACTTGAACCAGGACAGAAGCACAGTGTGCTCTTGTGATCTGAAGTGCTTTTCTGCATTTTCAAAGTTCTAGCATTAACCATTGAGGAATTAAACTACAGGCGTTTTCAGTGAAATTCGCCTAATCAGGGTAAACATCCAATAGACTGTAAACAAAAAACCCTTGATGGTGGGATGACCAAACTTGGGGAGCCATGAGGGGCACAAGAGAGAATCATTTTGTCAGAGTTTCATTGAAATACACAAAGAAACCTAGTGCCCAGAAGCTAAGAAAACATGGAATTATTTCCAGTTGGCTAAAACGCTTTTCTGTGAGTTTGAAACTCTTTTGCTACCTAGTGATTCAGCTTTGAGATACTTGAACCAGGACAGAAGCACAGTGTGCTTTGTGATCTGAAGTGCTTTTCTGCATTTTCAAAGTTCTAGCATTAACCATTGAGGAATTAAACTACAGGCGTTTTCAGTGAAATTCGCCTAATCAGGGTAAACATCCAATAGGCTCTAAACAAAAAACCCTTGATGGTGGGATGACCAAATTTGGGGAGCCATGAGGGGCACAAGAGAGAATCATTTTGTCAGAGTTTCATTGAAATACACAAAGAAACCTAGTACCCAGAAGCTAAGAAACATGGAATTATTTCCAGTTGGCTAAAACGCTTTTCTGTGAGTTTGAAACTCTTTTGCTACCTAGTGATTCAGCTTTGAGATACTTGAACCAGGACAGAAGCACAGTGTGCTCTTGTGAACTGAAGTGTTTTCTGCGTTTTTAAAGTTCTAGCATTAACCATTTAAGAATTAAACTCACAGGCGTTTTCAGGCATTTTCGCCTAATCAGGGTAAACATCCAATAGACTGTAAACAAAAAACCCTGATGGTGGGATGACCAAACTTGGGGAGCCATGAGGGGCACATGAGAGAATCATTTTGTCAGAGTTTCATTGAAATACACAAAGAAACCTAGTACCCAGAAGCTAAGAAACATGGAATTATTTCCAGTTGGCTAAAACGCTTTTCTGTGAGTTTGAAACTCTTTTGCTACCTAGTGATTCAGCTTTGAGATACTTGAACCAGGACAGAAGCACAGTGTGCTCTTGTGATCTGAAGTGCTTTTTCTGCATTTTTAAAGTTCTAGCATTAACCATTGAGGAATTAAACTACAGGCGTTTTCAGTGAAATTCGCCTAATCAGGGTAAACATCCAATAGGCTCTAAACAAAAACACCTGATGGTGGGATTGACCAAATTTGGGGAGCCATGAGGGGCACAAGAGAGAATCATTTTGTCAGAGTTTCATTGAAATACACAAAGAAACCTAGTACCCAGAAGCTAAGAAACATGGAATTATTTCCAGTTGGCTAAAAACGCTTTTCTGTGAGTTTGAAACTCTTTTGCTACCTAGTGATTCAGCTTTGAGATACTTGAACCAGGACAGAAGCACAGTGTGCTCTTGTGAACTAAAGTGCTTTTCTGCATTTTTAAAGTTCTAGCATTAACCATTGAAGAATTAAACTACAGGCGTTTTCAGGAATTTTCGCGCCTAATCAGGGTAAACATCCAATAGACTCTAAACAAAAAACCCGTGATGGTGGGATGACCAAACTTGGGGAGCCTTGAGGGGCACATGAGAGAATCATTTTTCAGAGTTTCATTGAAATACACAAAGAAACCTAGTACCCAGAAGCTAAGAAACATGGAATTATTTCCAGTTGGCTAAAACGCTTTTCTGTGAGTTTGAAACTCTTTTGCTACCTAGTGATTCAGCTTTGAGATACTTGAACCAGGACAGAAGCACAGTGTGCTCTTGTGATCTGAAGTGCTTTTCTGCATTTTTCAAAGTTCTAGCATTAACCATTGAGAATTAAACTACAGGCGTTTTCAGTGAAATTCGCCTAATCAGGGTAAACATCCAATAGGCTCTAAACAAAAAACCCGTGATGGTGGATATGATGACCAAATTTGGGGAGCCATGAGGGCACAAGAGAGAATCATTTTGTCAGAGTTTCATTGAAATACACAAAGAAACCTAGTACCCAGAAGCTAAGAAACATGGAATTATTTCCAGTTGGCTAAAACGCTTTTCTGTGAGTTTGAAACTCTTTTGCTACCTAGTGATTCAGCTTTGAGATACTTGAACCAGGACAGAAGCACAGTGTGCTCTTGTGAACTAAAGTGTTTTCTGCATTTTTAAAGTTCTAGCATTAACCATTGAAGAATTAAACTCACAGGCGTTTTCAGTGATTTTCGCCTAATCAGGGTAAACATCCAATAGACTCTAAACAAAAAACCCTTGATGGTGGGATGACCAAATTGGGGAGCCTTGAGGGGCACAAGAGAGAATCATTTTTCAGAGTTTCATTGAAATACACAAAGAAACCTAGTGCCCAGAAGCTAAGAAACATGGAATTATTTCCAGTTGGCTAAAACGCTTTTCTGTGAGTTTGAAACTCTTTTGCTACCTAGTGATTCAGCTTTGAGATACTTGAACCAGGAAAAGAAGCACAGTGTGCTCTTGTGATCTGAAGTGCTTTTCTCTGCATTTTCAAAGTTCTAGCATTAACCATTGAGGAATTAAACACAGGCGTTTTCAGTGAATTTCGCCTAATCAGGGTAAACATCCAATAGGCTCTAAACAAAAAACCCGTGATGGTGGGATGACCAAATTTGGGGAGCCATGAGGGGCACAAGAGAGAATCATTTTGTCAGAGTTTCATTGAAATACACAAAGAAACCTAGTACCCACAGAAGCTAAGAAACATGGAATTATTTCCAGTTGGCTAAAACGCTTTTCTGTGAGTTTGAAACTCTTTTGCTACCTAGTGATTCAGCTTTGAGATACTTGAACCAGGACAGAAGCACAGTGTGCTCTTGTGATCTGAAGTGTGCTTTTCTGCATTTTCAAAGTTCTAGCATTAAACCATTTAGGAATTAAACTCACAGGCGTTTTCAGTGAAATTTCGCCTAATCAGGGTAAACATCCAATAGGCTCTAAACAAAAAACCCGTGATGGTGGGATGACCAAATTTGGGGAGCCATGAGGGGCACAAGAGAGAATCATTTTGTCAGAGTTTCATTGAAATACACAAAGAAACCTAGTACCCAGAAGCTAAGAAACATGGAATTATTTCCAGTTGGCTAAAAACGCTTTTCTGTGAGTTTGAAACTCTTTTGCTACCTAGTGATTCAGCTTTGAGATACTTGAACCAGGACAGAAGCACAGTGTGCTCTTGTGAACTAAAGTGTTGTTTTCTGCATTTTTAAAGTTCTAGCATTAACCATTTAAGAATTAAACTACAGGCGTTTTCAGGCATTTTCGCCTAATCAGGGTAAACATCCAATAGGCTCTAAACAAAAAACCCTTGATGGTGGGATGACCAAACTTGGGGAGCCTTGAGGGGCACATGAGAGAATCATTTTTCAGAGTTTCATTGAAATACACAAAGAAACCTAGTGCCCAGAAGCTAAGAAACATGGAATTATTTCCAGTTGGCTAAAACGCTTTTCTGTGAGTTTGAAACTCTTTTGCTACCTAGTGATTCAGCTTTGAGATACTTGAACCAGGACAGAAGCACAGTGTGCTCTTGTGATCTGAAGTGCTTTTTCTGCATTTTCAAAGTTCTAGCATTAACCATTGAGGAATTAAACTACAGGCGTTTTCAGTGAAATTCGCCTAATCAGGGTAAACATCCAATAGGCTCTAAACAAAAAACCCGTGATGGTGGATGACCAAATTTGGGGAGCCATGAGGGGCACAAGAGAGAATCATTTTGTCAGAGTTTCATTGAAATACACAAAGAAACCTAGTACCCAGAAGCTAAGAAACATGGAATTATTTCCAGTTGGCTAAAACGCTTTTCTGTGAGTTTGAAACTCTTTTGCTACCTAGTGATTCAGCTTTGAGATACTTGAACCAGGACAGAAGCACAGTGTGCTCTTGTGATCTGAAGTGCTTTTCTGCATTTTTAAAGTTCTAGCATTAACCATTGAAGAATTAAACTACAGGCGTTTTCAGTGAAATTCGCCTAATCAGGGTAAACATCCAATAGACTCTAAACAAAAAACCCGTGATGGTGGATGACCAAATTTGGGGAGCCATGAGGGGCACAAGAGAGAATCATTTTTTCAGAGTTTCATTGAAATACACAAAGAAACCTAGTACCCACAAGCTAAGAAACATGGAATTATTTCCAGTTGGCTAAAACGCTTTTCTGTGAGTTTGAAACTCTTTTGCTACCTAGTGATTCAGCTTTGAGATACTTGAACCAGGACAGAAGCACAGTGTGCTCTTGTGAACTAAAGTGCTTTTTCTGCATTTTCAAAGTTCTAGCATTAACCATTTAAGAATTAAACTACAGGCGTTTTCAGTGAAATTTCGCCTAATCAGGGTAAACATCCAATAGACTCTAAACAAAACACCGTGATGGTGGGATGACCAAACTTGGGGAGCCATGAGGGGCACATGAGAGAATCATTTTTCAGAGTTTCATTGAAATACACAAAGAAACCTAGTGCCCAGAAGCTAAGAAACATGGAATTATTTCCAGTTGGCTAAAACGCTTTTCTGTGAGTTTGAAACTCTTTTGCTACCTAGTGATTCAGCTTTGAGATACTTGAACCAGGACAGAAGCACAGTGTGCTCTTGTGATCTGAAGTGCTTTTCTGCATTTTCAAAGTTCTAGCATTAACCATTGAGGAATTAAACTACAGGCGTTTTCAGTGAAATTTCGCCTAATCAGGGTAAACATCCAATAGGCTCTAAACAAAAAACCCGTGATGGTGGATGACCAAATTGGGGAGCCATGAGGGGCACAAGAGAGAATCATTTTGTCAGAGTTTCATTGAAATACACAAAGAAACCTAGTACCCACAAGCTAAGAAACATGGAATTATTTCCAGTTGGCTAAAACGCTTTTCTGTGAGTTTGAAACTCTTTTGCTACCTAGTGATTCAGCTTTGAGATACTTGAACCAGGACAGAAGCACAGTGTGCTCTTGTGAACTAAAGTGTTTTCTGCGTTTTTAAAGTTCTAGCATTAACCATTTAAGAATTAAACTACAGGCGTTTTCAGTGAATTTTCGCCTAATCAGGGTAAACATCCAATAGACTCTAAACAAAAAACCCGTTGATGGTGGATGACCAAACTTGGGGAGCCTTGAGGGGCACAAGAGAGAATCATTTTTTCAGAGTTTCATTGAAATACACAAAGAAACCTAGTACCCAGAAGCTAAGAAACATGGAATTATTTCCAGTTGGCTAAAACGCTTTTCTGTGAGTTTGAAACTCTTTTGCTACCTAGTGATTCAGCTTTGAGATACTTGAACCAGGACAGAAGCACAGTGTGCTCTTGTGATCTGAAGTGCTTTTCTGCATTTTCAAAGTTCTAGCATTAACCATTGAGGAATTAAACTAACAGGCGTTTTCAGTGAAATTCGCCTAATCAGGGTAAACATCCAATAGGCTCTAAACAAAAAACCCGTGATGGTGGATTGACCAAATTTGGGGAGCCATGAGGGGCACAAGAGAGAATCATTTTGTCAGAGTTTCATTGAAATACACAAAGAAACCTAGTACCCAGAAGCTAAGAAACATGGAATTATTTCCAGTTGGCTAAAACGCTTTTCTGTGAGTTTGAAACTCTTTTGCTACCTAGTGATTCAGCTTTGAGATACTTGAACCAGGACAGAAGCACAGTGTGCTCTTGTGAACTAAAGTGTTTTCTGCATTTTTAAAGTTCTAGCATTAACCATTTAAGAATTAAACTACAGGCGTTTTCAGGCATTTTCGCCTAATCAGGGTAAACATCCAATAGACTCTAAACAAAAAACCCTGATGGTGGGATGACCAAACTTGGGGAGCCATGAGGGGCACATGAGAGAATCATTTTTTCAGAGTTTCATTGAAATACACAAAGAAACCTAGTGCCCAGAAGCTAAGAAACATGGAATTATTTCCAGTTGGCTAAAACGCTTTTCTGTGAGTTTGAAACTCTTTTGCTACCTAGTGATTCAGCTTTGAGATACTTGAACCAGGACAGAAGCACAGTGTGCTCTTGTGATCTGAAGTGCTTTTCTGCATTTTTCAAAGTTCTAGCATTAACCATTGAGGAATTAAACTAACAGGCGTTTTCAGTGAAATTCGCCTAATCAGGGTAAACATCCAATAGGCTCTAAACAAAAAACCCGTGATGGTGGATTGACCAAATTTGGGGAGCCATGAGGGGCACAAGAGAGAATCATTTTGTCAGAGTTTCATTGAAATACACAAAGAAACCTAGTACCCACAAGCTAAGAAACATGGAATTATTTCCAGTTGGCTAAAACGCTTTTCTGTGAGTTTGAAACTCTTTTGCTACCTAGTGATTCAGCTTTGAGATACTTGAACCAGGACAGAAGCACAGTGTGCTCTTGTGATCTAAAGTGTTTTCTGCATTTTTAAAGTTCTAGCATTAACCATTTAAGAATTAAACTCACAGGCGTTTTCAGTGCAATTTCGCCTAATCAGGTAAACATCCAATAGACTGTAAACAAAACACCCTTGATGGTGGATGACCAAACTTGGGGAGCCTTGAGGGGCACATGAGAGAATCATTTTTTCAGAGTTTCATTGAAATACACAAAGAAACCTAGTACCCAGAAGCTAAGAAACATGGAATTATTTCCAGTTGGCTAAAACGCTTTTCTGTGAGTTTGAAACTCTTTTGCTACCTAGTGATTCAGCTTTGAGATACTTGAACCAGGAAGAAGCACAGTGTGCTCTTGTGATCTGAAGTGCTTTTCTGCATTTTCAAAGTTCTAGCATTAACCATTGAGGAATTAAACTACAGGCGTTTTCAGTGAAATTCGCCTAATCAGGGTAAACATCCAATAGGCTCTAAACAAAAAACCCGTGATGGTGGGATGACCAAATTTGGGGAGCCATGAGGGGCACAAGAGAGAATCATTTTGTCAGAGTTTCATTGAAATACACAAAGAAACCTAGTACCCACAAGCTAAGAAACATGGAATTATTTCCAGTTGGCTAAAACGCTTTTCTGTGAGTTTGAAACTCTTTTGCTACCTAGTGATTCAGCTTTGAGATACTTGAACCAGGACAGAAGCACAGTGTGCTCTTGTGATCTAAAGTGCTTTTCTGCATTTTTAAAAGTTCTAGCATTAACCATTTAAGAATTAAACTACAGGCGTTTTCAGTGAAATTCGCCTAATCAGGGTAAACATCCAATAGACTCTAAACAAAAAACCCGTGATGGTGGATGACCAAACTTGGGGAGCCATGAGGGGCACAAGAGAGAATCATTTTGTCAGAGTTTCATTGAAATACACAAAGAAACCTAGTACCCAGAAGCTAAGAAACATGGAATTATTTCCAGTTGGCTAAAACGCTTTTCTGTGAGTTTGAAACTCTTTTGCTACCTAGTGATTCAGCTTTGAGATACTTGAACCAGGACAGAAGCACAGTGTGCTCTTGTGATCTGAAGTGCTTTTCTGCATTTTTAAAGTTCTAGCATTAACCATTTAAGAATTAAACTACAGGCGTTTTCAGGAATTTTCGCCTAATCAGGGTAAACATCCAATAGGCTCTAAACAAAAAAACCCTGATGGTGGATTGACCAAATTTGGGGAGCCATGAGGGGCACAAGAGAGAATCATTTTTCAGAGTTTTCATTGAAATACACAAAGAAACCTAGTACCCAGAAGCTAAGAAACATGGAATTATTTCCAGTTGGCTAAAACGCTTTTCTGTGAGTTTGAAACTCTTTTGCTACCTAGTGATTCAGCTTTGAGATACTTGAACCAGGACAGAAGCACAGTGTGCTCTTGTGATCTAAAGTGTTTTTCTGCATTTTCAAAGTTCTAGCATTAACCATTTAGAATTAAACTCACAGGCGTTTTCAGTGAAATTTCGCCTAATCAGGGTAAACATCCAATAGGCTCTAAACAAAAAACCCGTGATGGTGGATGACCAAATTTGGGGAGCCATGAGGGGCACAAGAGAGAATCATTTTGTCAGAGTTTCATTGAAATACACAAAGAAACCTAGTACCCAGAAGCTAAGAAACATGGAATTATTTCCAGTTGGCTAAAACGCTTTTCTGTGAGTTTGAAACTCTTTTGCTACCTAGTGATTCAGCTTTGAGATACTTGAACCAGGACAGAAGCACACGTGTGCTCTTGTGATCTGAAGTGCTTTTCTGCATTTTTAAAAGTTCTAGCATTAACCATTGAGGAATTAAACTACAGGCGTTTTCAGTGAAATTCGCCTAATCAGGGTAAACATCCAATAGGCTCTAAACAAAAAACCCGTGATGGTGGATGACCAAACTTGGGGAGCCATGAGGGGCACAAGAGAGAATCATTTTTCAGAGTTTCATTGAAATACACAAAGAAACCTAGTACCCAGAAGCTAAGAAACATGGAATTATTTCCAGTTGGCTAAAACGCTTTTCTGTGAGTTTGAAACTCTTTTGCTACCTAGTGATTCAGCTTTGAGATACTTGAACCAGGACAGAAGCACAGTGTGCTCTTGTGATCTGAAGTGCTTTTCTGCATTTTCAAAGTTCTAGCATTAACCATTGAGGAATTAAACTACAGGCGTTTTCAGTGAAATTTCGCCTAATCAGGGTAAACATCCAATAGGCTCTAAACAAAAAACCCGTGATGGTGGATGACCAAATTTGGGGAGCCATGAGGGGCACAAGAGAGAATCATTTTGTCAGAGTTTCATTGAAATACACAAAGAAACCTAGTACCCAGAAGCTAAGAAACATGGAATTATTTCCAGTTGGCTAAAACGCTTTTCTGTGAGTTTGAAACTCTTTTGCTACCTAGTGATTCAGCTTTGAGATACTTGAACCAGGAAGAAGCACAGTGTGCTCTTGTGATCTGAAGTGTTTTCTGCATTTTTAAAGTTCTAGCATTAACCATTTAAGAATTAAACTACAGGCGTTTTCAGTGAAATTTTCGCCTAATCAGGGTAAACATCCAATAGGCTCTAAACAAAACACCCTTGATGGTGGATGACCAAATTGGGGAGCCATGAGGGGCACAAGAGAGAATCATTTTGTCAGAGTTTCATTGAAATACACAAAGAAACCTAGTACCCAGAAGCTAAGAAACATGGAATTATTTCCAGTTGGCTAAAACGCTTTTCTGTGAGTTTGAAACTCTTTTGCTACCTAGTGATTCAGCTTTGAGATACTTGAACCAGGACAGAAGCACAGTGTGCTCTTGTGATCTGAAGTGCTTTTCTGCATTTTCAAAGTTCTAGCATTAACCATTGAGGAATTAAACTACAGGCGTTTTCAGTGAAATTCGCCTAATCAGGGTAAACATCCAATAGGCTCTAAACAAAAAACCCTTGATGGTGGATGACCAAATTTGGGGAGCCATGAGGGGCACAAGAGAGAATCATTTTGTCAGAGTTTCATTGAAATACACAAAGAAACCTAGTACCCAGAAGCTAAGAAACATGGAATTATTTCCAGTTGCTAAAACGCTTTTCTGTGAGTTTGAAACTCTTTTGCTACCTAGTGATTCAGCTTTGAGATACTTGAACCAGGACAGAAGCACAGTGTGCTCTTGTGATCTGAAGTGCTTTTCTGCATTTTCAAAGTTCTAGCATTAACCATTGAAGAATTAAACTACAGGCGTTTTCAGTGAAATTCGCCTAATCAGGGTAAACATCCAATAGGCTCTAAACAAAAAACCCGTGATGGTGGATGACCAAATTTGGGGAGCCATGAGGGGCACAAGAGAGAATCATTTTGTCAGAGTTTCATTGAAATACACAAAGAAACCTAGTACCCACAAGCTAAGAAACATGGAATTATTTCCAGTTGGCTAAAACGCTTTTCTGTGAGTTTGAAACTCTTTTGCTACCTAGTGATTCAGCTTTGAGATACTTGAACCAGGACAGAAGCACAGTGTGCTCTTGTGATCTGAAGTGCTTTTCTGCATTTTCAAAGTTCTAGCATTAACCATTTAAGAATTAAACTCACAGGCGTTTTCAGTGAATTTTCGCCTAATCAGGGTAAACATCCAATAGGCTCTAAACAAAAAACCCGTGATGGTGGGATGACCAAATTTGGGGAGCCATGAGGGGCACAAGAGAGAATCATTTTTCAGAGTTTCATTGAAATACACAAAGAAACCTAGTACCCAGAAGCTAAGAAACATGGAATTATTTCCAGTTGGCTAAAACGCTTTTCTGTGAGTTTGAAACTCTTTTGCTACCTAGTGATTCAGCTTTGAGATACTTGAACCAGGACAGAAGCACAGTGTGCTCTTGTGAACTAAAGTGTTTTCTGCATTTTTAAAGTTCTAGCATTAACCATTTAAGAATTAAACTCACAGGCGTTTTCAGGAAATTTCGCCTAATCAGGGTAAACATCCAATAGGCTCTAAACAAAAACCCGTGATGGTGGGATGACCAAATTTGGGAGCCATGAGGGGCACATGAGAGAATCATTTTTTCAGAGTTTCATTGAAATACACAAAGAAACCTAGTACCCAGAAGCTAAGAAACATGGAATTATTTCCAGTTGGCTAAAACGCTTTTCTGTGAGTTTGAAACTCTTTTGCTACCTAGTGATTCAGCTTTGAGATACTTGAACCAGGACAGAAGCACAGTGTGCTCTTGTGATCTGAAGTGTTTTCTGCATTTTTAAAGTTCTAGCATTAACCATTGAGGAATTAAACTACAGGCGTTTTCAGTGAAATTTCGCCTAATCAGGGTAAACATCCAATAGGCTCTAAACAAAAAACCCGTGATGGTGGATGACCAAATTTGGGGAGCCATGAGGGGCACAAGAGAGAATCATTTTGTCAGAGTTTCATTGAAATACACAAAGAAACCTAGTACCCAGAAGCTAAGAAACATGGAATTATTTCCAGTTGGCTAAAACGCTTTTCTGTGAGTTTGAAACTCTTTTGCTACCTAGTGATTCAGCTTTGAGATACTTGAACCAGGACAGAAGCACAGTGTGCTCTTGTGATCTGAAGTGCTTTTCTGCATTTTTAAAGTTCTAGCATTAACCATTTAGGAATTAAACTACAGGCGTTTTCAGTGAAATTTCGCCTAATCAGGGTAAACATCCAATAGGCTGTAAACAAAAAACCCTTGATGGTGGGATGACCAAACTTGGGGAGCCTTGAGGGGCACATGAGAGAATCATTTTTTCAGAGTTTCATTGAAATACACAAAGAAACCTAGTACCCAGAAGCTAAGAAACATGGAATTATTTCCAGTTGGCTAAAACGCTTTTTTCTGTGAGTTTGAAACTCTTTTGCTACCTAGTGATTCAGCTTTGAGATACTTGAACCAGGACAGAAGCACAGTGTGCTCTTGTGATCTGAAGTGTTTTCTGCATTTTCAAAGTTCTAGCATTAACCATTGAGGAATTAAACTACAGGCGTTTTCAGTGAAATTTTCCTAATCAGGGTAAACATCCAATAGGCTCTAAACAAAAAACCCTTGATGGTGGGATGACCAAACTTGGGGAGCCTTGAGGGGCACAAGAGAGAATCATTTTTTCAGAGTTTCATTGAAATACACAAAGAAACCTAGTACCCAGAAGCTAAGAAACATGGAATTATTTCCAGTTGGCTAAAACGCTTTTCTGTGAGTTTGAAACTCTTTTGCTACCTAGTGATTCAGCTTTGAGATACTTGAACCAGGACAGAAGCACAGTGTGCTCTTGTGATCTGAAGTGCTTTTCTGCATTTTTAAAGTTCTAGCATTAACCATTGAGGAATTAAACTACAGGCGTTTTCAGTGAAATTCGCCTAATCAGGGTAAACATCCAATAGGCTCTAAACAAAAAACCCGTGATGGTGGATGACCAAATTTGGGGAGCCATGAGGGGCACAAGAGAGAATCATTTTGTCAGAGTTTCATTGAAATACACAAAGAAACCTAGTACCCAGAAGCTAAGAAACATGGAATTATTTCCAGTTGGCTAAAACGCTTTTCTGTGAGTTTGAAACTCTTTTGCTACCTAGTGATTCAGCTTTGAGATACTTGAACCAGGACAGAAGCACAGTGTGCTCTTGTGATCTGAAGTGTTTTTCTGCATTTTCAAAGTTCTAGCATTAACCATTGAGAATTAAACTACAGGCGTTTTCAGTGAATTTTCGCCTAATCAGGGTAAACATCCAATAGGCTCTAAACAAAAAACCCGTGATGGTGGATGACCAAATTTGGGGAGCCATGAGGGGCACAAGAGAGAATCATTTTTTCAGAGTTTCATTGAAATACACAAAGAAACCTAGTACCCAGAAGCTAAGAAACATGGAATTATTTCCAGTTGGCTAAAACGCTTTTCTGTGAGTTTGAAACTCTTTTGCTACCTAGTGATTCAGCTTTGAGATACTTGAACCAGGACAGAAGCACAGTGTGCTCTTGTGATCTGAAGTGCTTTTCTGCATTTTCAAAGTTCTAGCATTAACCATTGAGGAATTAAACTACAGGCGTTTTCAGTGAAATTCGCCTAATCAGGGTAAACATCCAATAGGCTCTAAACAAAAAACCCGTGATGGTGGGATGACCAAACTTTGGGGAGCCATGAGGGGCACATGAGAGAATCATTTTTCAGAGTTTCATTGAAATACACAAAGAAACCTAGTGCCCAGAAGCTAAGAAACATGGAATTATTTCCAGTTGGCTAAAACGCTTTTCTGTGAGTTTGAAACTCTTTTGCTACCTAGTGATTCAGCTTTGAGATACTTGAACCAGGACAGAAGCACAGTGTGCTCTTGTGATCTGAAGTGCTTTTCTGCATTTTTAAAGTTCTAGCATTAACCATTGAGGAATTAAACTACAGGCGTTTTCAGTGAAATTCGCCTAATCAGGGTAAACATCCAATAGGCTCTAAACAAAAAACCCGTGATGGTGGATGACCAAATTTGGGGAGCCATGAGGGGCACAAGAGAGAATCATTTTTGTCAGAGTTTCATTGAAATACACAAAGAAACCTAGTACCCAGAAGCTAAGAAACATGGAATTATTTCCAGTTGGCTAAAACGCTTTTCTGTGAGTTTGAAACTCTTTTGCTACCTAGTGATTCAGCTTTGAGATACTTGAACCAGGACAGAAGCACAGTGTGCTCTTGTGATCTGAAGTGTTTTTTTCTGCATTTTCAAAGTTCTAGCATTAACCATTGAGAATTAAACTCACAGGCGTTTTCAGTGAAATTTTCGCCTAATCAGGGTAAACATCCAATAGGCTCTAAACAAAAAACACCCGTGATGGTGGGATGACCAAATTGGGGAGCCATGAGGGGCACAAGAGAGAATCATTTTTTCAGAGTTTCATTGAAATACACAAAGAAACCTAGTACCCAGAAGCTAAGAAACATGGAATTATTTCCAGTTGGCTAAAACGCTTTTCTGTGAGTTTGAAACTCTTTTGCTACCTAGTGATTCAGCTTTGAGATACTTGAACCAGGACAGAAGCACAGTGTGCTCTTGTGAACTGAAGTGTTTTCTGCATTTTTAAAGTTCTAGCATTAACCATTGAAGAATTAAACTCACAGGCGTTTTCAGTGAATTTTCGCCTAATCAGGGTAAACATCCAATAGACTGTAAACAAAAAACCCGTGATGGTGGGATGACCAAACTTGGGGAGCCATGAGAGGGCACAAGAGAGAATCATTTTTCAGAGTTTCATTGAAATACACAAAGAAACCTAGTACCCAGAAGCTAAGAAACATGGAATTATTTCCAGTTGCTAAAACGCTTTTCTGTGAGTTTGAAACTCTTTTGCTACCTAGTGATTCAGCTTTGAGATACTTGAACCAGGAAGAAGCACAGTGTGCTCTTGTGATCTGAAGTGCTTTTTCTGCATTTTTAAAGTTCTAGCATTAACCATTGAGGAATTAAACTCACAGGCGTTTTCAGTGAAATTCGCCTAATCAGGGTAAACATCCAATAGACTGCTCTAAACAAAAAACCCTTGATGGTGGGATGACCAAATTTGGGGAGCCTGAGGGGCACAAGAGAGAATCATTTTTTCAGAGTTTCATTGAAATACACAAAGAAACCTAGTACCCAGAAGCTAAGAAACATGGAATTATTTCCAGTTGGCTAAAACGCTTTTCTGTGAGTTTGAAACTCTTTTGCTACCTAGTGATTCAGCTTTGAGATACTTGAACCAGGACAGAAGCACAGTGTGCTCTTGTGATCTGAAGTGCTTTTCTGCATTTTCAAAGTTCTAGCATTAACCATTGAGAATTAAACTACAGGCGTTTTCAGTGAAATTCGCCTAATCAGGGTAAACATCCAATAGGCTCTAAACAAAAAACCCGTGATGGTGGGGATTGACCAAATTTGGGGAGCCATGAGGGGCACAAGAGAGAATCATTTTTCAGAGTTTCATTGAAATACACAAAGAAACCTAGTACCCACAAGCTAAGAAACATGGAATTATTTCCAGTTGGCTAAAACGCTTTTCTGTGAGTTTGAAACTCTTTTGCTACCTAGTGATTCAGCTTTGAGATACTTGAACCAGGACAGAAGCACAGTGTGCTCTTGTGATCTGAAGTGCTTTTCTGCATTTTTAAAGTTCTAGCATTAACCATTGAGGAATTAAACTACAGGCGTTTTCAGTGAAATTTCGCCTAATCAGGGTAAACATCCAATAGGCTCTAAACAAAAACCCTGATGGTGGATGACCAAATTTGGGGAGCCATGAGGGGCACAAGAGAGAATCATTTTTTCAGAGTTTCATTGAAATACACAAAGAAACCTAGTACCCACAAGCTAAGAAACATGGAATTATTTCCAGTTGGCTAAAACGCTTTTCTGTGAGTTTGAAACTCTTTTGCTACCTAGTGATTCAGCTTTGAGATACTTGAACCAGGACAGAAGCACAGTGTGCTCTTGTGAACTAAAGTGTTTTTCTGCATTTTTAAAGTTCTAGCATTAACCATTTAAGAATTAAACTCACAGGCGTTTTCAGGAATTTTCGCCTAATCAGGGTAAACATCCAATAGACTGTAAACAAAACACCCTTGATGGTGGGATGACCAAACTTGGGGAGCCATGAGGGGCACATGAGAGAATCATTTTTTCAGAGTTTCATTGAAATACACAAAGAAACCTAGTACCCAGAAGCTAAGAAACATGGAATTATTTCCAGTTGGCTAAAACGCTTTCTGTGAGTTTGAAACTCTTTTGCTACCTAGTGATTCAGCTTTGAGATACTTGAACCAGGACAGAAGCACAGTGTGCTCTTGTGATCTGAAGTGCTTTTCTGCATTTTCAAAGTTCTAGCATTAACCATTGAGGAATTAAACTACAGGCGTTTTCAGTGAAATTTTCGCCTAATCAGGGTAAACATCCAATAGGCTCTAAACAAAAAACCCGTGATGGTGGGATGACCAAATTTGGGGAGCCATGAGGGGCACAAGAGAGAATCATTTTGTCAGAGTTTCATTGAAATACACAAAGAAACCTAGTACCCAGAAGCTAAGAAACATGGAATTATTTCCAGTTGGCTAAAACGCTTTTCTGTGAGTTTGAAACTCTTTTGCTACCTAGTGATTCAGCTTTGAGATACTTGAACCAGGACAGAAGCACAGTGTGCTCTTGTGATCTGAAGTGCTTTTCTGCATTTTCAAAGTTCTAGCATTAACCATTGAGGAATTAAACTACAGGCGTTTTCAGTGAAATTCGCCTAATCAGGGTAAACATCCAATAGGCTCTAAACAAAAAACCCGTGATGGTGGATTGACCAAATTTGGGGAGCCATGAGGGGCACAAGAGAGAATCATTTTGTCAGAGTTTCATTGAAATACACAAAGAAACCTAGTACCCACAAGCTAAGAAACATGGAATTATTTCCAGTTGGCTAAAACGCTTTTCTGTGAGTTTGAAACTCTTTTGCTACCTAGTGATTCAGCTTTGAGATACTTGAACCAGGAGAGAAGCACAGTGTGCTCTTGTGAACTAAAGTGTTGTTCTGCGTTTTTAAAGTTCTAGCATTAACCATTTAAGAATTAAACTCACAGGCGTTTTCAGGCATTTTCGCCTAATCAGGGTAAACATCCAATAGACTGTAAACAAAACACCCTTGATGGTGGGATGACCAAACTTGGGGAGCCTTGAGGGGCACATGAGAGAATCATTTTTTCAGAGTTTCATTGAAATAAACAAAGAAACTTAGAACTGCGGAAAAGGGAGCAGTCCAATTAAAGGAAATACTGAACCACTGTGAAAGGACAGGATATGTGGGATAAATAAGAATAGTTCAATTTGATTGTTGCCTAATATATTTAAAGACAGCAGAGAAAAGAAGCTGAATTGGATAGAGACTAAAATTACTAGAAAGTTCCCGAATGAAGAAGGAATAATTACCAGAGGGTAGGAATTACAAGGTTTTACAGCTGCTTGAATACTATAGGGAAGCACACAAAACTTGACTTCAAAATGTCAAAAACCCTAACTGGGGAATTCTGGTACTAGTAGGAAGTATTAGTGAAGGAATTAGTTTGGAAAGAAGAAAGTGATAAGGTTTTTGTATTTAACTCTTTTATGGATGAATCGATGGGATGGTGAAAATATGCAGGGTACACACAGCTGTCTGGAGAAATGAAGACTAGAAGAAATTGAAGAATCTTTTGTTTTACTTTGTTATTTATTTTTAGAGTTCAAGCTTTAGTAAAGACCAAGATTGCCAAGGAAGAAAGTAGGGTAAGAGGTCAAGCCAGGACTGTGAGCAACACCACTGGTGTTCAGAGAACAGGATCCAGTCTGAAGAGGATAAGTGATTTTAGAGATATAAACACCCTGGAAATATGTTTTCTAGCCAAAGAAGGGAAAATATTTTGAATCTTTATTTTTAAATAATTGTAGACTTACAGAAAAAAAATGTAAGAATAAAACAAATTCAATAGTCTTCATACCAAGATTCGTTATTAGCATTTTATTATATTTGCTTTGCCATCCTAATATTTTAGAAATCACTTAAGAGTTAAGTTGCAGGCCAGGCATGGTGGCACACTCCTGTAATCCCAGGAGCTCAGAAGGCCGAAGCAGGAGGATCAAGATTTGAAAACCAGTCTTAGCAATTTAGCAAGGTGCTAAGCAACTCAGTGAGACCCTGTCTCTAATAAAATACAAATTAGGGCTGGAGATGTGGCTCAGTGGTTGAGTGCTCCTGAGTTCAATCCCCAGTACCCTAAAAAAATAGGAAAAAAAGAGTAAGTTGCAGATATCATAATCATTTGACCTCAAATACTTTACATGTTTCCTAAGAAGATCATTCTCTTACATGTCAACAGAATAATTACCAAACTCAGGACATTTGACATTAGTATGTTGTTGTATAAGGTGAATATGCAATTTCTATTCAGTTTTTAACACTTGTCCCCAAAATGTTTATAACTATTTTTACCTGATCCAAAAGCCAGTACAGGACCCTATGATCCTTTATAATTAAACTATATTTAATTATGAAGTCCTGTTTTACAGTTACTTCACTTCTGTTCTCTCTTGTAGGGTTATTAGAAGGTTAAATATTGACCAAAAAAGGCAGTGCTACTGTTCTGGATAAAATACTAGAAAAGAAAATGTATCTGCCATGTTAGGTTGTATTATTAGGGGATTGGAAGGCAAGTGAGTACTGCCTGAAATCCAGAAGTAACAACTGCTAGGATTAGGGAAGTTTTATAAGGAAAGGTCTATTATTTCTCAAATTTTAGGGAAAAAAGATCAGAGAAGGACAGTATGCAGATGATAAAATGGATGTGTCCCTTAGCAAGAGGCATATTCATGCACTTTTATTTCCTGTACAGTGATTTTTATGCATATGTATTAAGTTGGTATTTTAATTATCTTGAATTGGAAAAAGAAGTGTAATTAGAAGAAATTCTTACCTCGTTACTTGGGTTTACAAATTATTATCTATTATTTATATATTCTGTCCTATCCTATTAGTTTAATAGATACTTATGTTAAATGGCTTGTCTGCTGTCAGATTGTTAACCATAGTTCTTACCTCCAAATAATGAGATCTTACCTCACTATTTGAAGTGGTATTACATGGTTCCTTGACATTTCTTTTCTTAGTTTTTCTGTAACTAAATGAACTGGTACACCAACACACTGACGTGGACTTCCAGCCCATTATTAGACTTCAGAATTGACAGTGAGAAATTGTTCCTTTACTGCGTACCCATCATTACATGCTTCTATGTATTTGCTTACCACCTTCATTATTTAATAAATTTCTCAACCTGAGTTACTCCGATCTACTCTGAGAGAGTGGTCATTACAGTTATTTTCAAGGTGAAATTTAGATCAGTTGAGAAGGTGGCAAAATTTTTGTTTTCATTAAGATATGGCGTGTCAGGCAGTTAAGAAGAAAAATGCCTCATTTTCTGGTATAGCTCACTTCTTTGTGGGTATATGCATGCTCATGCTCCTAGTAATATCCCAAATGACTCAAATTAGGGAATATCTTAGACTTTTATGATGGTATAGAGCTTTTAAATTAGAAATTAGCTTCTGTGTTTAGGCTTTACTTGACTACTTCTAAAATATTTTTTTTATATTGGACAGAAATAAATTTTTTAAAAAATATTTATTTATTTAGTTGTACACAATGCCTTCATTTTTATGTGGTGCTGAGGATCGAACCCGGGCCACGCATGTGCTAGGCGAATGCTCTACCACTGAGCCACAACCCCAGCCCCTAGAAATAAATTTAAATGATAATAATTTAGAATGTGGACCCAATGCTAAATATCCTCAAGAAAGAGCATTTTCAGTGCCAGTTTATCTCTTGATTATTTTCAATGTTTGAAGGTCCTTGATTACAAATACTAAAAGATTTAGGAGATGCTCTTATATTTTTCAGTTTTTAATTTGTGATATTTGGGCCAGAAATAGTGGTGTCCTAAGGATGTTACAAAATATGTTCAGGCAGTGTGACTGTCATCTGTTCACAGTTACTGAAGTCCACAGACTGAGGATTTTTTTTTTTTTCAGCTTCGGTGTCAAGGCTAATGGTAGTGTTCACAGTATGTATGTAAGCTGTTCTCCATGTACACATACACACATACATATAGGAGTATAAATAGAACTTGTCTTGAAAGCCAAAAACAACTTTCTATATGTACAACTAGAAATAAAAACGGTATATTCCCCCTAGTCCTATTCACTATTGGAAAAGGAACAAGGAAAGAAGGAAAAGAGTTGTAACTGATCCTTGTTCTGCTCACAGTGATTGTTAACTGCTGAAGGCCAGCTTCAGCAAAGATGTTAAGTTCTTCCCGCTTGGTACTGAAGGGAACGTCGACGACAGGAAAATAATCCACACACAAGCCAGGTTTTAGAAATCCTTCTACTGTTCTAATTTTACTTTTCTCAGTATGGCTTTTTATACATCCCAACAAGCATAATAATTCACATTTTTTCTTAGGGAGGTAACATAAAGGAATTTCAGTAAAGAAGATTACAATAAAGGATTTCCAGAAATTAACTATACAATAAAAATTTCCAGTAATTAACTATAGGGGGTTACATTAGGTTTCCAGTAATTAACAATAAGGAATTTCAGGAATTAACTATAATAAAGAATTTCCAGTAAGGAATGTTAGGAATTAACTATAATAAAGAATTTCCAGTAGTTAACTATAAAAAGGTTTCAGGAATTACCTAGGGAAGATCAATTATCCTAACTCCTGATTAATCTTATCTATAGGTAGGGGAAGGTATTCTAAAAATCTTAAAGCTAATGTTAAAAATTCTTCAACTCTAGGTATGCCTGATCATAAAGTTATATTGCCCTAGTATCTTCTTTAAACTTCAACTGGGCTCATCCTACCAGCTTAGCTAGTTTCTGGCTTTAGATTCCACAGGGCCATTGAACTGGTTTTATTATAGATAATTAAATATATTAGAACCTGGTGGTCATACAATAGAAATACATCAAGAGTACAGACAGAAAGCACACAAACTTAATTCTTGGTGGTCGCATAAAGTGGCATCTCATCCGCAAAGAGGAGCCGAGCTCAGACCTCCAGGCATTTGGAGGGAGCTTGGGCTCAAACTCATTTGCATAACCAAGGAAAAACCCAGATTTCTGGATAAGCAGACAGACACCTGGCTTGATTCTTGGTTTGGAAGAACTAGGCCCACACAGCCCTGAATTAACAGGTTGGGGGTCAGCTCAATTCCAGGTTGGGGAGATCTCAGACTCACAGCCCCGAATTAACGGGTTGGGGTCGAGCTCAAATCCCCGGATGAGAAACATCGCATCTCCCCCTTTCTTTTAATTTGAGGGCAGCGACCTCTGTAGATGTGTTTCTAAGGCCTTTCCAGAAAAGTCCGAGGAAGACTGGAAGAACAAAGCATAAGATTATAATGAACAGGATAGCAAAACCAAGATTTATCAAGTAGGACCACCACATGCTATTAAAAACTGTAGCTTTTATATTATTAAACAAATCTGTTGCAAAATCCACAGTGGAATCAGTAGTCAGATGGGCATGGGTAATTTCACTCACCCGTATTTGCAGGGAGTGAATATCTGGAGCCACATCTGAGTTATTCCAGATTCCCAACAAATGGGACTTAACCTTGGTCCAACCATGCTCAGATTCATTGTAACCTAATGGAGTAATGCAAATCCATTTATAGTTAGCATGACATCTAGTTGTCATATGAGTCTTAATATTTTGGATTTGGTTGCCCACATAAAGAATGGCTTCTTCTAAAGCATTTATCCTAGCCTCTAACTTTCTATCTATCTTCTCTTGTATAGCCATGGCTGCAGAAATATTTTGAGATAAAGTATTTACATGATTAGTTGTATGAATTTCTCTAACTAGAGCAGTAGAAGAAATAGCAATAGAGCCTAATATTCCTATAAGAGCAGATATTCCTAAAATAAGAGCTGCAACAAATCTTTTAATTTTTGGGTATAATACTTTGCAAACAATTAGTTAGCATACATTTTTGGCAGTCAACAGAATATACATCATTGATCATTCTTATCTTCATAATTTTATGGTTCCCAATTAATATAGCATGGGGGGCATTTACACAAGCTCTAACATTATAATGAATAGGTCCAGCTGTAGGCCTGTTCAAGGTGACTGTATTAATAGCTGCAACCAACCTATACAGGCTAGGAAATTGCATTCCTTTGCCATTAGGCAATTCACTTTTGTAGATGGGGGTAACCCATCCGGAAGAAGACCATCTATGTATTGAGCCATCAATAAGCACACCTTTGGTCATATAAAACTTGTTAGAATTAGACATAATGTAATTTCTCCAATCAGTAATAGGAGAGGCAATTGACCAATCAAAAATTTCAGTTTGTGATGACATGGGGTTTAAAACACGAGCTTTGGTGGGATATCCAAATCCACATTCAATCCAATAAGGGAATGAAGAACCGTACTCTTTCATTTTTTTCCAATATAAGTCCCTCCTGGATTGTAATATTATTGAGCAAGAATCTATATTATTGGGTAAACTTTTATTTTCATAAATTTCTTTATCTTCTTTACCCCCTAAAAGGGTTATGTCTAGCCTCCAAAGATCTCTTCCTTTATCCCTGGATTGAGAAGGGGAATCACTATAAAGTGATTCAATGCTAGTTGGTAAACACCCAGGGGGAGTAAATTTAGTATTTCTGGTAAAGCAAATAGGTGTGTCTTCAATAAGGCCTGAAAAGTTAATATTATATGAGGTCTTATGCAAAACCATAACATCAGAAATTCCCCCAAGTAACTCAGGAACATTGGTAGATACCTTAATGTCTGATTGTCCCCAGTCAGTTATTAAGGAGGGGCGGATCTGGGAAATAAGTCCAATAGAACCGGTCAGCAGAAGTTGTAGTTATCCCACAGGCAAGCAGAGTGATGATGGCGAGGAACAACTTCTCCGGGGTAACAGGTGATCCTTGGCTGACAACCAGATGCCGTGCATGAGCGAGGAGATTCTGTAGTTGACTCCAAGAGGGCAGTGATGATTCTTGTTGAGCCCGTCTTTGAGAGCGAGACGAGAGAAACCGGAACTCAGTTGTTTATCCCGTTTTCGTCTTTGAGGTGTCCTCTGTGGGCATGGCCGCTGCTGGCAAGGTCTCCGTCTGTGCCATGGGGGGCTCATAATGTCTTATGAGGTGATCCGGTATCCACAAAGGTGTGGGGGCTTCCTGCGGAAACACACATGCATACCCTCTCCCTGATGTTAATAGGATATCTGGTCCTCTCCCTTGACCTGTTAACAGATCTTTTACATAGACGTCTGTGTTGACTGAGCCTGTTGCAGTGAGGGGGTGAAAGACAGGTTAGCAAAGTCAAAAGTCAGTTGTTTCTCTTGGGTCTGGAGTGTCCTCTGCAGGTAGGCTGGTGCTGAAACCTCCATCTGTGCTGGGCCTGGTCTGTGGAAAAAACATAAGCACAGCCTCCACCCACCAGATGTCAAAAGGACATTAAATCTTCTCTATTGACTTGTTAAAAGGCCCTTTTATTTTGAAAAGAGTATGTGGTAATATATGATGAAATTTTTCTATTTTTTAATATAGAAATTTGAGCTTTTAATGTCTGATGAGCTCTTAAGGAAATAGCATTATAATATTTTAAGAAATTTTTGTCCTCTTCCACATAGATTACACTTCGGTTTATATCAGAATATTAACTTTTAACCTTAGGGAAGAGAAAAACTTTAAATAGCTTTTCCTGATTACTTCATATACTTACTTAACCAACTCACACAGGCCTCTTACCTCACTTACATAAACGCTCTTACTTCATCACAAAAAGTCTCTCTTATCTTGGAACATATTCTTTTCCTTCAATTTTTCCATACCTATAACCTTCTGATTACTTTCTCTCACGTGCTATCCTTTTTTTCTGTTCACCTTTAGAGACAATTTTTATAATAATTTGAATTTAGACAAATTATTTCATCTTAATAAAAATATTTTGTTATTTACAGTACTCTTAACTGGAACAGGTGAAACTTTTGAGCCTTTGTATATAGAGAAGTCTTTTATAAACCTTTGTAATATAAAATTACATACATCTGGCAGCCATTTCATGAGAACACAATGCTTAAGTATATAGAATTAATTATACCTGTTGGAACTTTAACCTCCTTCAGTGATAAAAAGGCAACTTTAAAATTTCTTTTTTAATTTACCAACTTATGAAAACAACCAATAATGTCTCTAAATAGAATTTAAGGAGTTATTTAATGGCATATATAACAGTCAGCATCTTTACCTTGCAAAGAAATTAGATGTTAAATAAAGTTATTTATAAATGAGTAATCTCATGTTAAATTGATTTTACCTATTTTTTCTTTGTAGAGGATGAGTCCTGCAACCAAGGGTTATTAAGGCATTAACATATTATTAGCTTTTAGACCAACTGAAGAGAATTGTGAGTTAAGTTCTCATATTAGAAGCACCTTTATTATTTTTATATGTATTTGTTTAAGTTAAATTGAACTTATAATTCACGTGAATTAAAGGTATTTGGATCCACTTAAAAACACTTTATGATGAGCAGCTCATTTTGTATTTGCCAACCCTTATATCATATAAATGACATATGAACATATACATATAGACATACAAACATAAAAGACAAGTGTGCACACATAACACAATAGCAAAAGGCTTGTAGCTTTTGTAGATAAATCTCCATTGCAATGGTATAGATGTTTAAAACTCTATAATTAAATAAAAATAAAAACTGATCAAAACAATATCAACTCAGATGTATAGAATTAAAGTTATGAGCTCAAAAAATATTTATATATATATATATATATATATATATATATATATATATATATATATATATATATATATATATATATATATATATAATAGTCTAAGAAAAAGCAAAAGTCTTTAGATAAAATGACCGGCCGGTAATGGAAAAACCCAGGTAAAAAGACACCTTTATCTTATGTTTTTTCTTTTGGGGCTTAAGCTTGATGTTTATCCATTTGTCTTGACTGAGGTCTGGAACAGTGAGAAAACTGCTTTTTGTTAGTTTCATAACATTAAACAGTGATTTTTTAGTTAGCTGATCAGTAGAAGCATTTCCTGTGCTTAAAGAACCAAAGAGGTTAGAACGTCCCTGGATATGTCCTACAAAAGAGAAATTTATTTACTCTTTGATAAATTAAAGACTGTAATTTTAAAAGACTATATGTTATAGATAATTGTAATGATAAAGTAGAAGTCTCAATAGCAGGAAACAAATTAGCAATATATTGAGAATCAGTATATAAATTAAATGCCTGAGGCACCTTTTCAAAGGCAGTAATGATTGCAATAAGTTCAGTTTTTTGAGCAGAAGTCTCAAAAGTTTGCTGCACTATAGGTGCATTATTGCCAATAATAGTAACTGCAACTCCATTAGATGATCTATCAGTAAATATTAAAGATGATTTGATAATGGCTCTTGAGAACATTTTTTAGGAAATATAAATTTAATTTTTAGAAATAAACTGTAACAATGGATGATTGGGCAAATAAAACAAAATTTCTCCATGAAATCATAATCAAAAGCCAAGGCTTAGAACCTTTTGTAAGTAACGTCCCATAATAGTCTATTTAACTTTCTGTATTGCCTCTTTCCCCTGAGGGGTTAAAGAGATGTAGGAAGGGGATCTCCGTGGGTTTACTTTAAATAAGATCTAATCCAATTACAACAATGAGGAAATTTTGTCTGGTAAAAAGTAAGGCATATCTACATTTTTCTGACATAAAGTGGGACTATTTTTCATAAGGCCTCAGTAAATTAGGTGAAGGGAGGCTAAATGCAAACCTCTTAGTCTTGTTTACATAGTGGGATAGCAAAAAAAGTAATCTTTTGAATCAATAGTTTTGTTAATTGTTTTTAAATTTCACAAAAGCCTGGCAGGCATGACTGAAATGTCCTGATTAACTGCAAGTGAAATAATGTCCTTTTGCCACAGTAATAAGAAATTTATCATCTATAGAAGCATTATTATATCTCTTAAAAAGACTATGAACAAGTTCTTCCTAGTATAGCGGCAGCAATAACAATACCTTAGATATGGGCAGGAGTTACATCTATATAGGTTTTAATGAAATTGGCTAAAGATCCTGTTTTTCTAATGGGTCTAGCAATGCTTGATAGGTTGAGTTTGCAATAAACATTAGTAGCTTATCTTAGAGCAGACTTTTGGTAGCAAAAATTAAACCGGTGGTGTAAAATAAGTTTTACCTATCATAAACATAGAAAGCGTTAAGCCTGTTTTTTTTTTTTTTTTGAAATATTATAGCCAAATGACCTGTGTAGCCTTTTCTTAATAAGTTGCCTATAAAAGTAAATATTGTTTTGGAGTTAAGCTTAACTTTGTTCTATTGCCAATAAAAGGGAGTTATCTGTTTTGTAGCAGTAGAATTAACTAGTTGCAAAGTATAAGGGGAAGTTGAATTGAAAATTTTGATTGAGTTTTTAGCTCTAAAACCAATTTAAAGGTTGGGGGAGTGTAGGATTTTCTAGAAAATTACCGGGCAGGCTTCCGAGGGAAAAGCTTCAAGATTAATTGTCCTTGTTTATTATATTTAGATTTACATTCACAAGCCCAATGAAAACCCTTTTGGCATTTTGGACACACAGTTTTTGGCCTAGGATTGTTTTCCTCTTTATTATTATGTGGGCAGTTATGGCTAAAGTGCCCAACTTGACCGCAAGAAAAACATTGTCCTTTAGTGGTATTATCAAAAGATTTCTTAGGAGCAGGATTTGAGCCATATCTCTTTAAAAACTGTGAATAAGTCTGGCCCTTTAGGGCTGCAGCAAATGCTATGCCTTGAATATGGGCTGGGGTAGTATCCACACATGTCTTAATAAAATCAATTAAAGTTCCAGTCTTTCTAATTGGGCGAAGTAACGCCTGACAGGTGGTGTTGGCGTTCTCAAAAGCCAGCTGTTTGGTCAGCAAGTCGGCTGCTTCTGCATGAGGAATTACTTTAGCAATAGTGCTTTCCAGCCTAGCAACAAAATCCTCGTAAGGCTCAGAAGCTTGTTGTCTGATATTTGAAAGAAATGCCTGTTTAGATTCAGAAGCAGGAAGATTTCTCCATGCTACTAAAGCGCATTTGCTGACCTCTTGCAATGCATGTTGCGGTATTTTCACCTGGTCTTCAGTTGAATAATATTCTCCAGTCCCCATCAACATGGAGATAGTATATTTATATGCCCCTCTTCTAAATGCTGTTTCCGCAACAACTCGCTTTACATTATCCTCATAATCAGCCTTCCATAATAGATATTGACCAGGAGGCAGACAAGACCTTGCAGTTTGTTGCCAATCGTAAGGAGTCATCCATTCAGCAGATAAAGAGTCAACCAGTTGTAAAGTATATGGGGAAGTAGGGCCAAAATTTCTAACAGCCACCTTCAACTCTTTTAATAACTTAAACGGGAGGGGCTCCCAATGTGGGGGAGCTTCAAAGTTAGGATCTACTGTTTTTAAAGTTGCCACTGGGCAAGTCAGGGAAATATCTCCTAATTGCCTGGCTATAGCTGCTGCTCCCCAAAATCCACCATGACGACAGGGAGGTAATTGTGGTCCCATAGTTGGCCCTCTCCTTTCAGAGACTTTAGGTGGGGACGGAGGGGCAAATGGAGTAGCAGGAACAGATGACATAGGCCCAGGAAGCTGGTTCTTACATGTTGCTTCCTTTAAATCATTTTGGTCATCACTTAAATTGCTATCAGTTTCATCCTCAGAAACATTAGTTGCAGATTTGCGGTCTGACTTATCTGAGGCAGGCTCTGCAAGAGGAGTTTGTTTTGGCTTCTTTATCCTATTTATAAGGCAAACTGCTTTATGAACAGAATTTAAAGCATCTTTAAATAAATTCCTTAAGGGAAAGACATCTATTGGGGTCCTTTTTGACCCATAATGGTTATAACAAGGTTTTATCTCTTTTCTTAACCCTTTCCATGTATTTAAACTTAAAGTTCCTTCTTGAGTAAACCAAGGGAAACACTCTTGATTAAAATAAGAAAACTGTTTCAGCTGCTTAGAAGTAGCAGCGGCACCTCTCTTATTTAACCTCTGTTTAACTACATCTATAAAGAGCCCTCTCTCTCGGGACTCGATATGGCCCATGACTTCTCAAAAATAAAAATAAAAGTTCTTTGGTTACTTACTCTTCTCTAAATTGGCCTTTCTCTGCCAACGGACCCCGGACGTCCTTGAGTAAGAAATCTAGTTCCCTCCCGAGTATCTACTATTTCTCTCTATAATTAAATTATAACGCAAAAGGCAGCTTACCAATCGGGAGTCCCTGTTCAGGCGCCAATTTGCTGAAGGCCAGCTTCAGCAAAGATGTTAAGTTCTTCCCGCTTGGTACTGAAGGGAACGTCGACGACAGGAAAATAATCCACACACAAGCCAGGTTTTAGAAATCCTTCTACTGTTCTAATTTTACTTTTCTCAGTATGGCTTTTTATACATCCCAACAAGCATAATAATTCACATTTTTTCTTAGGGAGGTAACATAAAGGAATTTCAGTAAAGAAGATTACAATAAAGGATTTCCAGAAATTAACTATACAATAAAAATTTCCAGTAATTAACTATAGGGGGTTACATTAGGTTTCCAGTAATTAACAATAAGGAATTTCAGGAATTAACTATAATAAAGAATTTCCAGTAAGGAATGTTAGGAATTAACTATAATAAAGAATTTCCAGTAGTTAACTATAAAAAGGTTTCAGGAATTACCTAGGGAAGATCAATTATCCTAACTCCTGATTAATCTTATCTATAGGTAGGGGAAGGTATTCTAAAAATCTTAAAGCTAATGTTAAAAATTCTTCAACTCTAGGTATGCCTGATCATAAAGTTATATTGCCCTAGTATCTTCTTTAAACTTCAACTGGGCTCATCCTACCGGCTTAGCTAGTTTCTGGCTTTAGATTCCACAGGGCCATTGAACTGGTTTTATTATAGATAATTAAATATATTAGAACCTGGTGGTCATACAATAGAAATACATCAAGAGTACAGACAGAAAGCACACAAACTTAATTCTTGGTGGTCGCATAAAGTGGCATCTCATCCGCAAAGAGGAGCCGAGCTCAGACCTCCAGGCATTTGGAGGGAGCTTGGGCTCAAACTCATTTGCATAACCAAGGAAAAACCCAGATTTCTGGATAAGCAGACAGACACCTGGCTTGATTCTTGGTTTGGAAGAACTAGGCCCACACAGCCCTGAATTAACAGGTTGGGGGTCAGCTCAATTCCAGGTTGGGGAGATCTCAGACTCACAGCCCCGAATTAACGGGTTGGGGTCGAGCTCAAATCCCCGGATGAGAAACACCGCAGTTAACCCTTGGTCATCACAAAATTTCTATGTTTATTTGCAGCAGCTGTTTCTACTTTCCATATTGCCAAGTCCAGAAAATATTGCTAAATATATTTGTAGGATGGTCATAACATACTTTGTCTCAAAAAAATTAGATATCATCTCTCAAAAGCATGATATGTGATGTTGTCTTAATTTTTTTTAACATTTCTTTTCCTTTATGTTGACTATTACCAATAAGCTCTGAATCAAGTAAACAGCTTTTTGTTAACAAAGTATGCAGGTCCTAAGTGCATATACTTGAGAAATATGTATATATTTTATATATGTTTCTACTACTTTTGAAAGGACCAGCAGTATAATTCATTTGTGAGTAAACATGAACTGTTAAAAAATAACAGTAACCTTAGAGCTTAATGAAATTTTATTTTGCATATCTTCCACCAGTAGGTGCATTTGATATCCAGCCTAACACTCTCTGTGCATGTGCACACACAGACCAGGGAGTATAGCTCAGTGAGACAGCCCTTGCCTAGCATACCCAAAGCCCTGGTTTTGATATCCATCACCACACACAACAAGAAAAGATGCACGTTTTTTTTTTTTTTTTTTTTTTTTTTTTTTTTAGTATAGCTAATAGTTGTCTCTTAAATTAGATCTTGGCTCAACCACAGATAACATGCACTTTCTTGTAGTTGGTGTCTTTTTATATGTTAACTTCATGGAGTATAACTTTCCTTCCAGTGTTGCTATTCTATCATGTACATTTGGATTGATTCTTTTAAATAAGCTTTATCTTTGATATTTCTTCTACAGTGATTTCCCAATACATAATGGTGTCTGTGTGTCTCCAAAAACTCTGACCAGACAGGAGCTTATATAGGGATTTCTGGTGGGGGGTGTGCCAGAGCGACCTTTATTGCTATTGGCTCTTTGCCTGTGGGGTGAGAGGTGACCTTTAAACCTATTGGCTCCTGACCATGGGCTGAGGGTGGCCTTCAAGCCTATTGGCTCCTGCCTGGGGAAAACAAAACATCTTGCTCTGAGAACAGAGCGACCTTTTGGCTCTCTGCCTGTGGAATAGGATGACATTTTGGTGACCTTTAAGCCTATTGGGTCCTGCCCATCTATCACTTTCTAACACAACATAATTAGTTTGAAATGAATAGTGGAAGTGATATTAAAAAATTCATGAATATGATTTCAAAGTCAGATTCAACAATTTAGCAAGGCCCTAAGGAACTTAGCAAGACCCTGTCTCAAAATAAAATATGAAAAGGGCTGTCGGCCCATGTGGTAGTACAGGCCTGTAATCTCAGCAACTTGGGAGCCTGAAGAGGATCTTGAGTTCAAAGCCAGCCTCGGCAACAGGGAGGTGCTAAGGAACCCAATGAGACCATGTCTCTAAATAAAATACAAAAAAGGGCTGTGGATGTGGCTCAGTGGTTAAGCATGTGTGGTACAAAAAAATTTGCAATATAGCACCCAAGGAGATCTAAGAAGTACATGTAATATCTATCAAACACTCAATATTATTTTTGAGAAACAAACTAAGTTATTTTAAAATTTTTATGTCTAGCTGGGTGTGGTGGCACACGCTTGTAATCCCAGCACTTGGGAGGCTAAGGCAGGAGGATCATGAGTTCAAAGCCAGCCTCAGTCATGGAGAGGCACTTAGCAACTCAGTGAGACCCTGTCTCTATATACAATACAAAACAGGGGGAGGTGGTCTGGGGATGTGGCCCAGTGGTTGAGTGCCCCTGAGTTCAATCCCTGGTACCAATAAAATAAAAATAAAAAAGTAAAAAACAAAAATTTTATCTAGTATCCAGGGTACATAAATAATAAACATTAAAAATAAAAATTAAAAAAAATGTGCGCTGGGGATACAGCTCAGTTGATTGAGTTTTTGCCTCACATGCACAAGGCCCTGTGTTCAATCCCCAGCACCACAATAAATAAATAAATACATTAATAAATAAATAAACAAAAATACTTCCTGGTATAAAAATAATAAAATCTACAATATCCAATAGTTTTATGCTAACAGAAAGTTAGATGAGAAAGCCATATGTGACAAAATGGAGAGTTCATCAATTAGCCCTCAATTTGATGGTCAAATCAAAATATATTAACATATCTATGTTCATTAAAACAACATTGAATAGAGATAAGTGTGGTTAGCCAATAACATGTCCTTTCACATAAGTGCATAAAGGCAGTTTGGAATCAACTACAAAAGATTTTCAAACTTAAGATAAGAATTTGGGGCTGGTGCTATGGCTCAGCGGTAGTGCACTTGCCTGATATGTGTGAAGCACTGGTTTCAATTTTCAGCACCGCATATAAATAAATTTAAAAAAAAAGGTTTGTCAACAATTAAAAAAAAAAAAAACAAAGATAAGAAATTACATAATATCTATGATGATCAAACTTTAGGATATTATGCCAAGTGAAATAAGTCATTCATAAAAATACAAATACCATGTGATTCTACATATGAGATAGCTAATATAATAAAACACGCAGGCCAAAAGGAATGGCATCTGGGATAGAAAGGTTAGGGACAAATGAGCACTTGTTTGGGGGGGATAAATGAATTTTACTTTTATGTGATACAAACTTTCTAGAAATATGTCACAAAACAATTTGAGTCAACACTAATGAACAATACATTAAAATATATAAGATAGTAAGTTATATGGATTTGATCACAACTAAAATTTGAGAAACTATAAAAGATGAACAGAATTGTGGTAAATTCTTACTTTTCAAGGAAACAACAGATTAATCTATATAGAGATGATGAATGTGCTAGTAATTATAGCTACTTGGAAGGGTGAAGCAAGGAAATACAAATTCAGCTTCAGACACTTAGCAAGAATCTGTTTCAAAATAAAAGTCAAAAGAGATGGAGATGTAGTTCAGTGTTAGAATACCCTTGTGATCAATCACCAGTATACATACATATGCCTATATAATAAAATTTAGATAAATTATATGAATAGTCACATAAACAATGTAAATAATCAAGGCACTACATAGAAATAATAAACTAACCAGGGGTAATATTTATACATGTAAGTAAAAGCATATATAACTTTACTGAAAATGGGCATGTAGTTCATCTGCATTTTAATTTTACCTAATATTGTCCTAAGGTGAGAAGTCATGAATATTTATATTCAATTATAACATATAGGTTTTAAAATGAAAATAATATTCACTGATGTGAGAAGACCTACTGTACAACCCTAAAGCTAATATAAAGAGTAGAAATCAAAAAGAGACATAAGAATTAGAGAAAATGTAATCCACAAAATTCTGAATAAATATGTATTACTTTATAAATCTTTCTTTTAAAAATTTTATATAGTTGTGTATGTACAGAATGTCTTTATTTTATTTGTTTGTTTTTATGTGGTACTAATTATCAAACCCAGTGCCTCACATGTGCAACAAAAGCACTCTGCCTCTGAGCCCCAGCCCCTGTCCTAGAAAACCTGCTTTAGACCACAATTTTCAGCTATATTTATATAGCCACTGGAAGCATGGATTGTGTATTACTGCTATGCATAATATGGCAGATAAATTTCACAGAAAATCCAGTATAAGCATTCATAAAAACTCTGATGAGAAAAATTTGAATGAATAAATATTTAAATTATATTAAATAAACTCTTCTATAATACTAATATATTACAAAGTTTTAACCTAGAGATATTCTGAAAAGTGCACGGATTTTCTAGGGAGCCCTCCAACATCAATAAATGTCCATCAGATTATGTGTATTCTCACAGGCATTAGGGAATACTTTGTTAATTTGAATGTAGGGAGACTACGGGAGAACAACAAGGAGCTTAAAGAATTGGGAAGCATGGTAAATGTAGGGCAGGCTATGCTCTTTAATGATTGCAAGGGAAATAAGCCCAAGTTTGGAAATATCATTTCATTTCTGTTGTCTTCTTAGCTTCTCAATTAACATTTTAAAACATGACTTCCTTTTTGACATTTGGACCACTTGTCTGTATTCCCTGCTTCATTGATTTCTACCCACTTGGATATATGGCTACTATCACTTTTCTCTTCAAATTACAAGGTTATTTCTAGGGGACAGAAAGGTGACCAAAGATGATCTTTAGCCAGCAAGACAAGTACACTGGAAAATGGAATATGACTCATGTTGTTATTCTTTTGGTAACTGCTGATGTTTCTTCATCTTGTCCTCATTAGGAAAAAAAGAAAGAGAAGATACCACAAAAAATTATAGACAATTATTTTTCCTGATAAAACACTATAATACTTTGAAATCATTTTTATTCTCCAGATTGTGAGCACTGCTTTGAAAAAATAGGTTAAAAAAGAAAAATATTTAACATTTACTTTTCTACAAAAACAAATGCCCCATCCTCATCCTAAAAACAAGAATCTAAAACTTTTTCATGCAGAATAGAAGCTTCCAAGAGATAGTTTACAAAGGAAAAACTTGAAATATTGGCAGTAAAATAGGAATTCTGAAAAAATTTTGCTCACCCAGAGAGACCAGGTTTCTCTAGATCTTTAACATCACATCTCTATATAAAGTCTGCTGAGCAGTATCCAGGCATTTCCATTCCTCTTCAATGGCCAAATCCCTGAATGTAAATGGTTCCTAAAATAAATGAGTAAATACATATCACATTAACCATATGATCCTTGACACAATTTATAATTTGACATAAGTTGTAATAAAATGTGATACATTATGTGGTTCTGGGGATTGAACCCAGGGCCTTGTGCAAGCAGGGCAAGCACTATACCAACTTAGCTACATCCCAATCCACAATAATTAGTTATAAGCAGTGAAATTGGTGAATAAATTCAGTATAATAAAACCCAGAGAGCAGCATATGTGAAGTAAAACACTGAAGAAGTGGAAAATTTTTTGACATAATCATAATGGATAAATAACAGGTGCAATAAGTTATTGAATATTCATATGGCTCATTTTGAAGTAGGGAGTGAGGGGATATTATATAGGTAAGGAAAGAATTCTGAAAGTTTCTTGCACCCTAAATGCCTCCCTGACAGTGTGGAAATATTCCCTCTTTCAGGATGTCATATTCACTAGTGAACAAACACATACCTAGAGTTAGTTTAAAGTTCTGATCTTTGATGTCTTTTTTCTGCAACAGCCTTTTCATAAAATTAGGGATTTAACCCAAGCACACTCTACCACTGTGCTGTATCCCCAGAACTTTTATTTTTCTTTGAATTTTGAGATAGGGACTCACCAAATTGTCTAGGGCCTCTCTAAATAACCGACACTGGTCTCAAATTTGCCACCCTCATACTCTAGCTTCACGAGGTTTGTTTGTTTATTGGTTGGTTCCAGAGATAAACCCCAGTGATGCATTACTGAGCTATATCCCCAATTGTTCTCAAAATTTATTTTTTCCAGGGTCTCACTAAATCACTGAGGCAGCCCTAAGCGTGTGATCTATGTTTTTTAGTCTCCTGTATCACTAGAATTACAGGTATGCACCAACATGCCCATTTAATGTTCTGGAATTTTGAAGATGCAGCTAGAACTTGGAAAAAGTAGACAATTTTGTACAGCAGCAAAGTTCAATAGTAATAAAATGAGAAATATATGTGTCACTAAACCTTTAGGGGTTATAAATAAAACAAGTGCCATAGATAATTATAATAATTCATAAATAAATTAATATAAATTCATATAATGAATAAGTTATCACAAATAACTGATACTTTATAATAATTTAAGTGTTAAAATGATTTAAATTTTATTATATAATAAAAATTATGATTATAATTTGTAATCATATTTTTAAACCAACATATCCAAAATGTTATCATTCTAATATATGACCAACGAAAAATTTTAGTTAACTACATTTGTTTTTCATTAAACTTTCAAATCTCACACTATTTCTACTTCTAATCATTCTCAATGTAGTTCAGCCACATTCCAAGAACTTATTAGCCACATGTGGCAACTGGCTGCCACAACCTCTGAGGGCTCTGGTTCCCCTGACCTCAGGTAATTGAATGATTAAACCCTCCTTTCTATCAGAGGTGAGGAAACATGTCTTCTTTACCAATATTTCTCCTCTGGACCAAATGAGAAAGAAACTATTTCTATTAGACACAGGAGATGAGAGTCCCCAAAGGCAGGCCATACTTCCCAGCTACTATCTGGAAAGGTCAGTAAGCCCTTTCAGATATTAGACAGTGAAGAAAGGATGATGCAAACCCAGGAGGAAAGAGTCTCATATATTCACATCTGTCTACACCTTGACACCAGAATTTAGTTGTGAAGGAAAAGAATAAAACATCTTATTTTGCCATTGGGCCTTCACCCTAGTGATCTACCTATGGTTTTCTGGTTCATCATTTGTTGTATGTGTGGTATAAGTTTAAATACCAATAATATTTTCATGTCTACATGCATTTCTGCATAACCCAGATCTTTTAATAGGACTCTCAACATTAAATCAATAAAATGAAATCAGTATTTCTTGCATGCCTACTTCTATTCAGTTAACTTGAAATCAGCATGTCTTGTGTTTTGGCATCCTGTTTGCATTAGATGTATTTGTTGATTACCTACCAAGCATAACAAACTACCCCAAAACTAATTCATGATTGAAATGATCAGTTTATGAGTAAGCCCAATTTAGACTTGGCCTAGCTGGGGTATGCTGATTTCAGCAGGGATCCTTTAAGCATATGCTCTGCTATTTGGCATGGTACCCCTACTCCTGGAAGAGAGATGGCTGACCACTCTGGTATTGTCATTCTCATCCACATGGCCTTTTCTGTTCATAAGCATAATATGAGCTTCTTTTCCTTGAGATGGTGGGGTTTATGAAGACAAAAACAGAAAGAATTCAAGACATTTTAGGCCTAGGCATAATACCAGTATATTTACATACTCACCATATTCTACTGGGCTATAATATATAAGACCTTTTGGAATCATGTCTTGGCAAACAGATTCTGCCTCTTGATAAGAACAGCAATTTAAACACACACACACACACACACACACACACACACACACACACACACACACACACACACACACAAATTTCCAATGGCCTGAATATGGGAAGGAAAAAGAACTGGACATATTTTGCAATTTATATTCTTATATCTTTTCTTTCAGATGATATTTATATTACTATTCTAAATTAATAAAATCTTACCAAAACACAGGTACTTAGAGACTAGTCAGGTTTTGGACTCAGAGTCACTACTGCCTGCCTCATGGGAGTAAAACTTACTGATCATAAGCAAATCTCCCCTAGATCACAAATAAATGGTTTTCCATTGGTGTGCAAGCACCACCAGTACATCAGAGTTTATAGCACTCACACTCCATTTTGAAAACTCATTTTGAGAACCTCTGATCTCATGGAGTTTAAGAGGCTGGACCACTTCATTTCATGCAAGAGGTGCAGGGATACTTTTTAACTAATATTTCTCCACAAAACCAAAGCAGAAGTGGCACTTCCCTGAAACAAGATAGGGTCCAAAAGGAGACGATTGTTTCCCATTTGATGCTGGACACAGATCCATTCCCATTTCAGATGTCAGACAGCATAAAAAGGAAAATAGAGTCCCAGAAGTTAGAGGCCACATGTGAATAGATCTTTCCATAGCCTTGACTCTAGAACTTCATGTGACAGAATCATGGTTTCCACTTCAAATGGGTGTAAGAGTTATCTAACTTAGTAATTCACTTCAAAGCTTATTAGATCACGATTGAGCTTATTTATCAATTCATGCTCGGCTTATCTGGGTTTTTCTAGTGGAAGCAGTTAGCTGATGACTGCTGAACTTCAGATGGTTAACTATCATCATCACACAGGACACCTTGATTCTCTGCTTTGATATCTCCTCCTCTAAAGTGGGCTGATTTTGGAGACAGCAGGGTTTGGAAAATGAAAGCAAAGTAAATCAAGACCTCTTGAGCATACGTACCAGAGGATGAACTTTCATAGTTACAGCTTTCTATGAGCCACAGAAAATAAAGAAATATCAGATCCAAGGACTTGGAATACAACTTTGTATTTTAAGAGGTGAAGATGAAAAACACATTATCTACTATATAGATACAGGAAAGAATAAAGAATTGCTGACATCTTGGTGCTCAATATCTTTCTACATTTTCTTATACATGAAGCTTATATAATGGTTTGAAGGAAAGAAATATTTTCAAACCCCCAAAGCTATTAAGCAAATAATGCAAAATTCACAATGAACTCTGCATAAATCCAAATCCCAAAGAGCTCCACTAGACCACATACAACAAGCAACTTTTCTTATTCTCTTAGGTTTTGGATAGAGACATACCAAAAAGCAAGATCTGTGTCCATATTGTGTTCTTCACCAGTGGGAATAATATCCCCAAGAGTATGTTTGTGAAGGTCCTTGAAAGGACTTTGAATAAATTTCAGAAGTGGCAGAGGTCTGAATTTAGATAATCAATAACCAACAATATATTTTTAATTTTTTACCAATGAGAAATATGAAAATACTATAATGTATCCCACGGGCATGGTGATAAAATATTCTATGGAAACATGAAGAGAAGACTGCATCTGTGTTCTATGAGTGTTGAAAATGGAAAATTTGAAAACCCATAAAAGATCATGTAAGAGAGCACAGCATTTTTACATAAGATACCAAAGATGTATGAGAACTCCCTTATGAGATTCTTATCTGGGCATATCTGTACAAGAACTTGAAGCTACGTGGAACTTGTCAAAAGGATTTGTAATAGATTCAAATGGGAAATAGATTCCATGATTATGGTATATATGCATTGATAGAGCACCATAACATATTTAATTAAAAATTGTTCTAAATAGGTAGTAGAGCAAATATGAGTTATAGTGGAAAAATGAAAATGAATGGATGGGGATGTGGCTCAGTGGTCAAGTTCCCCTGAGTTTAATCCTGGTACCCCCCCCCCCAAAAGAAGAAGAATAAAGAAAAAAGAAAATAAGTAGAAAACAATGAACAATTTAAATTAAAAAATATATACTAACAGAAAACTGAGGTGAGCAAAGCCAGCCCTATCACAAGAATGGTCAGTAGTGGATAGATGAAAATTCAGTTTCAGCTATCAACTAGAGAGGTCACATTTATCCCAAACTTTACTGATTGGTAATACCTCTTAACAGAGAGATTAATTCTCACTTCTTTTTTCTTTTCACTTTTTTTTTGTATTGTATATGACAGTAGAACACATTACAATTCATAATACACATATAGAGCACATTTTTACATATCTCTGGTTGTATACAAAGTATATAACGTGGATGAACAATATCTTTTTTCCTTAAAATTATTTGAAATAATTGAGCATGTTGGCACAAACCTATAATCCCAGTGGCTCAGAAGTCTGAGGTAGGAATATAATAAGTTCAAAGAGAGCCAAAGCAATTTAGTGAGGTCCTAATCGATGTAGAGATATCCTGTTTCTAAAAAAAAAAAAAAAAAGATCTGAGGATGTGGCTCAGGGGTGAAATACCCCTCAGTTCAATCCCAGGTATGTAAAACAAACAAACAAACAAACAAACAAACAAACAAACAAACAAGCATTTGTTTTTCCTTAAATATTTTGTGCTTGAATTATTCTTACTGGCTATTTTTGATTATGTCTCATAATATTAAGACATAGTTTATCTTTGTGACATTAGCATATCTTATTTCTTTTGGCATGACAATCATTTGAATATTTATTTAGGATTTATAAGGTTTACCAGGCCAGGCGTGGTGGCAGACATCTATAATCCCAGTGGCTTGGGAGGTGGAGGCAGGAAGATGGTTAGTTCAAAGCCAGCCTCAGCAATTTAGCAAGGTGCTAAACACCTCAGTGAGACCCCGTCTCTAATAAAATACAAAATAGGGCGAGGAATGTGTCTCATTGGTCAAGTGCCCCTGTGTTCAATCCCTGGTACCCCCTCCAAAAAAGAATAAGATCTACAAAGAGAACAATGGAAGAATATTGAAAGTAAACTCCACACCTCTTGTCAATTTATTTTTGACAAGTTTGTCAGAGGAATTAAATGGAGAATGAATAGTCTCTTCTACAAGTAATGTTGATATATACGTGTCAAGATGTGACATTAGATTTTACAGGAGATTATATGTAATAGTTAATATGAAATGAATCTTACACCTAAATATAAGAGCTAAAATTATAAAACTTAAGAACAGCAACATATTCACGAATCAGAATTAGCAGAGGAATCTTAATTATGCTTCAAAAGTAGGTGTGAAAAATAAGGAATTTGGACTTGAAAAACTTTTGTACCAAAAATGGCCTTGTGATGAAAGTGAAAACAAAATTATGAGGTTTTTCTTCTTGTTTTCAAAGACCTATCTTGTCCCAGTTTTTCACCTTGGCTAGTTTTTAAACTTAGCTAGTCAATTCTCCTACTCGAGAAGTTGATTTAGCCCACAGCCTCAGCAAACCTCTTTTTAAGCTCTCTCACCCCACTGCACCCTTCATAATTTTCCAAAGGTAAGGAACCAAACCATAGAAAAATTCTGTGCAACCCAGAGACCCCCATATTATTCAAGCTGTTAAATCAATGATAAGCCCTAAAATCTAGATTACTTCATGCCACTTGACATGTATAAATTGCCCCCTAAAGTTCTAATTTGTTTTTGCTCTGCCCTTGAATAAACTAATATGTGTTCCTATTAGGCAGTATTTTTTTGTTCATTTTGTCTATCCAAATGCAAGTGTTTTATATTATGTGAACAAAAATTATTCACTTTTGCAAAAAACACCATAGTATGGATGAAAAAGAAAAATAACAAATGTCAAGTGCATAGAAAATTAAAAAAAATTTCACTCCTCTTTGATAATAAAGTAAAATTATCTAAACACTGTTCAGACTGTAATTCATACAGGAATATTTATAGCTTAACTTTTCATAAGACCCAAAATGTAAGATTGACACAAAGTAAATGGATAAAAGAAAACCTGTATGATTCTTCAGCAGAATAGTATTCAGCAATATTATCTTTGCATTACTGGGAATTGAACTGTGGGCCTTACACAGGCTAGGCAGGCACTCTACCTTTGAGCTATAATCCCAGCTATATTCAACAATAATATTGCATGAGAGTATTAAAATATTACAATGAAAATGTACTTGGAAACCTTAAGCCAGTTGGAAGAAAGCACAGAAAAATACCATGCATTTTAAAATTAAAATTATATGTAATTTCCTGAACAAGTAAACACATGAAGCAAACAACCACAACAACAACAACAACAACAACAACAACAACAAAATATTAGTCATTGCCTAGAGCTGTGTAAAAGAGAAACAAAGGAATCACTGTTAATGGGCACTAGTTGTTTTCCATCTCAAATAATTTCTGGAATTAAATGTTGATGATGATTCACATGTGAATATAGTAAAACAGAAAGAATTATACACTTAAAGTGGTTATAAAGGTGATTTTAATTACATATGTGCTTGGCCAGAGTAAACAGATGGAGATTTTATGGAATGCATAAAGCAGCCAAAGTCCCAGCCAGTAAAATAGGGAAATAAAAATGTAACTCATGACTGTTCAAGAAAACACTGATTTATCATTATGAGTTCCACTTACATTTACTTGATTATGCTGTGGCTATATGTATACAATCATCATTTTTGTTTTCCTTATTGCTTACTGATAATTTGAGATACATGTATAAGAAAAATATATTCATATATCAACTGCTGTTGTAGAGTTAAGTTTTTCCTGTTGTTATGTAACTAAATATGCATTTTTGTGAGTGTGTGTGTGTGTGTGTGTGTGTGTGTGTGTTTTTCAGTGCTTGAGATCAAACATAAGACCTTACACAAGCATGGCAAATGTTTTACTGTTTTGTCACATCCCAGTACAAATGTACATTTCTAATCTTGGTGTGCTCTCTCTCTCTCTCTCTCCCCCCCCCCCCCCAACATAGATTGAAACCTGGGATGTTTTACTACTGAGCTATATCACCAAACCTTTTTATTTTTATTTATTTTTATTTTGACACAGGGTCTTGCTACATTGATTAGGCAGGCTTCAAACATATAAACCTTCTGCTTTAGCCTCTCTAGTCCTGGAATAACAGGCATGTGCCACCATGCCTGGTTATTTATCTCTTTTTGAAAGGATATATAATTTAATATCTTTTATTTTATTTTATGTATTTCTTATTCTTAAAATGAACTTTTATCAAATCCTAGTTAACATTGGTATTACTACTCTTATGATTGTTGTTGCTGTTTTATAAGTGATTGAAAATTCCACATGATTAACAACAATCTTCTACTACTTTACACATGTGCTTTGTTGTATTGCCTATTTGTTTCACATAGAACATAAACTTGATCTCCCAGCTGATTAGTGTGCTGAGTCTCACACACTCCTCAGTTCTCTGGCACCTAAGCCTCCTTACTCCTGCTTTTGCTCTAGTTTAGTGTTGGCCATTTCTCTTACTTGTACTAGTGTCTAGGCCCTGGGTCATGATGGTGCATACCTGTAATTCCAGTAGCTCAGGAATTTAAGGCAGGAAGTCCTCAAGTTTAAGGCACTCTAGGAATTAATCAACTTCCCTAAATTGCTTAGGGAAGCAACTTAGTGAGACCCTCCCTCAAAAACAAAAGATAAGCTGGGCATGGTGGCACATACCTGTAATCCCAGTGGCTTGGGAGGCTGAGGCAAGAGGATTGCAGGTTCAAAGCCACCCTAAGCAATTTAGCAAGGCTATATAAAACCTAGTGAGACACTATTTCAAAATAAAATAGAAGAAGGCCTGATGATGTGGCTTAGTGGTTATGACCCTCTTGTTTCAGTGCCTGGTACCAGAAAAATAAATAAATAAATGATTTATAAAAATGTTCTGGGAATATGACTCAGAGGTTATATGCTCTGGGGTTAAATCCCTGGTCCAAACAAAAGTACAAGTCAGAGATGATATAGCTCAGTGATAGAGCATTCTTATGTTGGCTCCCCAGTACAAAGAAGAACAATGTGGGGTTTCTCATCCGGGGATTTGAGCTCGACCCCAACCCGTTAATTCAGGGCTGTGAGTCTGGGATCTCCCCAACCTGGAATTGAGCTGACCCCCAACCTGTTAATTCAGGGCTGTGTGGGCCTAGTTCTTCCAAACCAAGAATCAAGCCAGGTGTCCGCCTGCTTATCCAGAAATCTGGGTTCTTCCTTGGTTATGCAAATGAGTTTGAGCCCAAGCTCCCTCCAAATGCCTGGGGGTCTGAGCTTGGCTCCTCTTTGTGGATGACATGCCACTTTATGCGACCACCAAGAATTAACTTTGTGTGCTTTGTCTGTACTCTTGATGTATTTCTATTGTATGACCACCAGGTTCTAATACATTTAATTATCAATAATAAAACCAGTTCAATGGCCCTGTGGAATCTAAAGCCAGAAACTAGCTAAGCTGGTAGGATGAGCCCAGTTGAAGAAGATACTAGGGCAATATAACTTTATGAGCAGACATACCTAAAGTTTAAGAATTTTTAACATTAGCTTTAGGATTTTTAGAATACCTCCCCCTGCCTATAGATAAGATTAATTAGTAGTTAGTATAATTGATCTTCCCTAGGTAATTCCTGAAACCTTTTATAGTTAACTACTGGAAATTCTTTATTATAGCTAATTCCTGAAATTCCTTATTGTTAATTACTGGAAACCTAATGTAACCCCCTATAGTTAATTACTGGAAATTTTTATTGTATAGTTAATTTCTGGAAATCCTTTATTGTAATCTTCTTTACTGAAATTCCTTTGTTACCTCTCCCTAAGAAAAAATGTGAATTACTGTGCTTGTTGGGATGTATAAGAGGCCATACTGAGAAAAGTAAAAATTAGAACAGTAGAAGGATTTCTACAACCTGGCTTGTGTGTGGATTATTTTCATATCGTCGACGTTCCCTTCAGTACCAATTGGGAAGAACTTAACATCTTTGCTGAAGCTGGTCTTCAGCAGAACAAGAATATGAGAACAAGAACAAGAATAATGAAATAAAACTGTTTTGTAACTGAGATAAAGACAGAGCCATGGAAAATACATAAGAAAATCTATCTAGTGTAGGGAGAAGGCAACTAATTTACTAAGGTAAATTCCAAAGTAAAATTTAAAATATAAATTAATCAGTATGTGAGTTAAGTTGGTAGAGTTAAGTTGGTGATTAACAAAAGAGAGTTGTTCCTACACATTCATCAAGAAATAAAGCAGGATAATCTGCAAATGAATGATGGTTTTTCCTCAGCTCATGTGAGGACTAATTTCAGAAACTGAAAAATTAAACTGGCATTAAGCATATGGTACACTGCAAAAGACACAATTCTCAAGCTTTTGAATGCACTCTTTGAAAAACAATGTAAATTGATAAAATTAAACCACTATTTGTGAACCAAGCCAAATGTACATGTATAGGTGGGAGAATAAATATGTTAAACACTTCAGCTGCAGAAAGTCCCTATGTCTTTATGTTTTTTTTTTTTTCTTTATGAACACCTAAACGTGCGACAAAGAAGATAAGGTATAATCCTGAGACTGCTTCTCACGTGGTGTGAGGTCTTCCTATTTCTATTTTTGTGCTAGTAGAATTGTACATACTATATATGCAGTTTTATATTGTTGCTTTCAAGATACATTAATAAAGAAGAAAAATGTTTACTTATATTGCCTTTTATAGTCCTGTTTTTACATTTATTTTTCTGTTTTCTTGCTCAATATTTCTGGACCAGTAAGTATGAATAGTTGGAATTGGTGCTGCAGTTCTTTCTCTTTTCATCAGTTTTGCTGGATTGAACTTTCATGGATTTCTTTATGCTGTCATGTCAAAAGTCCCTCATAGAATCATATTTGTAATGAATGTATACTAAGTGACTTATGAGCTATGCTTCTAATGAACACGTTGCAGTGTCACATTAACCACTAAGCAGAATTAAACTGAAACAACTCACAATCACCTATGAATAAGTCACACTGTTATGGCCTCTATTACAGGCTTTTCATATGTGATGATGACCTGGATAAATGCAGTTTGAGTATTTTAGAATGAATCAAAACTTTGCCATTGGTAAACTCATCAGAAAAAGACAAATTTGATTGTAAATGCTGAAAATTATGTCTTAAAGTAACTATACTGGGATCACATAAGATTGTAGAGGAAAGATGGTGGAATGAGATGGACATCCTTACCCTAGGCACATATGGTGCAATACTACATTGTGTACAACCAGAAAAATGAAAAGTTGTGCAGCAATTGTGTACAATGAATCAAAATGTATTCTACTGTCACATATACCTAATTAAAATAAATAAATTAATTAATAATAAAAATTGGAGAAATATGAGCTCATTTACTTTTAGTTACAACATAGCTACAAAAATTTTAAATGTTGTAAAACACTGTCAAGAAGATAAAACTAACTTAATGATATGTATTTAATTTAGTAAAGAATACAGAAAAAATCATCAAGAAACATTATAGAGCAATTTTTCTACCACATCAATAGATATCTACTCTCTGGAAATATATCTTCTCTAAGTGCAACATAGTTATATGTGCAAGTTTCCCACAGCATCAAATTAAAAGATGCAATATCTATAGCACATAAAAATTAAAATTTTATTCTCAAAATCAGTTGAATCACAATGAATTGATTTTTTAAATACTAAACATTCTATTGTAGCTTCTTTTTGAGATTTTACTTCTGGTTGGTGCCTTGTAAAGTTAGAGGAAATGGAAACTGGAAGTGGAATTTCAATTTCCTTGAACACTGCCACAAAAGAAGTACACAGAAAATTGGGTGATCCTGCCTACAACCAACAGCCTAGTTACTGATGTAGAAAACAGTCCCTTCCATGGGGATCAAGATGCACACCAATTTAAGCCTTCACACTCAATTTTACAGCCACAAGTAATATTTTCTCAAGTCTAAAAGCACTAATCCACCTCTTTGTAAGAGCAGTCATACAGCGGACAGTCAACTCTCACATGAGAGATCAAACTGTCACCCTCCAATGGTTCAAATGAGAACTGAGAAACATACAATGTAGTCCCTTAGAAAATATCCAACCAAGGGCTGGGTGTGTAGCTCAATGGTAGAGTTCTTGCCTAGCATGCATGAGGACCTGGGTTCGATTCCCGGCACAACACACACACACACAAACCACAAAAAATGTACAACCAGAGAGATCTCAAATTGGTCACAGTGGTCACCACCATAGTCCAAATCACTTGGTTGCCTTTCATTATTTTCCATTCTCTTTATCCAATTCCTCACATCTGCATTTGTGTTTATTTAGAAACTATCCTCATGAAACACAGTTTTACCTCAGGGTAAGTATAATGAGGAGAAAACCGAAATTAGACTGCAAAAGACCCAAGCTATTCAAAGCACTCCTTACTTGATAAAGTCTGAAGTCAAAAACTTAGATGGGAGGGGCTGGGATTGTGGCTCAGCGGTAGAGCGCTCGCCTAGCACTTGGGCGGCCCGGGTTCGATCCTCAGCACCACGTAAAAGTAAACACATTGTGTACAACTAAAGCAAATAAATAAATATTTTAAAAAAAAAAAAAACTTAGATGGGAAATGCAGAATACACCAATATCTACAAGGTAGGAAAGTAGAGGATGGGACCCTAATCTTGACCAAACAACATTCACTCAATGCAAGAGATGTAAGAAAAACCAGCCAACAAAATGCCCAGGTTTCAACTGAGCAGGAAAAAAAATGCTGAAAATGTATCAGCCAATCTCCCAAATGTAAAACAAGAGTACTCAGAAGATGAATAAAAGTAGAAAAACTCTTTCTCTGAAAATCAGCGTTCTCAGTTTCAGAAAATAAAATGCATCACCATTAATTTCATAAGGAAATGGCAGTTAATGAAGAAGTTACCAGAAATAACTGAAAGCAAAAAGTGTCTAGCATGATAGGAATAGTGCCTCAAGGAACACCACATGTGTCACATCACAAGGATGTTGGTATTAAGAATATAATCACAAATACACTTACATATCAATCAGAATTAAAAAGGTACCTGATCAAGTGTTGGTGACACTCAAAAAAGTCGGTGAAGCTGATTTTTCCAGTAGGTTTGGTGAATGTTTTGATAACTACCACATAATGCTGATCACATTAGTATGACAGAAATTTAATCACAATGTGAATTTACTAATGAATATATGTATGTTTGGAAATTCATTTTAAAATTCCTTCTTGAAGTCTCAGGCACATCTCAGTTCACCACATCCACATTCCATGTATGAGAGCTATGAATTCCTTGACCTCAGCAAGGTGAAAGGCCCAGACCACTCATTTTTTGTCCTGAACAATATTCACCTGAGGGCCAAAGAACAGAAGATACAGTGCATGGTAACGAGCTGGCATTTCCAACCCTAAAGTGTACAAAAGTGAACACTGTTTTTCATAAGGTGCTGGGCACAGATCCATTTCCATTTCAGATACCACACTGTAAACTAAAAGAATTGGTGTCCCACAAGGTGGAGGGACAGGTCTTCAGATTTGTCAGTATCCCAAACTCTAGAGTATAGGCACATTAAAGGAAAACTTATTTGCAATTTTGCCTTGAGCCTGCTGGCAGGTTTGTGATGTTTGTTTCCTTATTTGGTATGGAGTACTGTGAAAATATTAGCCCACATCAAAGGCATACATGTCTACACATGTTTCTAAATAATTCGATACCATATATTGAGACATCCAACTTTGAACTTAAAATAGAGAAACTAAAACACTACCAATAAGATAGCTGCTGTTTTTAGGTAATTTCTGTACCACATGTGATTGAATCTTGACATCTTCCTGACAGTGGTTGTATTGTCTCTCACTGTATAGGAAGTCACTTGAAAATTTACTAGCTCACCTGTGTGTTGTTCACCAGTCAGGCTGAGATCATTTGGGAAACATTTTGAATGATTTTTCTTTCAGAACACCATCAGCTCCATGAGAACAAGCCCACATTAATTTATTTAATTATGAGATATCCTGGGGAAGAGAATCAGAGTGCTTTGTTTGGCAGCCAGTTGCCCTCTGAAGTTCAGTAATCTTATCAACCATCACCTAAAAACATGCAGCAAAAGGATCCCAGATGATCTCAGCCTAACTGATGAACAATACAAACATGAGCCAGTAAGTTTCTGTTTTCTCATAAGACCAGAGAACAGAAGAGTTAAGTGAAACTTTAAAGTAATTGTGATATCATTTCCATTTGTAAAACTATATACATATATGTTCAAAACTGGATTTTTTTTTTTTTTTTTTTTTTGTACCGGGGATTGAACTCAGGGGCACTCAACCACCACTGGGCAACATCCCCAGCCCTTTTTTGTATTTTATTAGAGACAGGGTCTCACTGAGTTGTTAAGTGCCTCGCCATTGCGGAGGCTGGCTTTGAACTCACGATCCTCCTGCCTCAGCCTCCCAAGTGCTGGGATTACAGGCGTGCGCCACTGCGCCCGGCTCAAAACTTGATTTTACTTTATATACAGTGATAAATGTAAATGCACTTCTGTTTGGGCTAGATCCTCTTTTCTGTGAGTTTGAAATTCTTTTGCTACCATAGGTGATTCAGCTTTGAGATTCTTGAACAGATAGAAGCACAGTGTGCTCTTAGTGAACTAAAGAGTTGTTCTGCAATTTTAAAGTTCTAGCATTAACCATTTCAGAATTAAACTCACAGGCGTTTTCAGGCATTTCGCCTAAACAGGTAACATCCAATAGACTGTATACAAAACACATCTTGATGGTGGGATTACCAAACTTGGGAGCCTGAGGGAGAACCATGAGGAATCATTTTTTCAGAGTTTCCATTGAAATACACAAAGAAACCTAGTGCCCAGAAGCTAAGAACATGGAAATGTATTTTCCAGCTCGCTAATAACGCTTTCAGTGAGTTTTGAAACTCTTTTGCTAACTAGTGATACAGTTTTGAGATACTTAAAACAGGACAAGGAGCACAGTGTGCTCTTGTGAGCTGAAGTGCTTTTCTGCATTTTCAAGTTCTATGCATTAACCATTGAGAAATTAAACTAACAGGCGTTTCAGTGAAATTCGCCCAATCAGGTAAACATCCAATAGGCTCTATACCAGAAACACCGTTGATCGTGGATGACCAAAATTTGGGGAGCCATGAGGCCACAAGAGAGAATCATTTTGTCAGAGTTTTCATTGCAATACACAAAGAAACCTAGTCCCAGAAGCTAAGAACATGGAAATATTTTCCAGTGGCTGAAACGCTTTTCTGTGAGTTTAAACTCTTTTTGCTACCTAGTGATTCAGCTTTTGCGATACTTGAACCTGGGAGAAAGCACAGTGTGCTCTTGTGAACTAAAGTGATGTTCTGTGTTTTAAAGTTCTTGCATTAACCATTTAATAAGATTAAATCCACAGGGCGTTTTCAGGCATTGTCGCCCCTAATCAGGGTAAACATCCAATAGACTGTAAACAAAACACCCTTGAATGGTGGGATGACCACACCTTGGGGAGCCTTGAGGGGCACATGAGCGAATCATTTTTTCAGAGTTTCAATTTGAAATACACAAGAAAACCTATGCCCAGAAGCTAAGAAACATGGAATAATTTCCAGTTGGCTAAAAACAGCTTTTCTGTGAGTTTGAAACTCTTTTGCTATCTAGTGATTCAGTTTGAGATACTTGAACCAGGACAGGAGCACATGTGCTCTTGTGATATGAATGTGCTTTTCTGCATTTTCAAAGTTTCTAGCCATTAACCATTGAGGAATTAAACTAACGGCGTTTTCAGTGAAATTCGCCTAAATCAGGGTAAACATCCAATAGGCTCTAAAACAATAAACCCGATATGGTGATTTGAACCAATTTTGGGAGTCCGTTGACGGGGCACAAGAGAGAAACTCATTTGTCAAGTATTCATTGCAATACACAATGAAACTACTGCCCAGAACAAAGAAACATAGAATTATTTCCAGCTCGCTAAAAAGCTTTTCTGTGAGTTTGAAACTCTTTTGTTACCTAGTGATTCACTTTGAGATACTTGAACCATGACGAGAAGGACAGTGTGCTCTTAGTGATATGAAGTGCTTTTCTGCTTTTTCAAAGTTCTATCTTTAACCATTGAGGAATTAAACTACAGGCATGTTCATGAAATCTTCGCCTATCGAGGGTAAATATCCAATAGGCCTCTAAACAAAACACCCTTGATGGTGGGATGACCAAATTTGGGAAGCCATGAGGGCACAAGAGAGAATCATTTTGTCAGAGTTTCATTGAAATACACAAAGGTTACCTAGTACCCACAAGCTAAGAAACATGGAATTATTTTCCAGTTTGTCTAAAACGCTTTTTTGTATTGTGAAACTCTTTGTTACCATAGTGAATCAGCTTTTGGAGATACTTGAACCAGGACAAAGCACAGTGTGCTCTTGTGGAACTAAAGTTTGTTCTGGCGTTTTTAAAAGTTCTAGAGCAACTAACCATTTAAGAATTAAACCCACTGGCGTTTATCAGCATTTTTTGCCTAATCATGTTAACATCAATAGACTGTAACAAATCACCCTTGATGGTGGGATGACCATACTTGCGAGCCAGAGGGGCACTGAGAGAATGATTTTTTCAGCGTTTCATTAAATACACAGAAAGAAAACCTTGTGCCAAAGCTAAGAATCATGGAATTATTTTCCCAGATTGCTAAATGCTTTTCTGTGAGTTGGGAACTTTTTTGGGTTACCTAGTGATTCAGCTTTGAGGTACTTGAATCAGGAGAGGAGAAGCACAGTGTGCTCCTGTGAACTGAAGTGATTTTCTGCAATTTCAAAGTTCTACGAGCATTAACCATTGAAAATTAAACTACAGGCGTTTCAGTGAATTTCGTCATAATCAGGAAAACATCCAATAGGCTCTAAACAAAAAAACCTAGATGTGGATGACCAAATTTGGGAACCATTGAGGGTCACAAGAGAGAATCAATTTTGTCAGAGTTCTTTGAATACTCAAAGAAACCAGTACCCCACAAGCTAAGAACCTGGAATTAGTTTCCATTTGGTCTAAAAC
>JAKELJ010000061.1:139660-165358 GCA_025594165.1 Tamias sibiricus
ATAGGCTCTAAACAAAAATCCCGTAATGGTGGGTTGATCAAATATGGGGAGCCATGAGGGGCACAAGAGAGAATCATTTTGTCAGAGTTTCATTGAAATACACAAAGAAACCTAGTACCCACAAGCTAAGAAACATGGAATTATTTCAAGTTGGCTAAAACGCTTTTCAGTGAGTTTGAAACTGTTTTGCTACCTAGTGATTCAGCTTTGAGATACTTGAACCAAGAGAGAAGCACAGTGCGCTCTTGTGAACTAAAGTGTTGTTCTTCGTTTTTAAAGTTCTAGCATTAACCATTTAAGAATTAAACTCACAGGTGTATTCAGGAATTTTTGCCTAATCAGGGTAAACATCCAATAGACTGTAAACAAAACACACTTGATGGTGGGATGACCAAACGTGGGGAGCCTTGAGGGGCACATGAGAGAATCATTTCTTCAGAGTTTCATTGAAATACACAAAGAAAACTAGTGCCCAGAAGCTAAGAAAGATGGAATTATTTCCAGTTCGCTAAAACGCTTTTTTGTGAGTTTGAAACTCTTTTGTTACTAGTGATTCAGCTTTGAGATACTTGAACCAGGAAAGAAGCACAGTGTGCTCTTGTGATCTGAAGGGCTTTTCTGCATTTTCAAAGTTCTAGCATTAACCATTGAGGAATTAAACTAACAGGCGTTTTCAGTGAAATTCGCCCTAATCAGGGGAAACATCCAATAGGCTCCAAACAAAAAACCAGTGATGGTAGATTGACCAAATTTGGGGAGCCATGAGGTGCACAAGAGGTAATCATTTTGTCAGAGTTTCATTGAAATACACAAAGAAACCTAGCACCCACAAGCTAAGAAAACATGGCATTATTTCCAGTTGGCTAAAACGCTTTTCTGTGAGTTTGAAACTCTTTTGCTACCTAGTGATTCAGCTTTGAAATACTTGAACCAGGACAGAAGCACAGTGTGCTCTTGTGAACTAAAGTGTTGTTATGCGTTTGTAAAGTTCTAGCATTAACCATTTAAGAATTAAACTCACAGGCGTGTTCAGGCATTTTCGCCTAATCAGGGTAAATATCCAATACAGTGTAAACAAAACACCCTTGATGGTGGGATGACCAAACTTGGGGAGCCTTGAGGGGCACATGAGAGAATCATTTCTTCAGAGTTTCATTGAAATACACAAAGAAACCTAGTGCCCAGAAGCTAAGAAACATGGAATTATTTCCAGTACGCTAAAACGCTTTTCTGTAAGTTTGAAACTCTTTTGCTACCTAGTGATTCAGCTTTGAGATACTTGAACCAGGACAGAAGCAGAGTGTGCTCTTGTGAACTAAAGTGTTGTTCTGCGTTTTTAAAGTAATAGCATTAACCATTTAAGAATTAAACTCACAGGCGTGTTCAGGCATTTTCGCCTAATCAGGGTAAATATCCAATACAGTGTAAACAAAACACCCTTGATGGTCGGATGACCAAACTTGGGGAGCCTTGAGGGGCACATGAGAGAATCATTTCTTCAGAGTTTCATTGAAATACACAAAGAAACCTAGTGCCCAGAAGCTAAGAAACATGGAATTATTTTCAGTTCGCTAAAAACGCTTTTCTGTGAGTTTGAAACTCTTTTGTTACCTAGTGATTCAGCTTTGAGATACTTGAACCCCGAAAGAAGCACAGTGTGCTCTTGTGATCTGAAGTGCTTTTCTGCATTTTCAAAGTTCTAGCATTACCCATTGAGGAATTAAACAGGCGTTTTCCGTGAAATTCGCCTAATCAGGGTAAACACTCAATAGGCTCTAAACAAAAAAGCCGAGATGGTGGATTGACCAAATTTGGGGAGCCATGAGGGTCACAAGAGAGAATCATTTTGTCAGAGTTTCATTGAAATACACAAAGAAACCTAGTACCAACAGCTAAGAAACTTGGAATTATTTCCAGTTGGCTAAAACGCTTTTCTCTGAGTATGAAACACTTTTGCTACCTAGTGATTAAGCTTTGAGATACTTGAACCAGGACAGAAGCACAGTGTGCTCTTGTGATCTGAAGTGCTTTTCTGCATTTTCAAAGTTCTAGCATTAACTATTGAGGAATTAAACTAACAGTCGTTTTCAGTGAAATTCGCCTAATCAGGGTAAACATCCAATAGGCTCTAAACAAAAATCCCGTAATGGTGGGTTGATCAAATATGGGGAGCCATGAGGGGCACAAGAGAGAATCATTTTGTCAGAGTTTCATTGAAATACACAAAGAAACCTAGTACCACAAGCTAAGAAACATGGAATTATTTCAAGTTGGCTAAAACGCTTTTCAGTGAGTTTGAAACTGTTTTGCTACCTAGTGATTCAGCTTTGAGATACTTGAACCAAGAGAGAAGCACAGTGCGCTCTTGTGAACTAAAGTGTTGTTCTTCGTTTTTAAAGTTCTAGCATTAACCATTTAAGAATTAAACTCACAGGTGTATTCAGGAATTTTCGCCTAATCAGGGTAAACATCCAATAGACTGTAAACAAAACACACTTGATGGTGGGATGACCAAACGTGGGGAGCCTTGAGGGGCACATGAGAGAATCATTTCTTCAGAGTTTCATTGAAATACACAAAGAAACCTAGTGCCCAGAAGCTAAGAAAGATGGAATTATTTCCAGTTCGCTAAAACGCTTTTTTGTGAGTTTGAAACTCTTTTGTTACCTAGTGATTCAGCTTTGAGATACTTGAACCAGGAAAGAAGCACAGTGTGCTCTTGTGATCTGAAGGGCTTTTCTGCATTTTCAAAGTTCTAGCATTAACCATTGAGGAATTAAACTAAAAAGGCGTTTTCAGTGAAATTCGCCTAATCAGGGGAAACATCCAATAGGCTCCAAACAAAAAACCAGTGATGGTAGATTGACCAAATTTGGGGAGCCATGAGGTGCACAAGAGGTAATCATTTTGTCAGAGTTTCATTGAAATACACAAAGAAACCTAGCACCCACAAGCTAAGAAACATGGCATTATTTCCAGTTGGCTAAAACGCTTTTCTGTGAGTTTGAAACTCTTTTGCTACCTAGTGATTCAGCTTTGAAATACTTGAACCAGGACAGAAGCACAGTGTGCTCTTGTGAACTAAAGTGTTGTTATGCGTTTGTAAAGTTCTAGCATTAACCATTTAAGAATTAAACTCACAGGCGTGTTCAGGCATTTTCGCCTAATCAGGGTAAATATCCAATACAGTGTAAACAAAACACCCTTGATGGTGGGATGACCAAACTTGGGGAGCCTTGAGGGGCACATGAGAGAATCATTTCTTCAGAGTTTCATTGAAATACACAAAGAAACCTAGTGCCCAGAAGCTAAGAAACATGGAATTATTTCCAGTACGCTAAAACGCTTTTCTGTGAGTTTGAAACTCTTTTGTTACCTAGTGATTCAGCTTTGAGATACTTAAACCCCGAAAGAAGCACAGTGTGCTCTTGTGATCTGAAGTGCTTTTCTGCATTTTCAAAGTTCTATCATTAACCATTGAGTAATTAAACTACAGGCGTTTTCAGTGAAATTCGCTTAATCAGGGGAATCATCCAATAGGCTCTAAAACAAATAACCCGTTTTGGTGGATTGACCAAATTTGGGGAGCCATGAAAGGCACAAGAGAGAATCATTTTGTCAGAGTTTCATTGAAATACACAAAGAAACCTAGTACCCACAAGCTCAGAAACATGGAATTATTTCCAGTTGGTTAAAACGCGTTTATGTGAGTTTGAAACTCTTTTGCTACCTAGTGATTCAGCTTTGAGATACTTGAACCAGGACAGAAGCACAGTGTGCTCTTGTGAACTAAAGTGTTGTTCTGCGTTTTTAAAGATCTAGCATTAACCATTTAAGTATTAAACTCACAGGCGTTTTCAGGCATTTTCGCCTAATCAGGGTAAACATACAATAGACTGTAAAAAAAAAAACCCTTGATGGTGGGATGACAAAACATGAGAAGTCTTGAGGGGCACATGAGAGAATCATTTTTTCAGAGTTTCATTGAAATACACAAAGAAACCTAGTGCTCAGAAGCTAAGAAACATGGAATTATTTCCAGTTCGCTAAAACGCTTTTCTGTGAGTTTGAAACTCTTTTGTTACCTAGTGATTCAGCTTTGAGATACTTGAACCCGGAAAGAAGCACAGTGTGCTCTTGTGATCTGAAGTGCTTTTCTGCATTTTCAAAGTTCTATCATTAACCATTGAGGAATTAAAACTAACAGGCGTTATCAGTGAAATTCGCCTATTCAGGGTAAACATCCAATAGGCTCTAAACAATAAACCCGTGATGGTGGATTGACCAAATTTGGGGAGCCATGAGGGGCACAAGACAGAATCATTTTATCAGAGTTTCATTAAAATACACAAAGAAACCTAGTACCCACAAGCTAAGAAACATGGAATTATTTCCAGTTGGCTAAAACGCTTTTCTGTGAGTTTGAAACTCTTTTGCTACCTAGCGATTCAGCTTTGAGATACTTGAACCAGGACAGAAGCACAGTGTGCTCTTGTGATCGGAAATGCTTTTCTGCATTTTCAAAGTTCTAGCATTAACCATTGAGGAATTAAACTAACAGGCGTTTTCAGTGAAATTCGCCTAATCACGGTAAATATCCAATAGGCTCTAAACAAAAAACCCTTGATGGTGGGATGACCAAACTTGGGGAGCCTTGAGGGGCACATGAGAGAATCATTTCTTCAGAGTTTCATTGAAATACACAAAGAAACCTAGTGCCCAGAAGCTAAGAAACATGGAATTATTTCCAGTTTGCTAAAACGCTTTTCTGTGAGTTTGAAACTCTTTTGTTACCTAGTGATTCAGCTTTGAGATACTTGAACCAGGAAAGAAGCACAGTGTGCTCTTGTGATCTGAAGTGCTTTTCTGCATTTTCAAAGTTCTAGCATTAACTATTGAGGAATTAAACTAACAGTCGTTTTCAGTGAAATTCGCCTAATCAGGGTAAACATCCAATAGGCTCTAAACAAAAATCCCGTAATGGTGGGTTGATCAAATATGGGGAGCCATGAGGGTCACAAGAGAGAATCATTTTGTCAGAGTTTCATTGAAATACACAAAGAAACCTAGTACCCACAAGCTAAGAAACATGGAATTATTTCAAGTTGGCTAAAACGCTTTTCAGTGAGTTTGAAACTCTTTTGCTACCTAGTGATTCAGCTTTGAGATACTTGAACCAAGAGAGAAGCACAGTGCGCTCTTGTGAACTAAAGTGTTGTTCTTCGTTTTTAAAGTTCTAGCATTAACCATTTAAGAATTAAACTCACAGGTGTATTCAGGAATTTTCGCCTAATCAGGGTAAACATCCAATAGACTGTAAACAAAACACACTTGATGGTGGGATGACCAAACGTGGGGAGCCTTGAGGGGCACATGAGAGAATCATTTCTTCAGAGTTTCATTGAAATACACAAAGAAACCTAGTGCCCAGAAGCTAAGAAAGATGGAATTATTTCCAGTTCGCTAAAACGCTTTTTTGTGAGTTTGAAACTCTTTTGTTACCTAGTGATTCAGCTTTGAGATACTTGAACCAGGAAAGAAGCACAGTGTGCTCTTGTGATCTGAAGGGCTTTTCTGCATTTTCAAAGTTCTAGCATTAACCATTGAGGAATTAAACTAACAGGCGTTTTCAGTGAAATTCGCCTAATCAGGGGAAACATCCAATAGGCTCCAAACAAAAAACAGTGATGGTAGATTGACCAAATTTGGGGAGCCATGAGGTGCACAAGAGGTAATCATTTTGTCAGAGTTTCATTGAAATACACAAAGAAACCTAGCACCCACAAGCTAAGAAACATGGCATTATTTCCAGTTGGCTAAAACGCTTTTCTGTGAGTTTGAAACTCTTTTGCTACCTAGTGATTCAGCTTAGAAATACTTGAACCAGGACAGAAGCACAGTGTGCTCTTGTGAACTAAAGTGTTGTTATGCGTTTGTAAAGTTCTAGCATTAACCATTTAAGAATTAAACTCACAGGCGTTTTCAGGCATTTTCGCCTAATCAGGGAAAATATCCAATAGACTGTAAAAAAAACACCCTTGATGGTTGGATGACCAAACTTGGGGAGCCTTGAGGGGCACATGAGACAATCATTTCTTCAGAGTTTCATTGAAATACACAAAGAAACCTAGTGCCCAGAAGCTAAGAAACATGGAATTATTTCCAGTACGCTAAAACGCTTTTCTGTGAGTTTGAAACTCTTTTGTTACCTAGTGATTCAGCTTTGAGATACTTAAACCCCGAAAGAAGCACAGTGTGCTCTTGTGATCTGAAGTGCTTTTCTGCATTTTCAAAGTTCTATCATTAACCATTGAGTAATTAAACTACAGGCGTTTTCAGTGAAATTCGCTTAATCAGGGGAATCATCCAATAGGCTCTAAACAAATAACCCGTTTTGGTGGATTGACCAAATTTGGGGAGCCATGAAAGGCACAAGAGAGAATCATTTTGTCAGAGTTTCATTGAAATACACAAAGAAACCTAGTACCCACAAGCTCAGAAACATGGAATTATTTCCAGTTGGTTAAAACGCGTTTATGTGAGTTTGAAACTCTTTTGCTACCTAGTGATTCAGCTTTGAGATACTTGAACCAGGACAGAAGCACAGTGTGCTCTTGTGAACTAAAGTGTTGTTCTGCGTTTTTAAAGATCTAGCATTAACCATTTAAGTATTAAACTCACAGGCGTTTTCAGGCATTTTCGCCTAATCAGGGTAAACATACAATAGACTGTAAAAAAAAAAACCCTTGATGGTGGGATGACCAAACATGAGAAGTCTTGAGGGGGACATGAGAGAATCATTTTTTCAGAGTTTCATTGAAATACACAAAGAAACCTAGTGCTCAGAAGCTAAGAAACATGGAATTATTTCCAGTTCGCTAAAACGCTTTTCTGTGAGTTTGAAAAACTCTTTTGTTACCTAGTGATTCAGCTTTGAGATACTTGAACCCGGAAAGAAGCACAGTGTGCTCTTGTGATCTGAAGTGCTTTTCTGCATTTTCAAAGTTCTATCATTAACCATTGAGGAATTAAACTAACAGGCGTTATCAGTGAAATTCGCCTATTCAGGGTAAACATCCAATAGGCTCTAAACAATAAACCGTGATGGTGGATTGACCAAATTTGGGGAGCCATGAGGGGCACAAGACAGAATCATTTTATCAGAGTTTCATTAAAATACACAAAGAAACCTAGTACCCACAAGCTAAGAAACATGGAATTATTTCCAGTTGGCTAAAACGCTTTTCTGTGAGTTTGAAACTCTTTTGCTACCTAGCGATTCAGCTTTGAGATACTTGAACCAGGACAGAAGCACAGTGTGCTCTTGTGATCGGAAATGCTTTTCTGCATTTTCAAAGTTCTAGCATTAACCATTGAGGAATTAAACTAACAGGCGTTTTCAGTGAAATTCGCCTAATCACGGTAAATATCCAATAGGCTCTAAACAAAAAACCCTTGATGGTGGGCTGACCAAACTTGGGGAGCCTTGAGGGGCACATGAGAGAATCATTTCTTCAGAGTTTCATTGAAATACACAAAGAAACCTAGTGCCCAGAAGCTAAGAAACATGGAATTATTTCCAGTTTGCTAAAACGCTTTTCTGTGAGTTTGAAACTCTTTTGTTACCTAGTGATTCAGCTTTGAGATACTTGAACCAGGAAAGAAGCACAGTGTGCTCTTGTGATCTGAAGTGCTTTTCTGCATTTTCAAAGTTCTAGCATTAACCACTGAAGAATTAAACTAACAGGCGTTATCAGTGAAATTCGCCTAATCAGGGTAAACATCCAATAGGCTCTAAACAATAAACCCGTGATGGTGGACTGACCAAATTTGGGGAGCCATGAGGGACACAAGAGAGAATCATTTTATCAGAGTTTCATTAAAATACACATAGAAAACCTAGTACCCACAAGCTAAGAAACATGGAGTTATTTCCAGTTGGCTAAAACGCTTTTCTGTGAGTTTGAAACTCTTTTGCTATCTAGTGATTCAGCTTTGAGATACTTGAACCAGGACAGAAGCACAGTGTGCTCTTTTGATCTGAAATGCTTTTCTGCATTTTCAAAGTTCTAGCATTAACCATTGAGGAATTAAACTACAGGCGTTTTCAGTGAAATTCGCCTAATCAGGGTAAACATCCAATAGGCTCTAAACAAAAAACCCTTGATGGTGGGATGACCAAACTTGGGGAACATTGAGGGGCACATGAGAGAATCATTTTTTCAGAGTTTCATTGAAATACACAAAGAAACCTAGTGCCCAGAAGCTAAGAAAGATGGAATTATTTCCAGTTCGCTAAAACGCTTTTCTGTGAGTTTGAAACTCTTTTGTTACCTAGTGATTCAGCTTTGAGATACTTGAACCAGGAAAGAAGCACAGTGTGCTCTTGTGATCTGAAGGGCTTTTCTGCATTTTCAAAGTTCTAGCATTAACCATTGAGGAATTCAACTAACAGGCGTTTTCAGTGAAATTCGCCTAATCAGGGGAAACATCCAATAGGCTCTAAACAAAAAACCCAGTGATGGTAGATTGACCAAATTTGGGGAGCCATGAGGTGCACAAGAGGTAATCATTTTGTCAAAGTTTTATTGAAATACACAAAGAAACCTAGCACCCACAAGCTAAGAAACATGGCATTATTTCCAGTTGGGTTAAAACGCTTTTCTGTGAGTTTGAAACTCTTTTGCTACCTAGTGATTCATCTTCAAGATACTTGAACCAGGACAGAAGCACAGTGTGCTCTTGTGATCTGAAATGCTTTTCTGCATTTTCAAAGTTCTAGCATTAACCATTGAGGAATTAAACTAACAGGCGTTTTCAGTGAAATTCGCCTAATCAGGGGTAAATATCCAATAGGCTCTAAACAAAAAACCCTTGATGGTGGGATGACCAAACTTGGGGAGCCTTGAGGGGCACATGAGAGAATCATTTTGTCAGAGTTTCATTGAAATACACAAAGAAACGTAGTACGCACAAGCTAAGAAACTTGGCATTATTTCCAGTTGCCTAAAACGCTCTTCTGTGAGTTTGAAACTCTTTTGCTACCTAGTGATTCAGCATTGAGACACTTGAACCAGGAAAGAAGCACAGCGTGCTCTTGTGAACTAAAGTGTTGTTCTGCGTTTTTAAAGTTCTAGTATTAACCATTTAAGAATTAAACTCACAGGCGTTTTCAGGCATTTTCGCCTAATCAGGGTAAACATCCAATAGACTGTAAACAAAACACCCTTGATGGTGGGATGACCAAACTTGGGGAGCCTTGAGGGGCACATGAGAGAATCATTTTTTTTCAGAGTTTCATTGAAATACACAAAGAAACCTAGTGCCCAGAAGCTAAGAAACATGGAATTATTTCTAGTTCGCTAAAAACGCTTTTCTTTGAGTTTTAAACTCTTTTGTTACCTAGTGATTCAGCTTGAGATACTTGAACCAGGAAAGAAGAACAGTGTGCTCTTGTGATCTGAAGTGCTTTTCTGCATTTTCAAAGTTCTTGCACTAACCATTTAGGAATTAAACTAACAGGCGTTTTCAGTGAATTTCGCCTAATCAGGGTAAATATCCAATAGGCTCTAAACAAAAAACACGTGATGGAGGATTTACCAAATTTGGAGAGCCATGAGGGACAAAAGAATGAATCATTTTGTCAGAGTTTCATTGAAATACACAAAGAAACCTAGTACCCACAAGCTAAGAAACATGGAATTATTTCCAGTTGGCTAAAACGCTTTTCTGTGAGTTTGAAACTCTTTTGCTACCTAGTGATTCAGCTTTGAGATACTTGAACCAGGACAGAAGCACGGTGTGCTCTTGTGAACTAAAGTGTTGTTCTGCGTTTTTAAAGTTCTAGCATTAACCATTTAAGAATTAAATTCACAGGCGTTTTCAGGCATTTTGCCTAATCAGGGTAAACATCCAATAGACTGTAAACAAAACAACCTTGATGGTGGGATGACCAAACTTGGGGAGTCTTGAGGGGCACATGAGAGAATCATTTTTTCAGAGTTTCATTGAAATACACAAAGAAACCTAGTGCCCAGAAGCTAAGATACATGGAATTATTTCTAGTTCGCTAAAATGCTTTTCTGTGAGTTTGAAATTCTTTTGTTACCTAGTGATTCAGCTTTGAGATACTTGAACCAGCAAAGAAGCACAGTGTGCTCTTGTGATCTGAAGTGCTTTTCTGCACTTTCAAAGTTCTAGCATTAACCATTGAGGAATTAATCTAACAGGCGTTTTCAGTGAAATTCGCCTAATCAGGGTAAACATCCAATAGGCTCTAAAAAAAAAAACCCTTGATGGTGGGATGACCAAACTTGGGGAGCCTTGAGGGACACATGAGAGAATCATTTTTTCAGAGTTTCATTGAAATACACAAAGAAACCTAGTGCCCAGAAGCTAAGTAACATGGAATTATTTCCAGTTTGCTAAAACGCTTTTCTGTGAGTTTGAAACTCTTTTGTTACCTAGTGATTCAGCTTTGAGATACTTGAACCAGGAAAGAAGAACAGTGTGCTCTTGTGATCTGAAGTGCTTTTATGCATTTTCAAAGTTCTAGCATTAACCATTGAGGAATTAAACTAACAGGCGTTTTCAGTGAATTTCGCCTAATCAGGGTAAACATCAAATAGCCTCTAAACAAAAAACCCGTGATGGTGGATTGACCAAATTTGGAAAAGCCATGAGGGGCACAAGAGAGAATCATTTTGTCAGAGCTTCATTGAAATACACAAAGAAACCTAGTACCCAGAAGCTAAGAAACATGGAATTATTTCCAGTTGGCTAAAACGCTTTTCTGTAAGTTTGAAACTCTTTTGCTACCTAGTGATTCAGCTTTGAGATACTTGAACCAGGACAGAAGCAGAGTGTGCTCTTGTGAACTAAAGTGTTGTTCTGTGTTTTTAAAGTAATAGCATTAACCATTTAAGAATTAAACTCACAGGCGTGTTCAGGCATTTCCGCCTAATCAGGGTAAATATCCAATACAGTTTAAACAAAACACCCTTGATGGTGGGATGACCAAACTTGGGGAGCCTTGAGGGGCACATGAGAGAATCATTTATTCAGAGTTTCATTGAAATACACAAAGAAACCTAGTGCCAGAAGCTAAGAAACATGGAATTATTTTCAGTTCGCTAAAACGCTTTTCTGTGAGTTTGAAACTCTTTTGTTACCTAGTGATTCAGCTTTGAGATACTTGAACCCCGAAAGAAGCACAGTGTGCTCTTGTGATCTGAAGTGCTTTTCTGCATTTTCAAAGTTCTAGCATTACCCATTGAGGAATTAAACAGGCGTTTTCCGTGAAATTCGCCTAATCAGGGTAAACATCCAATAGTCTCTAAACAATAAAACCGTGATGGTGGATTGACCGAATTTGGGGAGCCATGAGGGGCACAAGAGAGAATCATTTTGTCAGAGTTTCATTGAAATACACAAAGAAACCTAGTACCCAGAAGCTAAGAAACATGGAATTAATTCCAGTTGGCTAAAACGCTTTTTTGTAAGTTTGAAACTCTTTTGCTACCTAGTGATTCAGCTTTGAGATACTTGAACGAGGACAGAAGCAGAGTGTGCTCTTGTGAACTAAAGTGTTGTTCTGTGTTTTTAAAGTAATAGCATTAGCCATTTAAGAATTAAACTCACAGGCGTGTTCAGGCATATTCGCCTAATCAGGGTAAAAATCCAGTAGAGTGTAAACAAAACACCCTTGATGGTGGGATGACCAAACTTGGGGAGCCTTGAGGGGCACATGAGAGAATCATTTTTTCAGAGTTTCATTGAAATACACAAAGAAACCTAGTGCCCAGAAGCTAAGAAACATGAAATTATTTCCAGTTCGCTAAAACGCTTTTCTGTGAGGTTGAAACTCTTTTGCTACCTAGTGATTCAGCTTTGACATACTTGAACCAGGACAGAAGCACAGTGTGCTCTTGTAATATGAAGTGCTTTTCTGCATTTTCAAAGTTCTAGCTTTAGCCATTGAGGAATTAATCTACAGGCGTTTTCAGTGAAATTCGCCTAATCAGAGTAAACATCCAATAGGCTCTAAAAAAAAAACCCGTGATGGGGCGATGACCAAATTTGGGGAGCCATGAGGGGCACAAGAGAGAATCATTTTGTCAAAGTTTCATTGAAATACACAAAAAAAACCTAGTTCCCAGAAGCTAAGAAACATGGAATTATTTCCAGTTTGCTAAAAGGCTTTTCTGTGAGTTTGAAACTCTTTTGCTAACTAGTGATTCAGCTTTGAGATACTTGAACCAGGACAGAAGCCCAGTGTGCTCTTGAGATATGAAGTGCTTTTCTGCATTTTCAAAGTTCTAGCTTTAGCCATTGAGGAATTAAACTACAGGCGTTTTCACTGAAATTCGCCTAATCAGGGTAAACATCCAATAGGCTCTAAACAAAAAACACGTGATGGTGGATTGACCAAATTTGGGGAGCCATGAGGGGCACAAGAGAGAATCATTTTGTCAGAGTTTCATTGAAATACACAAAGAAACCTAGTACCCACAAGCTAAGAAACATGGAATTATTTCCAGTTGGCTAAAACGCTTTTCTGTGAGTTTGAAACTCTTTTGCTACCTAGTGATTCAGCTTTGAGATACTTGAACCAGGACAGAAGCACAGTGTGCTCTTGTGAACTGAAGTGGTTTTCTGCATTTTCAAAGTTCTAGCATTAACCATTGAGGATTTAAACTACAGGCGTTTTCAGTGAAATTCGCCTAATCAGGGTAAACATTCAATAGGCTCTAAACAAAAAACCCGTGATGGTGGATTGACCAAATTTGGGGAGCCAAGAGGGGCACAAGAGAGAATCATTTTGTCAGAGCTTCATTGAAATACACAAAGAAACCTAGTACCCAGAAGCTAAGAAACATGGAATTATTTCCAGTTGGCTAAAACGCTTTTCTGTAAATTTGAAACTCTTTTGCTACCTAGTGATTCAGCTTTGAGATACTTGAACCAGGACAGAAGCAGAGGGTGCTCTTGTGAACTAAAGTGTTGTTCTGCGTTTTTAAAGTAATAGCATTAACCATTTAAGAATTAAACTCACAGACGTGTTCAGGCATTTTCGCCTAATCAGGGTAAACATCCAGTAGAGTGTAAACAAAACACCCTTGATGGTGGGATGACCAAACTTGGGGAGCATTGAGGGGCACATGAGAGAATCATTTTTTCAGAGTTTCATTGAAATACACAAAGAAACCTAGTGCCCAGAAGCTAAAAAACATGGGAATTATTTCCAGTTCGCTAAAACGCTTTTCTGTGAGTTTGAAACTCTTTTGTTACCTAGTGATTCAGCTTTGAGATACTTGAACCAGGAAAGAAGAACAGTGAGCTCTTGTGATCTGAAGTGCTTTTCTGCATTTTCAAAGTTCTTGCACTAACCATTGAGGAATTAAACTAACAGGCGTTTTCAGTGAAATTCGCCTAATCAGGGTAAATATCCAAAGGGTCTAAACAAAAAACCCGTGATCGTGGGATGACCAAATTTGGGGAGCCAAGAGGGGCACAAGAGAGAATCATTTTGTCAGAGTTTCATTGAAATACACAAAGAAACCTAGTTCCCAGGGCTAAGAAACCTGGAATTATTTCCATTTGGCTAAATCGCTTTTCTGTGAGTTTGAAACTCTTTTGCTACCTAGTGATTCAGCTTTGAGATACTTGAACAAGGACAGGAGCACAGTGTGCTCTTGTGATCTGATGTGGTTTTCTGCATTTTCAAATTTCTAGCATTAACCATTGAGGAATTAAACTACAGGCGTTTTCAGTGAAATTTGCCTAATCATGGTAAACATCCAATAGGCCCTAAAAAAAAACTGGTGATGGTGGATTGACCAAATTTGGGGAGCCATGAGGGGCACAAGAGAGAATCATTTTGTCAGAGTTTCATTGAAATACACAAAGAAACCTAGTACACACACAGCTAAGAAACATGGAAGTATTTCCAGTTGGCTAAAACGCTTTTTTGTGAGTTTGAAACTCTTTTGCTACTTAGTGATTCAGCTTTGAGATACGTGAACCAGGAGAGAAGCACAGTGTTCTCTTGTGAACTAAAGTGTTGTTCTGCGTTTTTAAAGTTCTAGCATTAACCATTTAAAAATTAAACTCACAGGAGTTTTCATGCATTTTCGCATAATCAGGGTAAACATACAATAGACTGTAAAAAAAAAAAACTTTGATGGTGGGATGACCAAACATGGGAAGTCTTGAGGGGCACATGAGAGAATCATTTTTTCAGAGTTTCATTGAAATACACAATGAAACCTAGTGCCCAGAAGCTAAGAAACATGGAATTATTTCCAGTTCGCTAAAACGCTTTTCTGTGAGTTTTAAACTCTTTTGTTACCTAGTGATTCAGCTTTGAGATACTTGAGCCAGAAAGAAGCACAGTGTGCTCTTGTGATCTGAAGTGCTTTTCTGCATTTTCAAAGTTCTATCATTAACCATTGAGGAATTAATCTAACAGGTGTTTTCAGTGAAATTCGCCTAATCAGGGTAAATATACAATAGGCTCTAAACAAAAAACCTGTGATGGTGGATTGACCAAATTTGGGGAGCCATGAGGGGCACAAGAGAGAATCATTTTGTCAGAGCTTCATTGAAATACACAAAGAAACCTAGTACCCAGAAGCTAAGAAACATGGAATTATTTCCAGTTGGCTAAAAACGCTTTTCTGTAAGTTTGAAACTCTTTTGCTACCTAGTGATTCAGCTTTGAGATACTTGAACCAGAACAGAAGCAGAGTGTGCTCTTTTGAACGAAAGTGTTGTTCTGCGTTTTTAAAGTAATAGCATTAACCATTTAAGAATTAAACTCACAGGCGTGTTCAGGCATTTTGCCTAATCCGGGTAAATATCCAATACAGTGTAAACAAAACACCCTTGATGGTGGGATGACCAAACTTGGGGAGCCTTGAGGGGCACATGAGAGAATCATTTCTTCAGAGTTTCATTGAAATACACAAAGAAACCTAGTGCCCAGAAGCTAAGAAACATGGAATTATTTTCAGTTCGCTAAAACGCTTTTCTGTGAGTTTGAAACTCTTTTGTTACCTAGTGATTCAGCTTTGAGATACTTGAACCCCGAAAGAAGCACAGTGTGCTCTTGTGATCTGAAGTGCTTTTCTGCATTTTCAAAGTTCTAGCATTACCCATTGAGGAATTAAACAGGCGTTTTCCGTGAAATTCGCCTAATCAGGGTAAACATCCAATAGTCTCTAAACAATAAAACCGTGATGGTGGATTGACCGAATTTGGGGAGCCATGAGGGGCACAAGAAAGAATCATTTTGTCAGAGTTTCATTGAAATACACAAAGAAACCTAGTACCCAGAAGCTAAGAAACATGGAATTATTTCCAGTTGGCTAAAACGCTTTTCTGTAAGTTTGAAACTCTTTTGCTACCTAGTGATTCAGCTTTGAGATACTTGAACCAGGACAGAAGCAGAGTGTGCTCTTGTGAACGAAAGTGTTGTTCTGCGTTTTTAAAGTAATAGCATTAACCATTTAAGAATTAAACTCACAGGCGTGTTCAGGCATTTTCGCCTAATCAGGGTAAATATCCAATACAGTGTAAACAAAACACCCTTGATGGTCGGATGACCAAACTTGGGGAGCCTTGAGGGGCACATGAGAGAATCATTTCTTCAGAGTTTCATTGAAATACACAAAGAAACCTAGTGCCCAGAAGCTAAGAAACATGGAATTATTTTCAGTTCGCTAAAACGCTTTTCTGTGAGTTTGAAACTCTTTTGTTACCTAGTGATTCAGCTTTGAGATACTTGAACCCCGAAAGAAGCACAGTGTGCTCTTGTGATCTGAAGTGCTTTTCTGCATTTTCAAAGTTCTAGCATTAACCATTGAGGAATTAAACAGGAGTTTTCCGTGAAATTCGCCTAATCAGGGTAAACATCCAATAGTCTCTAAACAATAAAACCGTGATGGTGGATTGACCGAATTTGGGGAACCATGAGGGGCACAAGAGAGAAGAATCATTTTGTCAGAGTTTCATTGAAATACACAAAGAAACCTAGTACCCAGAAGCTAAGAAACATGGAATTATTTCCAGTTGGCTAAAACGCTTTTCTGTAAGTTTGAAACTCTTTTGCTACCTAGTGATTCAGCTTTGAGATACTTGAACGAGGACAGAAGCAGAGTGTGCTCTTGTGAACGAAAGTGTTGTTCTGCTTTTTTAAAGTAATAGCATTAGCCATTTAAGAATTAAACTCACAGGCGTGTTCAGGCATATTCGCCTAATCAGGGTAAAAATCCAGTAGAGTGTAAACAAAACACCCTTGATGGTGGGATGACCAAACTTGGGGAGCCTTGAGGGGCACATGAGAGAATCATTTTTTCAGAGTTTCATTGAAATACACAAAGAAACCTAGTGCCCAGAAGCTAAGAAACATGAAATTATTTCCAGTTCGCTAAAACGCTTTTCTGTGAGGTTGAAACTCTTTTGCTACCTAGTGATTCAGCTTTGACATACTTGAACCAGGACAGAAGCACAGTGTGCTCTTGTAATATGAAGTGCTTTTCTGCATTTTCAAAGTTCTAGCTTTAGCCATTGAGGAATTAATCTACAGGCGTTTTCAGTGAAATTCGCCTAATCAGAGTAAACATCCAATAGGCTCTAAACAAAAAACCGTGATGGGGGGATGACCAAATTTGGGGAGAAAATGAGGGGAAAAAGAGAGAATCATTTTGTCAAAGTTTCATTGAAATATACAAAAAAAACCTAGTTCCAGAAGCTAAGAAACATGGAATTATTTCCAGTTTGCTAAAAGGCTTTTCTGTGAGTTTGAAACTCTTTTGCTAACTAGTGATTCAGCTTTGAGATACTTGAACCAGGACAGAAGCCCAGTGTGCTTTTGAGATATGAAGTGCTTTTCTGCATTTTCAAAGTTCTAGCTTTAGCCATTGAGGAATTAAACTACAGGCGTTTTCACTGAAATTCGCCTAATCAGGGTAAACATCCAATAGGCTCTAAACAAAAAACACGTGATGGTGGATTGACCAAATTTGGGGAGCCATGAGGGGCACAGGAGAGAATCATTTTGTCAGAGTTTCATTGAAATACACAAAGAAACCTAGTACCCACAAGCTAAGAAACATGGAATTATTTCCAGTTGGCTAAAACGCTTTTCTATAAGTTTGAAACTCTTTTGCTACCTAGTGATTCAGCTTTGAGATACTTGAACCAGGACAGAAGCACAGTGTGCTCTTGTGAACTGAAGTGGTTTTCTGCATTTTCAAAGTTCTAGCATTAACCATTGAGGATTTAAACTACAGGCGTTTTCAGTGAAATTCGCCTAATCAGGGTAAACATTCAATAGGCTCTAAACAAAAAACCCGTGATGGTGGATTGACCAAATTTGGGGAGCCAAGAGGGGCACAAGAGAGAATCATTTTGTCAGAGCTTCATTGAAATACACAAAGAAACCTAGTACCCAGAAGCTAAGAAACATGGAATTATTTCCAGTTGGCTAAAACGCTTTTCTGTAAATTTGAAACTCTTTTGCTACCTAGTGATTCAGCTTTGAGATACTTGAACCAGGACAGAAGCAGAGGGTGCTCTTGTGAACTAAAGTGTTGTTCTGCGTTTTTAAAGTAATAGCATTAACCATTTAAGAATTAAACTCACAGACGTGTTCAGGCATTTTCGCCTAATCAGGGTAAACATCCAGTAGAGTGTAAACAAAACACCCTTGATGTTGGGATGACCAAACTTGGGGAGCATTGAGGGGCACATGAGAGAATCATTTTTTCAGAGTTTCATTGAAATACACAAAGAAACCTAGTGCCCAGAAGCTAAAAAACATGGAATTATTTCCAGTTCGCTAAAACGCTTTTCTGTGAGTTTGAAACTCTTTTGTTACCTAGTGATTCAGCTTTGAGATACTTGAACCAGGAAAGAAGAACAGTGAGCTCTTGTGATCTGAAGTGCTTTTCTGCATTTTCAAAGTTCTTGCACTAACCATTGAGGAATTAAACTAACAGGCGTTTTCAGTGATATTCGCCTAATCAGGGTAAATATCCAAAGGGTCTAAACAAAAAACCCGTGATCGTGGGATGACCAAATTTGGGGAGCCAAGAGGGGCACAAGAGAGAATCATTTTGTCAGAGTTTCATTGAAATACACAAAGAAACCTAGTTCCCAGGGCTAAGAAACCTGGAATTATTTCCATTTGGCTAAATCGCTTTTCTGTGAGTTTGAAAATCTTTTGCTACCTAGTGATTCAGCTTTGAGATACTTGAACAAGGACAGGAGCACCGTGTGCTCTTGTGATCTGATGTGGTTTTCTGCATTTTCAAATTTCTAGCATTAACCATTGAGGAATTAAACTACAGGCGTTTTCAGTGAAATTTGCCTAATCATGGTAAACATCCAATAGGCCCTAAAAAAAAACTGGTGATGGTGGATTGACCAAATTTGGGGAGCCATGAGGGGCACAAGAGAGAATCATTTTGTCAGAGTTTCATTGAAATACACAAAGAAACCTAGTACACACAAGCTAAGAAACATGGAAGTATTTCCAGTTGGCTAAAACGCTTTTTTGTGAGTTTGAAACTCTTTTGCTACTTAGTGATTCAGCTTTGAGATACGTGAACCAGGAGAGAAGCACAGTGTTCTCTTGTGAACTAAAGTGTTGTTCTGCGTTTTTAAAGTTCTAGCATTAACCATTTAAGAATTAAACTCACAGGAGTTTTCATGCATTTTCGCATAATCAGGGTAAACATACAATAGACTGTAAAAAAAAAACCTTTGATGGTGGGATGACCAAACATGGGAAGTCTTGAGGGGCACATGAGAGAATCATTTTTTCAGAGTTTCATTGAAATACACAATGAAACCTAGTGCCCAGAAGCTAAGAAACATGGAATTATTTCCAGTTCGCTAAAACGATTTTCTGTGAGTTTTAAACTCTTTTGTTACCTAGTGATTCAGCTTTGAGATACTTGAGCCAGAAAGAAGCACAGTGTGCTCTTGTGATCTGAAGTGCTTTTCTGCATTTTCAAAGTTCTATCATTAACCATTGAGGAATTAATCTAACAGGTGTTTTCAGTGAAATTCGCCTAATCAGGGTAAATATACAATAGGCTCTAAACAAAAAACCTGTGATGGTGGATTGACCAAATTTGGGGAGCCATGAGGGGCTCAAGAGAGAATCATTTTGTCAGAGCTTCATTGAAATACACAAAGAAACCTAGTACCCAGAAGCTAAGAAACATGGAATTATTTCCAGTTGGCTAAAACGCTTTTCTGTAAGTTTGAAACTCTTTTGCTACCTAGTGATTCAGCTTTGAGATACTTGAACCAGGACAGAAGCAGAGTGTGCTCTTGTGAACGAAAGTGTTGTTCTGCGTTTTTAAAGTAATAGCATTAACCATTTAAGAATTAAACTCACAGGCGTGTTCAGGCATTTTGCCTAATCCGGGTAAATATCCAATACAGTGTAAACAAAACACCCTTGATGGTGGGATGACCAAACTTGGGGAGCCTTGAGGGGCACATGAGAGAATCATTTCTTCAGAGTTTCATTGAAATACACAAAGAAACCTAGTGCCCAGAAGCTAAGAAACATGGAATTATTTTCAGTTCGCTAAAACGCTTTTCTGTGAGTTTGAAACTCTTTTGTTACCTAGTGATTCAGCTTTGAGATACTTGAACCCCGAAAGAAGCACAGTGTGCTCTTGTGATCTGAAGTGCTTTTCTGCATTTTCAAAGTTCTAGCATTAACCATTGAGGAATTAAACAGGCGTTTTCCGTGAAATTCGCCTAATCAGGGTAAACATCCAATAGTCTCTAAACAATAAAACCGTGATGGTGGATTGACCGAATTTGGGGAGCCATGAGGGGCACAAGAGAGAATCATTTTGTCAGAGTTTCATTGAAATACACAAAGAAACCTAGTACCCAGAAGCTAAGAAACATGGAATTATTTCCAGTTGGCTAAAACGCTTTTCTGTAAGTTTGAAACTCTTTTGCTACCTAGTGATTCAGCTTTGAGATACTTGAACCAGGACAGAAGCAGAGTGTGCTCTTGTGAACTAAAGTGTTGTTCTGCGTTTTTAAAGTAATAGCATTAACCATTTAAGAATTAAACTCACAGGCGTGTTCAGGCATTTTCGCCTAATCAGGGTAAATATCCAATACAGTGTAAACAAAACACCCTTGATGGTCGGATGACCAAACTTGGGGAGCCTTGAGGGGCACATGAGAGAGAATCATTTCTTCAGAGTTTCATTGAAATACACAAAGAAACCTAGTGCCCAGAAGCTAAGAAACATGGAATTATTTTCAGTTCGCTAAAACGCTTTTCTGTGAGTTTGAAACTCTTTTGTTACCTAGTGATTCAGCTTTGAGATACTTGAACCCCGAAAGAAGCACAGTGTGCTCTTGTGATCTGAAGTGCTTTTCTGCATTTTCAAAGTTATAGCATTAACCATTGAGGAATTAAACAGGAGTTTTTCCGTGAAATTCGCCTAATCAGGGTAAACATCCAATAGTCTCTAAACAATAAAACTGTGATGGTGGATTGACCGAATTTGGGGAACCATGAGGGGCACAAGAGAGAAGAATCATTTTGTCAGAGTTTCATTGAAATACACAAAGAAACCTAGTACCCAGAAGCTAAGAAACATGGAATTATTTCCAGTTGGCTAAAACGCTTTTCTGTAAGTTTGAAACTCTTTTGCTACCTAGTGATTCAGCTTTGAGATACTTGAACGAGGACAGAAGCAGAGTGTGCTCTTGTGAACGAAAGTGTTGTTCTGCTTTTTTAAAGTAATAGCATTAGCCATTTAAGAATTAAACTCACAGGCGTGTTCAGGCATATTCGCCTAATCAGGGTAAAAATCCAGTAGAGTGTAAACAAAAACACCTTGATGGTGGGATGACCAAACTTGGGGAGCCTTGAGGGGCACATGAGAGAATCATTTTTTCAGAGTTTCATTGAAATACACAAAGAAACCTAGTGCCCAGAAGCTAAGAAACATGAAATTATTTCCAGTTCGCTAAAAACGCTTTTCTGTGAGGTTGAAACTCTTTTGCTACCTAGTGATTCAGCTTTGACATACTTGAACCAGGACAGAAGCACAGTGTGCTCTTGTAATATGAAGTGCTTTTCTGCATTTTCAAAGTTCTAGCTTTAGCCATTGAGGAATTAATCTACAGGCGTTTTCAGTGAAATTCGCCTAATCAGAGTAAACATCCAATAGGCTCTAAACAAAAAACCGTGATGGGGGGATGACCAAATTTGGGGAGAAATGAGGGGAAAAAGAGAGAATCATTTTGTCAAAGTTTCATTGAAATATACAAAAAAAACCTAGTTCCCAGAAGCTAAGAAACATGGAATTATTTCCAGTTTGCTAAAAGGCTTTTCTGTGAGTTTGAAACTCTTTTGCTAACTAGTGATTCAGCTTTGAGATACTTGAACCAGGACAGAAGCCCAGTGTGCTTTTGAGATATGAAGTGCTTTTCTGCATTTTCAAAGTTCTAGCTTTAGCCATTGAGGAATTAAACTACAGGCGTTTTCACTGAAATTCGCCTAATCAGGGTAAACATCCAATAGGCTCTAAACAAAAAACACGTGATGGTGGATTGACCAAATTTGGGGAGCATGAGGGGCACAGGAGAGAATCATTTTGTCAGAGTTTCATTGAAATACACAAAGAAACCTAGTACCCACAAGCTAAGAAACATGGAATTATTTCCAGTTGGCTAAAACGCTTTTCTATAAGTTTGAAACTCTTTTGCTACCTAGTGATTCAGCTTTGAGATACTTGAACCAGGACAGAAGCACAGTGTGCTCTTGTGAACTGAAGTGGTTTTCTGCATTTTCAAAGTTCTAGCATTAACCATTGAGGATTTAAACTACAGGCGTTTTCAGTGAAATTCGCCTAATCAGGGTAAACATTCAATAGGCTCTAAACAAAAAACCCGTGATGGTGGATTGACCAAATTTGGGGAGCCAAGAGGGGCACAAGAGAGAATCATTTTGTCAGAGCTTCATTGAAATACACAAAGAAACCTAGTACCCAGAAGCTAAGAAACATGGAATTATTTCCAGTTGGCTAAAACGCTTTTCTGTAAATTTGAAACTCTTTTGCTACCTAGTGATTCAGCTTTGAGATACTTGAACCAGGACAGAAGCAGAGGGTGCTCTTGTGAACTAAAGTGTTGTTCTGCGTTTTTAAAGTAATAGCATTAACCATTTAAGAATTAAACTCACAGGCGTGTTCAGGCATTTTCGCCTAATCAGGGTAAACATCCAGTAGAGTGTAAACAAAACACCCTTGATGTTGGGATGACCAAACTTAGGGAGCATTGAGGGGCACATGAGAGAATCATTTTTTCAGAGTTTCATTGAAATACACAAAGAAACCTAGTGCCCAGAAGCTAAAAAAACATGGAATTATTTCCAGTTCGCTAAAACGCTTTTCTGTGAGTTTGAAACTCTTTTGTTACCTAGTGATTCAGCTTTGAGATACTTGAACCAGGAAAGAAGAACAGTGAGCTCTTGTGATCTGAAGTGCTTTTTCTGCATTTTCAAAGTTCTTGCACTAACCATTGAGGAATTAAACTAACAGGCGTTTTCAGTGAAATTCGCCTAATCAGGGTAAATATCCAAAGGGTCTAAACAAAAAACCCGTGATCGTGGGATGACCAAATTTGGGGAGCCAAGAGGGGCACAAGAGAGAATCATTTTGTCAGAGTTTCATTGAAATACACAAAGAAACCTAGTTCCCAGGGCTAAGAAACCTGGAATTATTTCCATTTGGCTAAATCGCTTTTCTGTGAGTTTGAAACTCTTTTGCTACCTAGTGATTCAGCTTTGAGATACTTGAACCAGGACAGGAGCACCGTGTGCTCTTGTGATCTGATGTGGTTTTCTGCATTTTCAAATTTCTAGCATTAACCATTGAGGAATTAAACTACAGGCGTTTTCAGTGAAATTTGCCTAATCATGGTAAACATCCAATAGGCCCTAAAAAAAAAAAACTGGTGATGGTGGATTGACCAAATTTGGGGAGCCATGAGGGGCACAAGAGAGAATCATTTTGTCAGAGTTTCATTGAAATACACAAAGAAACCTAGTACACACAAGCTAAGAAACATGGAAGTATTTCCAGTTGGCTAAAACGCTTTTTTGTGAGTTTGAAACTCTTTTGCTACTTAGTGATTCAGCTTTGAGATACGTGAACCAGGAGAGAAGCACAGTGTTCTCTTGTGAACTAAAGTGTTGTTCTGCGTTTTTAAAGTTCTAGCATTAACCATTTAAGAATTAAACTCACAGGAGTTTTCATGCATTTTCGCATAATCAGGGTAAACATACAATAGACTGTAAAAAAAAAACCTTTGATGGTGGGATGACCAAACATGGGAAGTCTTGAGGGGCACATGAGAGAATCATTTTTTCAGAGTTTCATTGAAATACACAATGAAACCTAGTGCCCAGAAGCTAAGAAACATGGAATTATTTCCAGTTCGCTAAAACGATTTTCTGTGAGTTTTAAACTCTTTTGTTACCTAGTGATTCAGCTTTGAGATACTTGAGCCAGAAAGAAGCACAGTGTGCTCTTGTGATCTGAAGTGCTTTTCTGCATTTTTGAAGTTCTATCATTAACCATTGAGGAATTAATCTAACAGGTGTTTTCAGTGAAATTCGCCTAATCAGGGTAAATATACAATAGGCTCTAAACAAAAAACCTGTGATGGTGGATTGACCAAATTTGGGGAGCCATGAGGGGCTCAAGAGAGAATCATTTTGTCAGAGCTTCATTGAAATACACAAAGAAACCTAGTACCCAGAAGCTAAGAAACATGGAATTATTTCCAGTTGGCTAAAACGCTTTTCTGTAAGTTTGAAACTCTTTTGCTACCTAGTGATTCAGCTTTGAGATACTTGAACCAGGACAGAAGCAGAGTGTGCTCTTGTGAACGAAAGTGTTGTTCTGCGTTTTTAAAGTAATAGCATTAACCATTTAAGAATTAAACTCACAGGCGTGTTCAGGCATTTTGCCTAATCAGGGTAAATATCCAATACAGTGTAAACAAAACACCCTTGATGGTGGGATGACCAAACTTGGGGAGCCTTGAGGGGCACATGAGAGAATCATTTCTTCAGAGTTTCATTGAAATACACAAAGAAACCTAGTGCCCAGAAGCTAAGAAACATGGAATTATTTCAGTTCGCTAAAACGCTTTTCTGTGAGTTTGAAACTCTTTTGTTACCTAGTGATTCAGCTTTGAGATACTTGAACCCCGAAAGAAGCACAGTGTGCTCTTGTGATCTGAAGTGCTTTTCTGCATTTTCAAAGTTCTAGCATTAACCATTGAGGAATTAAACAGGCGTTTTCCGTGAAATTTCGCCTAATCAGGGTAAACATCCAATAGTCTCTAAACAATAAAACCGTGATGGTGGATTGACCGAATTTGGGGAGCCATGAGGGGCACAAGAGAGAATCATTTTGTCAGAGTTTCATTGAAATACACAAAGAAACCTAGTACCCAGAACTAAGAAACATGGAATTATTTCCAGTTGGCTAAAACGCTTTTCTGTAAGTTTGAAACTCTTTTGCTACCTAGTGATTCAGCTTTGAGATACTTGAACCAGGACAGAAGCAGAGTGTGCTCTTGTGAACTAAAGTGTTGTTCTGCGTTTTTAAAGTAATAGCATTAACCATTTAAGAATTAAACTCACAGGCGTGTTCAGGCATTTTCGCCTAATCAGGGTAAATATCCAATACAGTGTAAACAAAACACCCTTGATGGTCGGATGACCAAACTTGGGGAGCCTTGAGGGGCACATGAGAGAATCATTTCTTCAGAGTTTCATTGAAATACACAAAGAAACCTAGTGCCAGAAGCTAAGAAACATGGAATTATTTTCAGTTCGCTAAAACGCTTTTCTGTGAGTTTGAAACTCTTTTGTTACCTAGTGATTCAGCTTTGAGATACTTGAACCCCGAAAGAAGCACAGTGTGCTCTTGTGATCTGAAGTGCTTTTCTGCATTTTCAAAGTTATAGCATTAACCATTGAGGAATTAAACAGGAGTTTTCCGTGAAATTCGCCTAATCAGGGTAAACATCCAATAGTCTCTAAACAATAAAACCGTGATGGTGGATTGACCGAATTTGGGGAACCATGAGGGGCACAAGAGAGAAGAATCATTTTGTCAGAGTTTCATTGAAATACACAAAGAAACCTAGTACCCAGAAGCTAAGAAACATGGAATTATTTCCAGTTGGCTAAAACGCTTTTCTGTAAGTTTGAAACTCTTTTGCTACCTAGTGATTCAGCTTTGAGATACTTGAACGAGGACAGAAGCAGAGTGTGCTCTTGTGAACGAAAGTGTTGTTCTGCTTTTTTAAAGTAATAGCATTAGCCATTTAAGAATTAAACTCACAGGCGTGTTCAGGGCATATTCGCCTAATCAGGGTAAAAATCCAGTAGAGTGTAAACAAAACACCCTTGATGGTGGGATGACCAAACTTGGGGAGCCTTGAGGGGCACATGAGAGAATCATTTTTTCAGAGTTTTCATTGAAATACACAAAGAAACCTAGTGCCCAGAAGCTAAGAAACATGAAATTATTTCCAGTTCGCTAAAACGCTTTTCTGTGAGGTTGAAACTCTTTTGCTACCTAGTGATTCAGCTTTGACATACTTGAACCAGGACAGAAGCACAGT
>JAKELJ010000061.1:165458-187300 GCA_025594165.1 Tamias sibiricus
TTCCAGTTGGCTAAAATGCTTTTCTGTGAGTTTGAAACTCTTTTGCTACCTAGAGATTCAGCTTTGAGATACTTGAACCAGGACAGAAGCACAGTGTGCTCTTGTGAACTAAAGTGTTGTTCTGCATTTTTAAAGTTCTAGCATTAACCATTAAAGAATTAAACTCACAGGCGTTTTCAGGCATTTTCGCCTAATCAGGGTAAACATCCAATACACTGTAAACAAAACACCCTTGATGATGGGATGACCAAACTTGGGGAGCCTTGAGGGGTACATGAGAGAATCATTTTTGCAGAATTTCATTGAAATACACAATGAAACCTAGTGCCCAGAAGCTAAAAAACATGGAATTATTTCCAGTTCGCTAAAACGCTTTTCTTTGAGTTTGAAACTCTTTTGTTACCTAGTGATTCAGCTTTGATATACTTGAACCAGGAAAGAAGCCCAGTGAGCTCTTGTGATCTGAAGTGCTTTTCTGCATTTTCAGAGTTCTAGCATTAACCATTGAGGAATTAAACTAACAGGCGTTTTCAGTGAAATTCGCCTAATCAGGGTAAATATCCAAAGGCTCTAAACAAAAAACCCGTGATCGTGGGATGACCAAATTTTGGGAGCCAAGAGGGGCACAAGAGAGAATCATTTTGTCAGAGTTTCATTGAAATACACAAAGAAACCTAGTGCCCAGAAGCTAAGAAACATGGAATTATTTCCAGTTGGCTAAATCGCTTTTCTGTGAGTTGGAAACTCTTTTGCTACCTAGTGATTCAGCTTTGAGATACTTGATCCAGGACAGGAGCTCAGTGTGCTCTTGTGATCTGATGTGGTTTTCTGCATTTTCAAATTTCTACCATTAACCATTGAGGAATTAAACTAACAGGAGTTTTCAGTGAAATTCGCCTAATCAGGGTAAACATCCAATAGGCTCTAAACAAAAAAAACCGTGATGGTGAGATGACCAAATTTGGGGAGCCATGAGGGACACAAGAGAGAATCATTTTGTCAGAGTTTCATTAAAATACCCAAAGAAACCTAGTACCCACAAGCTAAGAAACATGGAATTATTTCCAGTTGGATAAAACGCTTTTCTGTGAGTTTGAAAATCTTTTGCTACCTAGTGATTCAGCTTTGAGATACTTGAACCAGGACAGAAGCACAGTGTGCTCTTGTGAACTAAAGTGTTGTTCTGTGTTTTTAAAGTTCTAGCATTAACCACTTAAGAATTAAACTCACAGGCGTTTTCAGGCATTTTCGCCTAATCAGGGTAAACATCCAATAGACTGTAAACAAAACACCCTTGATGGTGGGATGACCAAACTTGGGGAGCCATGAGAGGAACATGAGAGAATCATTTCTTCAGAGTTTCATTGAAATACACAAAGAAACCTAGTGCCCAGTAGCTAAGAAACATGGAATTATTACCAGTTCGCTAAAACGCTTTTCTGTGAGTTTGAAACTCTTTTGTTACCTAGTGATTCAGCTTTGAGATACTTGAACCAGGAAAGAAGAACAGTGTCCTCTTGTGATCTGAAGTGCTTTTCTGCATTTTCAAAGTTCTAGCATTAACCATTGAGGAATTAAACTAACAGTCGTTATCAGTGAAATTCGCCTAATCAGGGTAAACACCCAATAGGCTCTAAACAATAAACCGTGATGGTGGATTGACCAAATTTGGGGAGCCATGAGGGGCAAAAGAGAGAATCATTTTGTCAGAGTTTCATTGAAATACACAAAGCAACCTAGTACCCACAAGCTAAGAAACAAGGCATTATTTCTAGTTGGCTAAAACGCTTTTCTGTGAGTTTGAAACTCTTTTGCTACCTAGTGATTCAGCTTTGAGATACTTGAACCAGGACAGAAGCACAGTGTGCTCTTGTGAACTAAAGTGTTGTTCTGTGTTTTTAAAGTTCTAGCATTAACCATTTAAGAATTAAACTCACAGGCGTTTTCAGGCATTTTCGCCTAATCAGGGTAAACATACAATAGACTGTAAAAAAAACACCCTTGATGGTGGGATGACCAAACTTGGGGAGCCTTGAGGGGCACATGAGAGAATCATTTCTTCAGAGTTTCATTGAAATACACAAAGAAACCTAGTGCCCATTAGTTAAGAAACATGGAATTATTTCCAGTTCGCTAAAACGCTTTTATGTGAGTTTGAAACTCTTTTGTTACCTAGTGATTCAGCTTTGAGATACTTGAACCAGGAAAGAAGAACAGTGTGCTCTTGTGATCTGAAGTGCTTTTCTGCATTTTCAAAGTTCTAGCATTACCATTGAGGAATTAAACTAACAGGTGTTTTCAGTGAAATTCGACTAATCAGGGTAAACATCCAATAGGCTCTAAACAATAAAATCGTGATGGTGGATTGACCAAATTTGGAGAGCCATGAGGGGCACAAGAGAGAATCATTTTATCAGAGTTTCATTAAAATACACAAAGAAACCTAGTACCCACAAGCTAAGAAACATGAAATTATTTCCAGTTGGCTAAAACGCTTTTCTGTGAGTTTGAAACTCTTTTGCTACCTAGTGATTCAGCTTTGAGATACTTGAACCAGGACAGAAGCACAGTGTGCTCTTGTGAACTAAAGTGTTCTTCTGTGTTTTTAAAGTTCTAGCATTAACCACTTAAGAATTAAAATCACAGGCGTTTTCAGGCATTTTCGCCTAATCAGGGTAAACATAAAATAGACTGTAATCAAAACACCCTTGATGGTGGGATGACCAAACTTGGGGAGCCATGAGAGGAACACGAGAGAATCATTTCTTCAGAGTTTCTTTGAAATACACAAAGAAACCTAGTGCCCAGTAGCTAAGAAACATGGAATTATTACCAGTTCGCTAAAAACGCTTTTCTGTGAGTTTGAAACTCTTTTGTTACCTAGTGATTCAGCTTTGAGATACGTGAACCCGGAAAGAAGCACAGTGTGCTCTTGTGATCTGAAGTGCTTTTCTGCATTTTCAAAGTTCTAGCATTAACCATTGAGGAATTAAACTAACAGTCGTTATCAGTGAAATTCGCCTAATCAGGGTAAACACCCAATAGGCTCTAAACAATAAACCCGTGATGGTGGATTGACCAAATTTGGGGAGCCATGAGGGGCAAAAGAGAGAATCATTTTGTCAGAGTTTCATTGAAATACACAAAGAAACCTAGTACCCACAAGCTAAGAAACAAGGCATTATTTCTAGTTGGCTAAAACGCTTTTCTGTGAGTTTGAAACTCTTTTGCTACCTAGTGATTCAGCTTTGAGATACTTGAACCAGGACAGAAAGCACAGTGTGCTCTTGTGAACTAAAGTGTTGTTCTGTGTTTTTAAAGTTCTAGCATTAACCATTTAAGAATTAAACTCACAGGCGTTTTCAGGCATTTTCGCCTAATCAGGGTAAACATACAATAGACTGTAAACAAAAACACCCTTGATGGTGGGATGACCAAACTTGGGGAGCCTTGAGGGGCACATGAGAGAATCATTTCTTCAGAGTTTCATTGAAATACACAAAGAAACCTAGTGCCCATTAGTTAAGAAACATGGAATTATTTCCAGTTCGCTAAAACGCTTTTATGTGAGTTTGAAACTCTTTTGTTACCTAGTGATTCAGCTTTGAGATATTTGAACCACAAAAGAAGAACAGTGTGCTCTTGTGATCTGAAGTGCTTTTCTGCATTTTCAAAGTTCTAGCATTAACCATTGAGGAATTAAACTAACAGGCGTTTTCAGTGAAATTCGCCTAATCAGGTTAAATATCCAAAGGCTCTAAACAAAAAACCCGTGATCGTGGGATGACCAAATTTTGGGAGCCAAGAGGGGCACAAGAGAGAATCATTTTGTCAGAGTTTCATTGAAATACACAAAGAAACCTAGTGCCCAGAAGCTAAGAAACATGGAATTATTTCCAGTTGGCTAAATCGCTTTTCTGTGAGTTGGAAACTCTTTTGCTACCTAGTGATTCAGCTTTGAGATACTTGATCCAGGACAGGAGCTCAGTGTGCTCTTGTGATCTGATGTGGTTTTCTGCATTTTCAAATTTCTACCATTAACCATTGAGGAATTAAACTAACAGGAGTTTTTCAGTGAAATTCGCCTAATCAGGGTAAACATCCAATAGGCTCTAAACAAAAAAACCGTGATGGTGAGATGACCAAATTTGGGGAGCCATGAGGGACACAAGAGAGAATCATTTTGTCAGAGTTTCATTAAAATACCCAAAGAAACCTAGTACCCACAAGCTAAGAAACATGGAATTATTTCCAGTTGGATAAAACGCTTTTCTGTGAGTTTGAAAATCTTTTGCTACCTAGTGATTCAGCTTTGAGATACTTGAACCAGGACAGAAGCACAGTGTGCTCTTGTGAACTAAAGTGTTGTTCTGTGTTTTTAAAGTTCTAGCATTAACCACTTAAGAATTAAACTCACAGGCGTTTTCAGGCATTTTCGCCTAATCAGGGTAAACATCCAATAGACTGTAAACAAAACACCCTTGATGGTGGGATGACCAAACTTGGGGAGCCATGAGAGGAACATGAGAGAATCATTTCTTCAGAGTTTCATTGAAATACACAAAGAAACCTAGTGCCCAGTAGCTAAGAAACATGGAATTATTACCAGTTCGCTAAAACGCTTTTCTGTGAGTTTGAAACTCTTTTGTTACCTAGTGATTCAGCTTTGAGATACTTGAACCAGGAAAGAAGAACAGTGTCCTCTTGTGATCTGAAGTGCTTTTCTGCATTTTCAAAGTTCTAGCATTAACCATTGAGGAATTAAACTAACAGTCGTTATCAGTGAAATTCGCCTAATCAGGGTAAACACCCAATAGGCTCTAAACAATAAACCCGTGATGGTGGATTGACCAAATTTGGGGAGCCATGAGGGGCAAAAGAGAGAATCATTTTGTCAGAGTTTCATTGAAATACACAAAGAAACCTAGTACCCACAAGCTAAGAAACAAGGCATTATTTCTAGTTGGCTAAAACGCTTTTCTGTGAGTTTGAAACTCTTTTGCTACCTAGTGATTCAGCTTTGAGATACTTGAACCAGGACAGAAGCACAGTGTGCTCTTGTGAACTAAAGTGTTGTTCTGTGTTTTTAAAGTTCTAGCATTAACCATTTAAGAATTAAACTCACAGGCGTTTTCAGGCATTTTCGCCTAATCAGGGTAAACATACAATAGACTGTAAACAAAACACCCTTGATGGTGGGATGACCAAACTTGGGGAGCCTTGAGGGGCACATGAGAGAATCATTTCTTCAGAGTTTCATTGAAATACACAAAGAAACCTAGTGCCCATTAGTTAAGAAACATGGAATTATTTCCAGTTCGCTAAAACGCTTTTATGTGAGTTTGAAACTCTTTTGTTACCTAGTGATTCAGCTTTGAGATACTTGAACCAGGAAAGAAGAACAGTGTGCTCTTGTGATCTGAAGTGCTTTTCTGCATTTTCAAAGTTCTAGCATTAACCATTGAGGAATTAAACTAACAGGTGTTTTCAGTGAAATTCGACTAATCAGGGTAAACATCCAATAGGCTCTAAACAATAAAATCGTGATGGTGGATTGACCAAATTTGGAGAGCCATGAGGGGCACAAGAGAGAATCATTTTATCAGAGTTTCATTAAAATACACAAAGAAACCTAGTACCCACAAGCTAAGAAACATGAAATTATTTCCAGTTGGCTAAAACGCTTTTCTGTGAGTTTGAAACTCTTTTGCTACCTAGTGATTCAGCTTTGAGATACTTGAACCAGGACAGAAGCACAGTGTGCTCTTGTGAACTAAAGTGTTCTTCTGTGTTTTTAAAGTTCTAGCATTAACCACTTAAGAATTAAACTCACAGGCGTTTTCAGGCATTTTCGCCTAATCAGGGTAAACATCCAATAGACTGTAAACAAAACACCCTTGATGGTGGGATGACCAAACTTGGGGAGCCATGAGAGGAACATGAGAGAATCATTTCTTCAGAGTTTCATTGAAATACACAAAGAAACCTAGTGCCCAGTAGCTAAGAAACATGGAATTATTACCAGTTCGCTAAAACGCTTTTCTGTGAGTTTGAAACTCTTTTGTTACCTAGTGATTCAGCTTTGAGATACTTGAACCAGGAAAGAAGAACAGTGTCCTCTTGTGATCTGAAGTGCTTTTTCTGCATTTTCAAAGTTCTAGCATTAACCATTGAGGAATTAAACTAACAGTCGTTATCAGTGAAATTCGCCTAATCAGGGTAAACACCCAATAGGCTCTAAACAATAAACCCGTGATGGTGGATTGACCAAATTTGGGGAGCCATGAGGGGCAAAAGAGAGAATCATTTTGTCAGAGTTTCATTGAAATACACAAAGAAACCTAGTACCCACAAGCTAAGAAACAAGGCATTATTTCTAGTTGGCTAAAACGCTTTTCTGTGAGTTTGAAACTCTTTTGCTACCTAGTGATTCAGCTTTGAGATACTTGAACCAGGACAGAAGCACAGTGTGCTCTTGTGAACTAAAGTGTTGTTCTGTGTTTTTAAAGTTCTAGCATTAACCATTTAAGAATTAAACTCACAGGCGTTTTCAGGCATTTTCGCCTAATCAGGGTAAACATACAATAGACTGTAAACAAAACACCCTTGATGGTGGGATGACCAAACTTGGGGAGCCTTGAGGGGCACATGAGAGAATCATTTCTTCAGAGTTTCATTGAAATACACAAAGAAACCTAGTGCCCATTAGTTAAGAAACATGGAATTATTTCCAGTTCGCTAAAACGCTTTTATGTGAGTTTGAAACTCTTTTGTTACCTAGTGATTCAGCTTTGAGATACTTGAACCAGGAAAGAAGAACAGTGTGCTCTTGTGATCTGAAGTGCTTTTCTGCATTTTCAAAGTTCTAGCATTAACCATTGAGGAATTAAATTAACAGGTGTTTTCAGTGAAATTCGACTAATCAGGGTAAACATCCAATAGGCTCTAAACAATAAAATCGTGATGGTGGATTGACCAAATTTGGAGAGCCATGAGGGGCACAAGAGAGAATCATTTTATCAGAGTTTCATTAAAATACACAAAGAAACCTAGTACCCACAAGCTAAGAAACATGAAATTATTTCCAGTTGGCTAAAACGCTTTTCTGTGAGTTTGAAACTCTTTTGCTACCTAGTGATTCAGCTTTGAGATACTTGAACCAGGACAGAAGCACAGTGTGCTCTTGTGAACTAAAGTGTTCTTCTGTGTTTTTAAAGTTCTAGCATTAACCACTTAAGAATTAAAATCACAGGCGTTTTCAGGCATTTTCGCATAATCAGGGTAAACATAAAATAGACTGTAATCAAAACACCCTTGATGGTGGGATGACCAAACTTGGGGAGCCATGAGAGGAACACGAGAGAATCATTTCTTCAGAGTTTCTTTGAAATACACAAAGAAACCTAGTGCCCAGTAGCTAAGAAACATGGAATTATTACCAGTTCGCTAAAACGCTTTTCTGTGAGTTTGAAACTCTTTTGTTACCTAGTGATTCAGCTTTGACATACGTGAACCCGGAAAGAAGCACAGTGTGCTCTTGTGATCTGAAGTGCTTTTCTGCATTTTCAAAGTTCTAGCATTAACCATTGAGGAATTAAACTAACAGTCGTTTATCAGTGAAATTCGCCTAATCAGGGTAAACACCCAATAGGCTCTAAACAATAAACCCGTGATGGTGGATTGACCAAATTTGGGGAGCCATGAGGGGCAAAAGAGAGAATCATTTTGTCAGAGTTTCATTGAAATACACAAAGAAACCTAGTACCCACAAGCTAAGAAACAAGGCATTATTTCTAGTTGGCTAAAACGCTTTTCTGTGAGTTTGAAACTCTTTTGCTACCTAGTGATTCAGCTTTGAGATACTTGAACCAGGACAGAAGCACAGTGTGCTCTTGTGAACTAAAGTGTTGTTCAGTGTTTTTAAAGTTCTAGCATTAACCATTTAAGAATTAAACTCACAGGCGTTTTCAGGCATTTTCGCCTAATCAGGGTAAACATACAATAGACTGTAAACAAAACACCCTTGATGGTGGGATGACCAAACTTGGGGAGCCTTGAGGGGCACATGAGAGAATCATTTCTTCAGAGTTTCATTGAAATACACAAAGAAACCTAGTGCCCATTAGTTAAGAAACATGGAATTATTTCCAGTTCGCTAAAACGCTTTTATGTGAGTTTGAAACTCTTTTGTTACCTAGTGATTCAGCTTTGAGATATTTTGAACCACAAAAGAAGAACAGTGTGCTCTTGTGATCTGAAGTGCTTTTCTGCATTTTCAAAGTTCTAGCATTAACCATTGAGGAATTAAACTAACAGGTGTTTTCAGTGAAATTCGACTAATCAGGGTAAACATCCAATAGGCTCTAAACAATAAAATCGTGATGGTGGATTGACCAAATTTGGAGAGCCATGAGGGGCACAAGAGAGAGTCATTTTATCAGAGTTTAATTAAAATACACAAAGAAACCTAGTACCCACAAGCTAAGAAACATGAAATTATTTCCAGTTGGCTAAAACGCTTTTCTGTGAGTTTGAAACTCTTTTGCTACCTAGTGATTCAGCTTTGAGATACTTGAACCAGGACAGAAGCACAGTGTGCTCTTGTGAACTAAAGTGTTCTTCTGTGTTTTTAAAGTTCTAGCATTAACCACTTAAGAATTAAACTCACAGGCGTTTTCAGGCATTTTCGCCTAATCAGGGTAAACATAAAATAGACTGTAATCAAAACACCCTTGATGGTGGGATGACCAAACTTGGGGAGCCATGAGAGGAACACGAGAGAATCATTTCTTCAGAGTTTCTTTGAAATACACAAAGAAACCTAGTGCCCAGTAGCTAAGAAACATGGAATTATTACCAGTTCGCTAAAACGCTTTTCTGTGAGTTTGAAACTCTTTTGTTACCTAGTGATTCAGCTTTGAGATACGTGAACCCGGAAAGAAGCACAGTGTGCTCTTGTGATCTGAAGTGCTTTTCTGCATTTTCAAAGTTCTAGCATTAACCATTGAGGAATTAAACTAACAGTCGTTATCAGTGAAATTCGCCTAATCAGGGTAAACACCCAATAGGCTCTCTAAACAATAAACCCGTGATGGTGGATTGACCAAATTTGGGGAGCCATGAGGGGCAAAAGAGAGAATCATTTTGTCAGAGTTTCATTGAAATACACAAAGAAACCTAGTACCCACAAGCTAAGAAACAAGGCATTATTTCTAGTTGGCTAAAACGCTTTTCTGTGAGTTTGAAACTCTTTTGCTACCTAGTGATTCAGCTTTGAGATACTTGAACCAGGACAGAAGCACAGTGTGCTCTTGTGAACTAAAGTGTTGTTCTGTGTTTTTAAAGTTCTAGCATTAACCATTTAAGAATTAAACTCACAGGCGTTTTCAGGCATTTTCGCCTAATCAGGGTAAACATACAATAGACTGTAAACAAAACACCCTTGATGGTGGGATGACCAAACTTGGGGAGCCTTGAGGGGCACATGAGAGAATCATTTCTTCAGAGTTTCATTGAAATACACAAAGAAACCTAGTGCCCATTAGTTAAGAAACATGGAATTATTTCCAGTTCGCTAAAACGCTTTTATGTGAGTTTGAAACTCTTTTGTTACCTAGTGATTCAGCTTTGAGATACTTGAACCAGGAAAGAAGAACAGTGTGCTCTTGTGATCTGAAGTGCTTTTCTGCATTTTCAAAGTTCTAGCATTAACCATTGAGGAATTAAACTAACAGGTGTTTTCAGTGAAATTCGACTAATCAGGGTAAACATCCAATAGGCTCTAAACAATAAAATCGTGATGGTGGATTGACCAAATTTGGAGAGCCATGAGGGGCACAAGAGAGAATCATTTTATCAGAGTTTCATTAAAATACACAAAGAAACCTAGTACCCACAAGCTAAGAAACATGAAATTATTTCCAGTTGGCTAAAACGCTTTTCTGTGAGTTTGAAACTCTTTTGCTACCTAGTGATTCAGCTTTGAGATACTTGAACCAGGACAGAAGCACAGTGTGCTCTTGTGAACTAAAGTGTTCTTCTGTGTTTTTAAAGTTCTAGCATTAACCACTTAAGAATTAAAATCACAGGCGTTTTCAGGCATTTTCGCCTAATCAGGGTAAACATAAAATAGACTGTAATCAAAACACCCTTGATGGTGGGATGACCAAACTTGGGGAGCCATGAGAGGAACACGAGAGAATCATTTCTTCAGAGTTTCTTTGAAATACACAAAGAAACCTAGTGCCCAGTAGCTAAGAAACATGGAATTATTACCAGTTCGCTAAAACGCTTTTCTGTGAGTTTGAAACTCTTTTGTTACCTAGTGATTCAGCTTTGAGATACGTGAACCCGGAAAGAAGCACAGTGTGCTCTTGTGATCTGAAGTGCTTTTCTGCATTTTCAAAGTTCTAGCATTAACCATTGAGGAATTAAACTAACAGTCGTTATCAGTGAAATTCGCCTAATCAGGGTAAACACCCAATAGGCTCTAAACAATAAACCCGTGATGGTGGATTGACCAAATTTGGGGAGCCATGAGGGGCAAAAGAGAGAATCATTTTGTCAGAGTTTCATTGAAATACACAAAGAAACCTAGTACCCACAAGCTAAGAAACAAGGCATTATTTCTAGTTGGCTAAAACGCTTTTCTGTGAGTTTGAAACTCTTTTGCTACCTAGTGATTCAGCTTTGAGATACTTGAACCAGGACAGAAGCACAGTGTGCTCTTGTGAACTAAAGTGTTGTTCTGTGTTTTTAAAGTTCTAGCATTAACCATTTAAGAATTAAACTCACAGGCGTTTTCAGGCATTTTCGCCTAATCAGGGTAAACATACAATAGACTGTAAACAAAACACCCTTGATGGTGGGATGACCAAACTTGGGGAGCCTTGAGGGGCACATGAGAGAATCATTTCTTCAGAGTTTCATTGAAATACACAAAGAAACCTAGTGCCCATTAGTTAAGAAACATGGAATTATTTCCAGTTCGCTAAAACGCTTTTATGTGAGTTTGAAACTCTTTTGTTACCTAGTGATTCAGCTTTGAGATATTTGAACCACAAAAGAAGAACAGTGTGCTCTTGTGATCTGAAGTGCTTTTCTGCATTTTCAAAGTTCTAGCATTAACCATTGAGGAATTAAACTAACAGGTGTTTTCAGTGAAATTCGACTAATCAGGGTAAACATCCAATAGGCTCTAAACAATAAAATCGTGATGGTGGATTGACCAAATTTGGAGAGCCATGAGGGGCACAAGAGAGAGTCATTTTATCAGAGTTTAATTAAAATACACAAAGAAACCTAGTACCCACAAGCTAAGAAACATGAAATTATTTCCAGTTGGCTAAAACGCTTTTCTGTGAGTTTGAAACTCTTTTGCTACCTAGTGATTCAGCTTTGAGATACTTGAACCAGGACAGAAGCACAGTGTGCTCTTGTGAACTAAAGTGTTCTTCTGTGTTTTTAAAGTTCTAGCATTAACCACTTAAGAATTAAACTCACAGGCGTTTTCAGGCATTTTCGCCTAATCAGGGTAAACATAAAATAGACTGTAATCAAAACACCCTTGATGGTGGGATGACCAAACTTGGGGAGCCATGAGAGGAACACGAGAGAATCATTTCTTCAGAGTTTCTTTGAAATACACAAAGAAACCTAGTGCCCAGTAGCTAAGAAACATGGAATTATTACCAGTTCGCTAAAACGCTTTTCTGTGAGTTTGAAACTCTTTTGTTACCTAGTGATTCAGCTTTGAGATACGTGAACCCGGAAAGAAGCACAGTGTGCTCTTGTGATCTGAAGTGCTTTTCTGCATTTTCAAAGTTCTAGCATTAACCATTGAGGAATTAAACTAACAGTCGTTATCAGTGAAATTCGCCTAATCAGGGTAAACACCCAATAGGCTCTAAACAATAAACCCGTGATGGTGGATTGACCAAATTTGGGGAGCCATGAGGGGCAAAAGAGAGAATCATTTTGTCAGAGTTTCATTGAAATACACAAAGAAACCTAGTACCCACAAGCTAAGAAACAAGGCATTATTTCTAGTTGGCTAAAACGCTTTTCTGTGAGTTTGAAACTCTTTTGCTACCTAGTGATTCAGCTTTGAGATACTTGAACCAGGACAGAAGCACAGTGTGCTCTTGTGAACTAAAGTGTTGTTCTGTGTTTTTAAAGTTCTAGCATTAACCATTTAAGAATTAAACTCACAGGCGTTTTCAGGCATTTTCGCCTAATCAGGGTAAACATCCAATAGGCTCTAAACAAAAAACCCTTGATGGTGGGATGACCAAACGTGGGGAGCCTTGAGGGGCACATGAGAGAATCATTTCTTCAGAATTTCATTGAAATACACAAAGAAACCTAGTGCCCAGAAGCTAAGAAACATGGAATTATTTCCAGTTCGCTAAAACGCTTTTCTGTGAGTTTGAAACTCTTTTGTTACCTAGTGATTCAGCTTTTAGATACTTGAACCCCGAAAGAAGCACAGTGTGATCTTGTGATCTGAAGTGCTTTTCTGCATTTTCAAAGTTCTAGCATTAACCATTGAGGAATTAAACCAACAGGCGTTTTCAGTGAAATTCGCCTAATCAGGTAAACATCCAATAGGCTCTAAACAATAAACCCGTGATGGTGGATTGACCAAATTTGGGGAGCCATGAGGGGCACAAGAGAGAATCATTTTATCAGAGTTTCATTAAAATACCCAAAGAATCCTAGTACCCACAAGCTAAGAAACATGGAATTATTTCCAGTTGGCTAAAACGCTTTTCTGTGAGTTTGAAACTCTTTTGCTACCTAGTGATTCAGCTTTGAGATACTTGAACCAGGACAGAAACACAGTGTGCTCTTGTGAACTAAAGTGTTGTTCTGTGTTTTTAAAGTTCTAGCATTAACCACTTAAGAATTAAACTCACAGGTGTTTTTAGGCATTTTCGCCTAATCAGGGTAAACATCCAATAGACTGTAAACAAAACACCCTTGATGGTGGGATGACCAAACTTGGGGAGCCATGAGAGGAACATGAGAGAATCATTTCTTCAGAGTTTCATTGAAATACACAAAGAAACCTAGTGCCCAGTAGCTAAGAAACATGGAATTATTTCCAGTTCGCTAAAACGCTTTTCTGTGAGTTTGAAACTCTTTTGTTACCTAGTGATTCAGCTTTGAGATACTTGAACCCGGAAAGAAGCACAATGTGCTCTTGTGATCTGAAGTGCTTTTCTGCATTTTCAAAGTTCTAGCATTAACCATTGAGGAATTAAACTAACAGGCGTTATCAGTGAAATTCGCCTAATCAGGGTAAACATCCAATAGGCTATAAACAATAAACCCGTGATGGTGGATTGACCAAATTTGGGGAGCCATGAGGGGCAAAAGACAGAATCATTTTGTCAGAGTTTTATTGAAATACACAAAGAAACCTAGTACCCACAAGCTAAGAAACATGGCATTATTTCCAGTTGGCTAAAACACTTTTCTTTGAGTTTGAAACTCTTTTGCTACCTAGTGATTCAGCTTTGAGATACTTGAACCACGACAGAAGCACAGTGTGCTCTTGTGAACTAAAGTGTTGTTCTGTGTTTTTAAAGTTCTAGCATTAACCATTTAAGAATTAAACTCACAGGCGTTTTCACAGGCATTTTCGCCTAATCAGGATAAACATACAATAGACAGTAAACAATACACCCTTGATGGTGGGATGACCAAACTTGGGGAGCCTTGAGGGGCACATGAGAGAATCATTTTTTCAGAGTTTCATTGAAATGCACAAAGAAACCTAGTGCCCAGAAGCTAAGAAACATGGAATTATTTCCATTTCGCTAAAACGCTTTTCTGTGAGTTTGAAACTCTTTTGTTACCTAGTGATTCAGCTTTGAGATACGTGAAGCAGGACAGAAGCACAGTGTGCTTTTGTGATCTGAAGTGCTTTTCTGCATTTTCAAAGTTCTAGCATTAACCATTGAGGAATTAATCTACAGGAGTTTTCAGTAAAATTCGCCTAATCAGGGTAAACATCCAATAGGCTCTAAACAATAAAATCGTGATGGTGGATTGACCAAATTTGGGGAGCCATGAAAGGCACAAGAAAGAATCATTTTGTCAGAGTTTCATTGAAATACACAATGAAACCTAGTACCCACATGCTAAGAAACATGGAATTATTTCCAGTTGGCTAAAACGCTTTTTCTGTGAGTTTGAAACTCTTTTGTTACGTAGTGATTCAGCTTTGAGATACTTGAACCCCGAAAGAAGCACAGTGTGCGCTTGTGATCTGAAGAGCTTTTCTGCATTTTCAAAGTTCTAGCATTAACCATTGAAGAATTAAACTACAGGCGTTTTTCAGTGAAATTCGCCTAATCAGGGTAAACATCCAATAGGCTCTAAGCAAAAAACCCGTGATGGGGGATTGAACAAATTTGGGAGCCATGAGGGGCACAAGAGAGAATCATTTTATCACAGTTTTATTAAAATACACAAAGAAACCTAGTACCCACAAGCTAAGAAACATGGAATTATTTCCAGTTGACTAAAACGCTTTTGTGTGAGTTTGAAACTCTTTTGCTACCTAGTGATTCAGCTTTGAGATACTTGAACCAGGACAGAAGCACAGTGTGCTCTTTTGATCTGAAATGCTTTTCTGCATTTTCAAAGTTCTAGCATTAACCATTAAGGAATTAAACTACAGGCGTTTTCAGTGAAATTCGCCTAATCAGGGTAAACATCCAATAAACTCTAAACAAAAAACCCTTGATGGTGGGATGACCAAACTTGGGGAACCTTGAGGGGCACATGAGAGAATCATTTGTTCAGAGTTTCATTGAAATACACAAAGAAACCTAGTGCCCAGAAGCTAAGAAACATGGAATTATTTCCAGTTCGCTAAAACGCTTTTCTGTGAGTTTGAAACTCTTTTGCTACCTAGTGATTCAGCTTTGAGATACGTGAACCAGGACAGAAGCACAGTGTGCTTTTGTGATCTGAAGTGCTTTCCTGCATTTTCAAAGTTCTAGCATTAACCATTGAGGAATTAAATTAACAGGCGTTTTCAGTGCAATTCGCCTAATCAGGGTAAATATCCAATAGGCTCTAAACAAAAAACCCTTGATGGTGGGATGACCAAACTTGGGTAGCCTTGAGTGGCACATGAGAGAATCATTTCTTCAGAATTTCATTGAAATACACAAAGAAAACCTACTGCCCAGAAGCTAAGAAACTTGGAATTATTTCCAGTTTGCTAAAACGCTTTTCTGTGAGTTTGAAACTCTTTTGTTACCTAGTGATTCAGCTTTGAGACACTTGAACCAGGAAAGAAGAACAGTGTGCTCTTGTGATCTGAAGTGCTTTTCTGCATTTTCAAAGTTCCAGCATTAACCATTGAGGAATTAAACTAACAGGCGTTTTCAGTGAATTTTGCCTAATCAGGGTAAACATCAATTAGGCTCTAAACAAAAATCACGTGATGGTGGATTGACCAAATTTGGAAAGCCATGAGGGGCACAAGAGTGAATCATTTTGTCAGAGTTTCATTGAAATACACAAGGAAAACTAGTACCCACAAGCTAAGAAACATGGCATTATTTCTAGTTGGCTAAAACGCTTTTCTGTGAGTTTGAAACTCTTTTGCTACCTAGTGATTCAGCTTTGAGATACTTGAACCAGGAAAGAAGAACAGTGTGCTCTTGTGATCTGAAGTGCTTTTCTGCATTTTCAAAGTTCTAGCATTAACCATTGAGGAATTAAACTAACAGGCGTTTTCAGTGAAATTCGACTAATCAGGGTAAACATCCAATAGGCTCTAAACAATAAAATCGTGATGGTGGATTGACCAAATTTGGAGAGCCATGAGGGGCACAAGAGAGAATCATTCTTTCAGAGTTTCATTAAAATACACAAAGAAACCTAGTACCCCACAAGCTAAGAAACATGAAATTATTTCCAGTTGGCTAAAACGCTTTTCTGTGAGTTTGAAACTCTTTTGCTACCTAGAGATTCAGCTTCGAGATACTTGAACCAGGACAGAAGCACTGTGTGCTCTTGTGATCTGAAATGCTTTACTGCATTTTCAAAGTTCTAGCATTAACCATTGAGGAATTAAACTACAGGCGTTTTCAGTGAAATTCGCCTAATCAGGGTAAACATCCAATAGGCTCTAAACAAAAAACCCTTGATGGTGAGATGACCAAACTTGGGGAGCCTTGAGGGACACATGAGAGAATCATTTCTTCAGAATTTCATTGAAATACACAAAGAAACCTAGTGCCCAGAAGCTAAGAAACATGGAATTATTTCCAGTTCGCTAAAACGCTTTTCTGTGAGTTTGAAACACTTTTGTTACCTAGTGATTCAGCTTTTAGATACTTGAACCCCGAAAGAAGCACAGTGTGCTCTTGTGATCTGAAGTGCTTTTCTGCATTTTCAAAGTTCTAGCATTAACCATTGAGGAATTAAAACCAACAGGCGTTTTCAGTGAAATTCGCCTAATCAGGGTAAACATCCAATAGGCTCTAAACAATAAACCCGTGATGGTGGATTGACCAAATTTGGGGAGCCATGAGGGGCACAAGAGAGAATCATTTTATCAGAGTTTTCATTAAAATACCCAAAGAATCCTAGTACCCACAAGCTAAGAAACCTGGAATTATTTCCAGTTGGCTAAAAACGCTTTTCTGTGAGTTTGAAAACTCTTTTGCTACCTAGTGATTCAGCTTTGAGATACTTGAACCAGGACAGAAACACAGTGTGCTCTTGTGAGCTAAAGTGTTGTTCTGTGTTTTTAAAGTTCTAGCATTAACCACTTAAGAATTAAACTCACAGGCGTTTTCAGGCATTTTCGCCTAATCAGGGTAAACATCCAATAGACTGTAAACAAAACACCCTTGATGGTGGGATGACCAAACTTGGGGAGCCATGAGAGGAACATGAGAGAATCATTTCTTCCGAGTTTCATTGAAATACACAAAGAAACCTAGTGCCCCAGTAGCTAAGAAAACATGGAATTATTTCCAGTTCGCTAAAACGCTTTTCTGTGAGTTTGAAACTCTTTTGTTACCTAGTGATTCAGCTTTGAGATACTTGAACCCGGAAAGAAGCACAATGTGCTCTTGTGATCTGAAGTGCTTTTCTGCATTTTCAAAGTTCTAGCATTAACCATTGAGGAATTAAACTAACAGGCGTTATCAGTGAAATTCGCCTAATCAGGGTAAACATCCAAATAGGCTATAAACAATAAACCCGTGATGGTGGATTGACCAAATTTGGGGAGCCATGAGGGGCAAAAGAGAGAATCATTTTGTCACAGTTTCATTGAAATACACAAAGAAACCTAGTACCCACAAGCTAAGAAACATGGCATTATTTCCAGTTAGTTAAAACGCTTTTCTTTGAGTTTGAAACTCTTTTGCTACCTAGTGATTCAGCTTTGAGATACTTGAACCAGGACAGAAGCACAGTGTGCTCTTGTGAACTAAAGTGTTGTTCTATGTTTTTAAAGTTCTAGCATTAACCATTTAAGAATTAAACTCACAGGCATTTTCAGGCATTTTCGCCTAATCAGGGTAAACATACAATAGACTGTAAACAAAAACACCCTTGATGGTGGGATGACCAAACTTGGGGAGCCTTGAGGGGCACATGAGAGAATCATTTCTTCAGAGTTTCATTGAAATGCACAAAGAAACCTAGTGCCCAGAAGCTAAGAAACATGGAATTATTTCCAGATCGCTAAAACGCTTTTCTGTGAGTTTGAAACTCTTTTGCTACCTAGTGATTCAGCTTTGAGATACGTGAAGCAGGACAGAAGCACAGTGTGCTTTTGTGATCTGAAGTGCTTTTCTGCATTTTCAAAGTTCCAGCATTAACCATTGAGGAATTAAACTAACAGGCGTTTTCAGTGCAATTCGCCTAATCAGGGTAAATATCCAATAGGCTCTAAACAAAAAACCCTTGATGGTGGGATGACCAAACTTGGGGAGCCTTGAGTGACACATGAGAGAATCATTTCTTCAGAGTTTCATTGAAATACACAAAGAAACCTAGTGCCCAGAAGCTAAGAAACATGGAATTATTTCCAGTTTGCTAAAACGCTTTTCTGTGAGTTTGAAACTCTTTTGTTACCTAGTGATTCAGCTTTGAGATACTTGAACCAGGAAAGAAGAACAGTGTGCTCTTGTGATCTGAAGTGCTTTTCTGCATTTTCAAAGTTCTAGCATTAACCATTGAGGAATTAAAACTAACAGGCGTTTTCAGTGAATTTTCGCCTAATCAGGGTAAATATCAAATAGGCTCTAAAACAAAAATCACGTGATGGTGGATTGACCAAATTTGGAAAGCCATGAGGGGCACAAGAGTGAATCATTTTGTCAGAGTTTCATTGAAATACACAAGGAAAACTAGTACCCACAAGCTAAGAAACATGGCATTATTTCTAGTTGGCTAAAACGCTTTTCTGTGAGTTTGAAACTCTTTTGCTACCTAGTGATTCAGCTTTGAGATACTTGAACCAGGACAGAAACACAGTGTGCTCTTGTGAACTAAATTGTTGTTCTGCGTTTTTAAAGTTCTAGCATTAACCATTTAAGAATAAAACTCTCAGGCGTTTTCAGGCATTTTCGCCTAATCAGGGTAAACATCCAATAGACTGTAAACAAAACACCCTTGATGGTGGGATGACCAAACTTGGGGAGCCTTGAGAGGCACATGAGTGAATCATTTCTTCAGACTTTCATTGAAATACACAAAGAAACCTAGTGCCCAGTAGTTAAGAAACATGAAATTATTTCCAGTTCGCTAAAACGCTTTTATGTGAGTTTGAAACTCTTTTGTTACCTAGTGATTCAGCTTTGAGATACTTGAACCAGGAAAGAAGAACAGTGTGCTCTTGTGATCTGAAGTGCTTTTCTGCATTTTCAAAGTTCTAGCATTAACCATTGAGGAATTAAACTAACAGGCGTTTTCAGTGAAATTCGACTAATCAGGGTAAACATCCAATAGGCTCTAAACAATAAAATTGTGATGGTGGATTGACCAAATTTGGAGAGCCTTGAGGGGCACAAGAGAGAATCATTTTATCAGAGTTTCATTAAAATACACAAAGAAACCTAGTACCCACAAGCTAAGAAACATGGAATTATTTCCAGTTGGCTAAAACGCTTTTCTGTGAGTTTGAAACTCTTTTGCTACCTAGTGATTCAGCTTTGAGATACTTGAACAGGACAGAAGCACAGTGTGCTCTTGTGAACTAAAGTGTTGTTTCTGTGTTTTTAAAGTTCTAGCATTAACCATTTTAAGAATTAAACTCACAGGCGTTTTCAGGCATTTTCGCCTAATCAGGGTAAACATACAATAGACTGTAAACAAAACACCCTTGATGGTGGGATGACCAAACTTGGGGAGCCTTGAGGGGCACATGAGAGAATCATTTCTTCAGAGTTTTCATTGAAATGCACAAAGAAACCTAGTGCCCAGAAGCTAAGAAACATGGAATTATTTCCAGATCGCTAAAACGCTTTTCTGTGAGTTTGAAACTCTTTTGCTACCTAGTGATTCAGCTTTGAGATACGTGAAGCAGGACAGAAGCACAGTGTGCTTTTGTGATCTGAAGTGCTTTTCTGCATTTTCAAAGTTCCAGCATTAACCATTGAGGAATTAAACTAACAGGCGTTTTCAGTGCAATTCGCCTAATCAGGGTAAATATCCAATAGGCTCTAAACAAAAAACCCTTGATGGTGGGATGACCAAACTTGGGGAGCCTTGAGTGACACATGAGAGAATCATTTCTTCAGAGTTTCATTGAAATACACAAAGAAACCTAGTGCCCAGAAGCTAAGAAACATGGAATTATTTCCAGTTTGCTAAAACGCTTTTCTGTGAGTTTGAAACTCTTTTGTTACCTAGTGATTCAGCTTTGAGATACTTGAACCAGGAAAGAAGAACAGTGTGCTCTTGTGATCTGAAGTGCTTTTCTGCATTTTCAAAGTTCTAGCATTAACCATTGAGGAATTAAACTAACAGGCGTTTTCAGTGAAATTCGACTAATCAGGGTAAACATCCAATAGGCTCTAAACAATAAAATTGTGATGGTGGATTGACCAAATTTGGAGAGCCTTGAGGGGCACAAGAGAGAGTCATTTTATCAGAGTTTCATTAAAATACACAAAGAAACCTAGTACCCACAAGCTAAGAAACATGGAATTATTTCCAGTTGGCTAAAACGCTTTTCTGTGAGTTTGAAACTCTTTTGCTACCTAGTGATTCAGCTTTGAGATAATTGAACCAGGACAGAAGCACAGTGTGCTCTTGTGAACTAAAGTGTTGTTCTGTGTTTTTAAAGTTCTAGCATTAACCACTTAAGAATTAAACTCACAGGCGTTTTCAGGCATTTTCGCCTAATCAGGGTAAACATCCAATAGACTGTAAACAAAACACCCTTGATGGTGGGATGACCAAACTTGGGGAGCCATGAGAGGAACATGAGAGAATCATTTCTTCAGAGTTTCATTGAAATACACAAAGAAACCTAGTGCCCAGTAGCTAAGAAACATGGAATTATTTCCAGTTCGCTAAAACGCTTTTCTGTGAGTTTGAAACTCTTTTGCTACCTAGTGATTCAGCTTCGAGATACTTGCACCAGGACAGAAGCACTGTGTGCTCTTGTGATCTGAAATGCTTTTCTGCATTTTCAAAGTTCTAGCATTAACCATTGAGGAATTAAACTACAGGCGTTTTCAGTGAAATTCGCCTAATCAGGGTAAACATCCAATAGGCTCTAAACAAAAAACCCTTGATGGTGGGATGACCAAACTTGGGGAGCCTTGAGGGGCACATGAGAGAATCATTTCTTCAGAATTTTATTGAAATACACAAAGAAACCTGGTGCCCAGAAGCTAAGAAACATGGAATTATTTCCAGTTCGCTAAAACGCTTTTCTGTGAGTTTGAAACTCTTTTGTTACCTAGTGATTCAGCTTTTAGATACTTGAACCCCGAAAGAAGCACAGTGTGCTCTTGTGATCTGAAGTGCTTTTCTGCATTTTCAAAGTTCTAGCATTAACCATTGAGGAATTAAACCAACAGGCGTTTTCAGTGAAATTGGCCTAATCAGTGTAAACATCCAATAGGCTCTAAACAATAAACCCGTGATGGTGGATTGACCAAATTTGGGTAGCCATGAGGGGCACAAGAGAGAATCATTTTATCAGAGTTTCATTAAAATACTCAAAGAATCCTAGTACCCACAAGCTAAGAAACATGGAATTATTTCCAGTTGGCTAAAACGCTTTTCTGTGAGTTTGAAACCCTTTTGCTACCTAGTGATTCAGCTTTGAGATACTTGAACCAGGACAGAAACACAGTGTGCTCTTGTGAACTAAAGTGTTGTTCTGTGTTTTTAAAGTTCTAGCATTAACCACTTAAGAATTAAACTCACAGGCGTTTTCAGGCATTTTCGCCTAATCAGGGTAAACATCCAATAGACTGTAAACAAAAACACCCTTGATGGTGGGATGACCAAACTTGGGGAGCCATGAGAGGAACATGAGAGAATCATTTCTTCAGAGTTTCATTGAAATACACAAAGAAACCTAGTGCCCAGTAGCTAAGAAACATGGAATTATTTCCAGTTCGCTAAAACGCTTTTCTGTGAGTTTGAAACTCTTTTGTTACCTAGTGATTCAAGCTTTGAGATACTTGAACCCGGAAAGAAGCACAATGTGCTCTTGTGATCTGAAGTGCTTTTCTCTGCATTTTCAAAGTTCTAGCATTAACCATTGAGGAATTAAACTAACAGGCGTTATCAGTGAAATTCGCCTAATCAGGGTAAACATCCAATAGGCTATAAACAAT
>JAKELJ010000062.1:0-10503 GCA_025594165.1 Tamias sibiricus
ATTTGGTCATCCCACCATCACGGGTTTTTTGTTTAGAGCCTATTGGATGTTTACCCTGATTAGGCGAATTTCACTGAAAACGCCTTTAGTTTAATTCCTCAATGGTTGAAGCTAGAACATTGAAAACGCAGAAAAGCACTTCATATCACAAGAGCACACTGTGCTTCTGTCCTGGTTCAAGTATCTCAAAGCTGAATCTCTAGGTAGCAAAAGAATTTCAAACTCACAGAAAAGTGTTTTAGCCAACTGGAAATCATTCCATGTTTCTTAGCTTCTGGGAACTAGGTTTCTTTGTGTATTTCAATGAAACTCTGAAAAAATGATTCTCTCATGTGTCCCTCAAGGCTGCCCAAGTTTGGTCATCCCACCATCACGTGTTTTCTGTTTAGAGCCTATTGGATGTTTACCCTCATTAGGCGAAAATGCCTGAAAACGCCTGTGAGATTAATTCTTAAATGGTTAATGCTAGAACTTTAAAAATGCAGAACAACACTTTAGTTCACAAGAGCACACTGTGCTTCTGTCCTGGTTCAAGTATCTCAAAGCTGAATCTCTAGGTAGCAAAAGAATTTCAAACTCACACAAAAGCGTTTTAGCGAGCTGGAAATAATTCCATGTTTCTTAGCTTCTGGGCACTAGGTTTCTTTGTGTATTTCAATGAAACTCTGAAGAAATGATTCGCTCTTGTGCCCCTCAAGGCTACCCAAGTTTGGTCATCCCACCATCAAGGGAGTTTTGTTTACAGTCTATTGGATGTTCACCCTGATTAGGCGAAAATGCCTGAAAACGCCTGTGAGTTTAATTCTTAAATGGTTAATGCTAGAACTTTAAAAATGCAGAACAACACTTTAGTTCACAAGAGCACACTGTCCTTCTCTCCAGGTTCAAGTATCTCAAAGCTGAATCACTAGGTAGCAAAAGAGTTTCAACATCACAGAAAAGCGTTTTAGCCAACTGGAAATAATTCCATGTTTCTTAGCTTCTGGGTACTAGATTTCTTTGTGTATTTCAATGAAACTCTGACAAAATGATTCTCTCTTTGGCCCCTCATGGCTCCCCAAATTTGGTCATCGCACCATCAAGGGTTTTTTGTTTAGAGCCTATTGGATGTTTACCCTGATTAGGCGAATTTCACTGAAAACGCCTGTTAGTTTAATTCCTCAATGGTTAATGCTAGAACTTTGAAAATGCAGAAAAGCACTTCAGATCACAAGAGCACACTGTGCTTCTTTCCTGGTTCAAGTATCTCAAAGCTGAATCACTAGGTAACAAAAGAGTTTCAAACTCACAGAAAAGCGTTTTAGCCAACTGGAAATTATTCCATGTTTCTTAGCTTCTGGGCACTAGGTTTCTTTGTGTATTTCAATGAAACTCTGAAGAAATGATTCTCTCTTGTGCCCCTCAAGGCTCCCCAAGTTTGGTCATCCGACCATCAAGGGTGTTTTGTTTACAGTCTATTGGATGTTCACCCTGATTAGGCGAAAATGCCTGAAAACGCCTGTGAGTTTAATTCTTAAATGGTTAATGCTAGAACTTTAAAAACGCAGAACAACACTTTAGTTCACAAGAGCACACTGTGCTTCTCTCCAGGTTCAAGTATCTCAAAGCTGAACACTACGTAGCAAAAGAGTTTCAAACTCACAGAAAAGCGTTTTAGCGAACTGGAAATAATTCCATGTTTCTTAGCTTCTGGGCACTAGGTTTCTTTGTGTATTTCAATGAAACTCTGAAGAAATGATTCTCTCATGTGCCCCTCAAGGCTCCCCATGTTTGGTCATCCGACCATCAAGGGTGTTTTGTTTACAGTCTATTGGATGTTCACCCTGATTAGGCGAAAATGCCTGAAAACGCCTGTGAGATTAATTCTTAAATGGTTAATGCTAGAACTTTAAAAATGCAGAACAACACTTTAGTTCACAGGAGCACACTGTGCTTCTGTCCTGGTTCAAGTATCTCAAAGCTGAATCTCTAGGTAGCAAAAGAATTTCAAACTCACAGAAAAGTGTTTTAGCCAACTGGAAATCATTCCATGTTTCTTAGCTTCTGGGAACTAGGTTTCTTTGTGTATTTCAATGAAACTCTGAAAAAATGATTCTCTCATGTGCCCCTCAAGGCTGCCCAAGTTTGGTCATCCCACCATCACGTGTTTTTGTTTTAGAGCCTATTGGATGTTTACCCTGATTAGGCGAAAATGCCTGAAAACGCCTGTGAGATTAATTCTTAAATGGTTAATGCTAGAACTTTAAAAATGCAGAACAACACTTTAGTTCACAAGAGCACACTGTGCTTCTGTCCTGGTTCAAGTATCTCAAAGCTGAATCTCTAGGTAGCAAAAGAATTTCAAACTCACAGAAAAGTGTTTTAGCCAACTGGAAATCATTCCATGTTTCTTAGCTTCTGGGAACTAGGTTTCTTTGTGTATTTCAATGAAACTCTGAAAAAATGATTCTCTCATGTGCCCCTCATGGCTGCCCAAGTTTGGTCATCCCACCATCACGTGTTTTTTGTTTAGAGCCTATTGGATGTTTACCCTGATTAGGCGAAAATGCCTGAAAACGCCTGTGAGATTAATTCTTAAATGGTTAATGCTAGAACTTTAAAAATGCAGAACAACACTTTAGTTCACAAGAGCACACTGTGCTTCTGTCCTGGTTCAAGTATCTCAAAGCTGAATCTCTAGGTAGCAAAAGAATTTCAAACTCACAGAAAAGTGTTTTAGCCAACTGGAAATAATTCCATGTTTCTTAGCTTCTGGGAACTAGGTTTCTTTGTGTATTTTAATGAAACTCTGAAAAAATGATTCTCTCATGTGCCCCTCAAGGCTGCCCAAGTTTGGTCATCCCACCATCAAGGTTGTTTTGTTTACAGTCTATTGGATGTTTACCCTGATTAGGCGAAAATGCCTGAAAACGCCTGTGAGATTAATTCTTAAATGGTTAATGCTAGAACTTTAAAAATGCAGGACAACACTTTAGTTCACAAGAGCACACTGTGCTTCTGTCCTGGTTCAAGTATCTCAAAGCTGAATCTCTAGGTAGCAAAAGAATTTCAAACTCACAGAAAAGCGTTTTAGCCTACTGGAAATAATTCCATGTTTCTTAGCTTGTGGGTACTAGGTTTCTTTGTGTATTTCAATGAAACTCTGACAAAATGATTCTCTCTTGTGCCCCTCATGGCTCCCCAAATTTGGTCATCCCACCATCACGGGTTTTTTGTTTAGAGCCTATTGGATGTTTACCCTGATTAGGCGAAATTTCACTGAAAACGCCTTTAGTTTAATTCCTCAATGGTTGAAGCTAGAACATTGAAAACGCAGAAAAGCACTTCATATCACAAGAGCACACTGTGCTTCTGTCCTGGTTCAAGTATCTCAAAGCTGAATCTCTAGGTAGCAAAAGAATTTCAAACTCACAGAAAAGTGTTTTAGCCAACTGGAAATCATTCCATGTTTCTTAGCTTCTGGGAACTAGGTTTCTTTGTGTATTTCAATGAAACTCTGAAAAAATGATTCTCTCATGTGTCCCTCAAGGCTGCCCAAGTTTGGTCATCCCACCATCACGTGTTTTCTGTTTGGAGCCTATTGGATGTTTACCCTCATTAGGCGAAAATGCCTGAAAACGCCTGTGAGATTAATTCTTAAATGGTTAATGCTAGAACTTTAAAAATGCAGAACAACACTTTAGTTCACAAGAGCACACTGTGCTTCTGTCCTGGTTCAAGTATCTCAAAGCTGAATCTCTAGGTAGCAAAAGAATTTCAAACTCACAGAAAAGCGTTTTAGCCAACTGGAAATAATTCCATGTTTCTTAGCTTCTGGGCACTAGGTTTCTTTGTGTATTTCAATGAAACTCTGAAGAAATGATTCTCTCTTGTGCCCCTCAAGGCTCCCCAAGTTTGGTCATCCCACCATCAAGGGAGTTTTTGTTTACAGTCTATTGGATGTTCACCCTGATTAGGCGAAAATGCCTGAAAACGCCTGTGAGTTTAATTCTTAAATGGTTAATGCTAGAACTTTAAAAATGCAGAACAACACTTTAGTTCACAAGAGCACACTGTGCTTCTCTCCAGGTTCAAGTATCTCAAAGCTGAATCACTGGGTAGCAAAAGAGTTTCAACATCACAGAAAAGCGTTTTAGCCAACTGGAAATAATTCCATGTTTCTTAGCTTCTGGGTAATAGGTTTCTTTGTGTATTTCAATGAAACTCTGACAAAATGATTCTCTCTTGTTTCCCTCATGGCTTCCCAAATTTGGTCATCTCACCATCACGGGTTTTTTGTTTAGAGCCTATTGGATGTTTACCCTGATTAGGCGAATTTCACTGAAAACGCCTGTTAGTTTAATTCCTCAATGGTTAATGCTAGAACTTTGAAAATGCAGAAAAACACTTCAGATCACAAGAGCACACTGTGCTTCTTTCCTGGTTCAAGTATCTCAAAGCTGAATCTCTAGGTAGCAAAAGAATTTCAAACTCACAGAAAAGCGTTTTAGCCAACTGGAAATTATTCCATGTTTCTTAGCTTCTGGGCACTAGGTTTCTTTGTGTATTTCAATGAAACTCTGAAAAAATGATTCTCTCATGTGCTCCTCATGGTTCCCAACGTTTGGTCATCCCACCATCATGGGTGTTTTGTTTACAGTCTATTGGATGTTTACCCTGATTAGGCGAAAATGCCTGAAAACGCCTGTGAGTTTAATTCTTAAATGGTTAATGCTAGAACTTTAAAAACACAGAACAACACTTTAGTTCACAAGAGCACACTGTGCTTCTGTCCTGGTTCAAGTATCTCAAAGCTAAATCACTAGGAAGCAAAAGAGTTTCAAACTCACAGAAAAGCGTTTTAACCAACTGGAATAATTCCATGTTTCTTAGCTTGTGGGTACTAGGTTTCTTTGTGTATTTCAATGAAACTCTGACAAAATGATTCTCTCTTGTGTCCCTCATGGCTCCCCAAATTTGGTCATCCACCATCACGGGTTTTTCGTTTAGAGCCTACTGGATGTTTACCCTGATTAGGCGAATTTCACTGAAAACGCCTGTTAGTTTAATTCCTCAATGGTTAATGCTAGAACTTTGAAAAATGCAGAAAAGCACTTCAGATCACAAGAGCACACTGTGCTTCTTCCCTGGTTCAAGTATCTCAAAGGTGAATCACTAGGTAGCAAAGAGTTTCAAACTCACAGAAAAGCGATTTAGCGAACTGGAAATAATTCCATGTTTCTTAGCTTGTGGGTACTAGGTTTCTTTGTGTATTTCAATGAAACTCTGACAAAAGGATTCTCTCATGTGCCCCTCAAGGCTGCCCAAGTTTGGTCATCCCACCATCACGTGTTTTCTGTTTAGAGCCTATTGGATGTTTACCCTGATTAGGCGAAAATGCCTGAAAACGCCTGTGAGATTAATTCTTAAATGGTTAATGCTAGAACTTTAAAAATGCAGAAAAACACTTTAGTTCACAAGAGCACACTGTGCTTCTGTCCTGGTTCAAGTATCTCAAAGCTGAATCTCTAGGTAGCAAAAGAATTTCAAACTCACAGAAAAGTGTTTTAGCCAACTGGAAATCATTCCATGTTTCTTAGCTTCTGGGAACTAGGTTTCTTTGTGTATTTCAATGAAACTCTGAAAAATGATTCGCTCTTGTGCCCCTCAAGGCTCCCCAAGTTTGGTCATCCCACCATCAAGGGAGTTTTGTTTACAGTCTATTGGATGTTTACCCTGATTAGGCGAAAATGCCTGAAAACGCCTGTGAGTTTAATTCTTAAATGGTTAATGCTAGAACTTTAAAAATGCAGAACAACACTTTAGTTCACAAGAGCACACTGTCCTTCTCTCCAGGTTCAAGTATCTCAAAGCTGAATCACTAGGTAGCAAAAGAGTTTCAACATCACAGAAAAGCGTTTTAGCCAACTGGAAATAATTCCATGTTTCTTAGCTTCTGGGTACTAGATTTCTTTGTGTATTTCAATGAAACTCTGACAAAATGATTCTCTCTTTGGCCCCTCATGGCTCCCCAAATTTGGTCATCCACCATCAAGGGTTTTTTGTTTAGAGCCTATTGGATGTTTACCCTGATTAGGCGAATTTCACTGAAAACGCCTGTTAGTTTAATTCCTCAATGGTTAATGCTAGAACTTTGAAAATGCAGAAAAGCACTTCAGATCACAAGAGCACACTGTGCTTCTTTCCTGGTTCAAGTATCTCAAAGCTGAATCACTAGGTAACAAAAGAGTTTCAAACTCACAGAAAAGCGTTTTAGCCAACTGGAAATTATTCCATGTTTCTTAGCTTCTGGGCACTAGGTTTCTTTGTGTATTTCAATGAAACTCTGAAGAAATGATTCTCTCTTGTGCCCCTCAAGGCTCCCCAAGTTTGGTCATCCGACCATCAAGGGTGTTTTGTTTACAGTCTATTGGATGTTCACCCTGATTAGGCGAAAATGCCTGAAAACGCCTGTGAGTTTAATTCTTAAATGGTTAATGCTAGAACTTTAAAAATGCAGAACAACACTTTAGTTCACAAGAGCACACTGTGCTTCTCTCCAGGTTCAAGTATCTCAAAGCTGAACACTACGTAGCAAAAGAGTTTCAAACTCACAGAAAAGCGTTTTAGCGAACTGGAAATAATTCCATGTTTCTTAGCTTCTGGGCACTAGGTTTCTTTGTGTATTTCAATGAAACTCTGAAGAAATGATTCTCTCATGTGCCCCTCAAGGCTCCCCATGTTTGGTCATCCGACCATCAAGGGTGTTTTGTTTACAGTCTATTGGATGTTCACCCTGATTAGGCGAAAATGCCTGAAAACGCCTGTGAGATTTAATTCTTAAATGGTTAATGCTAGAACTTTAAAAATGCAGAACAACACTTTAGTTCACAGGAGCACACTGTGCTTCTGTCCTGGTTCAAGTATCTCAAAGCTGAATCTCTAGGTAGCAAAAGAATTTCAAACTCACAGAAAAGTGTTTTAGCCAACTGGAAATCATTCCATGTTTCTTAGCTTCTGGGAACTAGGTTTCTTTGTGTATTTCAATGAAACTCTGAAAAAATGATTCTCTCATGTGCCCCTCAAGGCTGCCCAAGTTTGGTCATCCCACCATCACGTGTTTTCTGTTTAGAGCCTATTGGATGTTTACCCTGATTAGGCGAAAATGCCTGAAAACGCCTGTGAGATTAATTCTTAAATGGTTAATGCTAGAACTTTAAAAATGCAGAACAACACTTTAGTTCACAAGAGCACACTGTGCTTCTGTCCTGGTTCAAGTATCTCAAAGCTGAATCTCTAGGTAGCAAAAGAATTTCAAACTCACAGAAAAGTGTTTTAGCCAACTGGAAATCATTCCATGTTTCTTAGCTTCTGGGAACTAGGTTTCTTTGTGTATTTCAATGAAACTCTGAAAAAATGATTCTCTCATGTGCCCCACAAGGCTGCCCAAGTTTGGTCATCCCACCATCACGGGTGTTTTCTGTTTAGAGCCTATTGGATGTTTACCCTGATTAGGCGAAAATGCCTGAAAACGCCTGTGAGATTAATTCTTAAATGGTTAATGCTAGAACTTTAAAAATGCAGAACAACACTTTAGTTCACAAGAGCACACTGTGCTTCTCTCCTGGTTCAAGTATCTCAAAGCTGAATCAATCTAGGTAGCAAAAGAGTTTTCAAACTCACAGAAAAGCGTTTTAGCCTACTGGAAATAATTCCATGTTTCTTAGCTTCTGGGTACTAGGTTTCTTTGTGTATTTCAATGAAACTCTGACAAAATGATTCTCTCTTGTGCCCCTCATGGCTCCCCAAATTTGGTCATCCCACCATCACGGGTTTTTTTGTTTAGAGCCTATTGGATGTTTACCCTGATTAGGCGAATTTCACTGAAAACGCCTTTAGTTTAATTCCTCAATGGTTGAAGCTAGAACATTGAAAACGCAGAAAAGCACTTCATATCACAAGAGCACACTGTGCTTCTGTCCTGGTTCAAGTATCTCAAAGCTGAATCTCTAGGTAGCAAAAGAATTTCAAACTCACAGAAAAGTGTTTTAGCCAACTGGAAATCATTCCATGTTTCTTAGCTTCTGGGAACTAGGTTTCTTTGTGTATTTCAATGAAACTCTGAAAAAATGATTCTCTCATGTGTCCCTCAAGGCTGCCCAAGTTTGGTCATCCCACCATCACGTGTTTTCTGTTTAGAGTCTATTGGATGTTTACCCTCATTAGGCGAAAATGCCTGAAAACGCCTGTGAGATTAATTCTTAAATGGTTAATGCTAGAACTTTAAAAATGCAGAACAACACTTTAGTTCACAAGAGCACACTGTGCTTCTGTCCTGGTTCAAGTATCTCAAAGCTGAATCTCTAGGTAGCAAAAGAATTTCAAACTCACACAAAAGCGTTTTAGCGAGCTGGAAATAATTCCATGTTTCTTAGCTTCTGGGCACTAGGTTTCTTTGTGTATTTCAATGAAACTCTGAAGAAATGATTCTCTCTTGTGCCCCTCAAGGCTACCCAAGTTTGGTCATCCCACCATCAAGGGAGTTTTGTTTACAGTCTATTGGATGTTCACCCTGATTAGGCGAAAATGCCTGAAAACGCCTGTGAGATTAATTCTTAAATGGTTAATGCTAGAACTTTAAAAATGCAGAACAACACTTTAGTTCACAAGAGCACACTGTGCTTCTCTCCAGGTTCAAGTATCTCAAAGCTGAATCACTAGGTAGCAAAAGAGATTTCAAACTCACAGAAAAGCGTTTTAGCCAACTGGAAATAATTCCATGTTTCTTAGCTTCTGGGTACTAGATTTCTTTGTGTATTTCAATGAAACTCTGACAAAATGATTCTCTCTTGTGCCCCTCATGGCTCCCCAAATTTGGTCATCCCACCATCACGGGTTTTTTGTTTAGAGCCTATTGGATGTTTACCCTGATTAGGCGAATTTCACTGAAAACGCCTGTTAGTTTAATTCCTCAATGGTTAATGCTAGAACTTTGAAAATGCAGAAAAGCACTTCAGATCACAAGAGCACACTGTGCTTCTTTCCTGGTTCAAGTATCTCAAAGCTGAATCACTAGGTAACAAAAGAGTTTCAAACTCACAGAAAAGCGTTTTAGCCAACTGGAAATTATTCCATGTTTCTTAGCTTCTGGGCACTAGGTTTCTTTGTGTATTTCAATGAAACTCTGAAGAAATGATTCTCTCTTGTGCCCCTCAAGGCTCCCCAAGTTTGGTCATCCCACCATCAAGGGTGTTTTGTTTACAGTCTATTGGATGTTTCACCCTGATTAGGCGAAAATGCCTGAAAACGCCTGTGAGTTTAATTCTTAAATGGTTAATGCTAGAACTTTAAAAACGCAGAACAACACTTTAGTTCACAAGAGCACACTGTGCTTCTCTCCAGGTTCAAGTATCTCAAAGCTGAACACTAGGTAGCAAAAGAGTTTCAAACTCACAGAAAAGCGTTTTAGCGAACTAGAAATAATTCCATGTTTCTTAGCTTCTGGGCACTAGGTTTCTTTGTGTATTTCAATGAAACTCTGAAGAAATGATTCTCTCATGTGCCCCTCAAGGCTCCCCAAGTTTGGTCATCCACCATCAAGGGTGTTTTGTTTACAGTCTATTGGATGTTCACTCTGATTAGGCGAAAATGCCTGAAAACGCCTGTGAGTTTAATTCTTAAATGGTTAATGCTAGAACTTTAAAAACGCAGAACAACACTTTAGTTCACAAGAGCACACTGTGCTTCTGTCCTGGTTCAAGTATCTCATAGCTGAATCACTAGGTAGCAAAAGAGTTTCAAACTCTCAGAAAAGCGATTTAGCCAACTGGAAATAATTCCATGTTTCTTAGCTTCTGGGTAATAGGTTTCTTTGTGTATTTCAATGAAACTCTGACAAAATGATTCTCTCTTGTTTCCCTCATGGCTTCCCAAATTTGGTCATCTCACCATCACGGGTTTTTTGTTTAGAGCCTATTGGATGTTTACCCTGATTAGGCGAATTTCAGTGAAAACGCCTGTTAGTTTAATTCCTCAATGGTTAATGCTAGAACTTTGAAAATGCAGAAAAGCCCTTCAGATCACAAGAGCACACTGTGCTTCTTTCCTGGTTCAAGTATCTCAAAGCTGAATCACTAGGTAGCAAAAGAGTTTCAAACTCACAGAAAAGCGTTTTAGCGAACTGGAAATAATTCCATGTTTCTTAGCTTCTGGGCACTAGGTTTCTTTGTGTATTTCAATGAAAATCTGAAAAAATGATTCTCTCATGTGCTCCCTCATGGTTCCCAACGTTTGGTCATCCCACCATCATGGGTGTTTTGTTTACAGTCTATTGGATGTTTACCCTGATTAGGCGAAAATGCCTGAAAACCCCTGTGAGTTTAATTCTTAAATGGTTAATGCTAGAACTTTAAAAACACAGAACAACACTTTAGTTCACAAGAGCACACTGTGCTTCTGTCCTGGTTCAAGTATCTCAAAGCTAATCACTAGGAAGCAAAAGAGTTTCAAACTCACTGAAAAGCG
>JAKELJ010000062.1:10603-50285 GCA_025594165.1 Tamias sibiricus
CTGTGAGTTTGAAAAAACTCTTTTGCTACCTAGTGATTCAGCTATGAGATACTTGAACCAGGACAGAAGCACAGTGTGCTCTTGTGAACTAAAGTGTTGTTGTTCTGCATTTTTCAAAGTTCTAGCATTAACCATTTAAGAATTAATCTCACAGGCGTTTTCAGGCATTTTCGCCTAATCAGGGTAAACATCCAATAGGCTCTAAACAGAAAACACCGTGATGGTAGGATGACACAAACTTGGGCGAGCCCTTGAGGGGCACATGAGAGAATCATTTTTTCAGAGTTTATTGAAATACACAAAGAAACCTAGTACCCACAAGCTAGAAACATGGACTTGATTTCCAGTTGGCTAAAAAAAACGCTTTTTTGTGATTTGAAAAACTCTTTTGTTACCTATGATTCAGCTTTGAGATACTTGAACGAGGATAGAAGCTCAGTGTGCTCTTGTGATCTGAAGTGCTTTTTCTGCATTTTTAAAGTTCTAGCATTAACCATTGAGGAATTAAACTAACAGGGAGTTTTCAGTGAAAATTCGCCTAATCAGGGTAAAACATCCAATAGGCTCTAAACAAAAAACCCGGGATGGTGAGATGACCAAATTTTTGGGGAGCCATGAGGGACACAAGAGAGAATCATTTTGTCAGAGTTTCATTGAAATACACAAAGAAACCTAGTTACCCACAAGCTAAGAAAACTTGGAATTATTTCCAGTTGGCTAAATCGCTTTTCTGTGAATTTGGAAAACATCTTTTGCTAACTAGTGATTCAGCTTTGAGATACTTGAACCAGGACAGAAGCACAGTGTGCTCTTGTGATATGAAGTGCTTTTTCTGCGTTTTCAATGTTCTTGCATTCAACCATTGAGGAATTAAACTACGAAGGCGTTTTCAGTGAAATTCGCCTAATCAGGGTAAACATCCAACTAGGCTCTAAACAAAAAACCGGCCCGTGATGGTGGGATGACCAAATTTGGGGAGCCATGAGGGGCACAAGGGGGGGGGGGGAGAGAATCATTTTGTCAGAGTTTCATTGAAATACACAAAGAAAAACCTAGTACCCACAAAGCTAAGAAAATATGGAAGTATATCCAGTTGGCTTAAAACGCTTTTCTGTGAGTTTGAAAACTCTTTTGCTACCTAGAGATTCAGCTTTGAGATACTTTTGAACCAGGACAGAAGCACAGTGTGCTCTTTGAACTAAAGTGTTGTTCTGCGTTTTTAAAGTTCTAGCATTAACCATTTTAAGAATTAATCTCACAGGCGTTTTCAGGCATTTTTCGCCTAATCAGGGTGAAACATCTCCAATAGACTGTAAACCAAACACCCTTGATGGTGGGATGTCCAAACTTGGGAAGCCTTGAGGGGCACATGAGAGAATCATTTTTTTCAGAGTTTCATTGAAATACACAAAGAAACCTAGTTCCCAGAAGCTAAGAAAACATGGAATGATTTCCAGTTGATAAAACACACTTTTCTGTGAATTTGAAAAATTCTTTTGCTACCTAGAGTGATTCAGCTTTGAGGATACTTGAACCAGGACAGAAGCACAGTGTTCTCTTGTGAACTAAAGAGTTGTTCTGCATTTTTAACGTTCTAGCCTTAACCATTTAAGAATCTAATCTCACAGGCGTTTTCAGGCATTTTTCGCCTAATCAGGGTAAACATCCAATAGACTGTAAACAAAACACCCTTGATGGTCGAGATGACCAAAACTTGGAAAGCCATTTGAGGGGCACATTGAGAGAATCATTTCTTCAGAGTTTCATTGAAATACACAAAGAAACCTAGTGCCCAGAAGCTAAAGAAACATGGAATTATTTCCAGTTCGCTAAAACGCTTTTCTGTGAGTTTGAAACTCTTTTGTTACCTACTGATTCAGTTTTGAGATACTTGAACCAGGATAGAAGCACAGTGTGCTCTTGTGATCTGAAGTGCTTTTCTGCATTTTCAAAGTTCTACATTAACCATTGAGGAATTAAACTAACAGGAGTTTTCAGTGAAATTCGCCTAATCAGGGTAAAACATCCAACAGGCTCTAAACAAAAAAACCGTGATGGTGGGATGACCAAATTTGGGGGAGCCATGAGGGGCAAAAGAGAGAATCATTTTGTCAGAGTTTCATTGAAATACACAAAGAAACCTAGTACCCACAAGCTAAGAAATATGGAAGTATTTCCAGTTTGGCTAAAACGCTTTTCTGTGAGTTTGAAACTCTTTTGCTACCTAGAGATTCAGCTTTGAGATACTTGAACCAGGACAGAAGCACAGTGTGCTCTTGTGAACTAAAGTGTTGTTCTGCGTTTTTAAAGTTCTAGCATTAACCATTTAAGAATTAAACTCACAGGCGTTTTCAGGCATTTTCGCCTAATCAGGGTAAAAACCCATTAGACTGTAAACCAAAACACCTTGATGGTGGGATGACCAAACTTGGAAAGCCTTGAGGGGCACATGAGAGAAACATTTTTTCAGAGTTTCATTGAAATACACAAAGAAAACTAGTTCCCAGAAGCTAAGAAACATGGAATGATTTCCAGTTGGCTAAAAACACTTTTCTGTGAGTTTGAAATTGTTTTGCTACCTAGAGATTCAGCTTTGAGATACTTGAACCAGGACAGAAGCACAGTGTGCTCTTGTGAACTAAAGTGTTGTTCTGCATTTTTAAAGTTCTAGCATTAACCATTTAAGAATTAATCTCACAGGCGTTTTCAGGCATTTTCGCCTAATCAGGGTAAACATCCAATAGGCTCTAAACAGAAAACACGTGATGTTGGGATGACCACCTTGGGCAGCCTTGAGGGGCACATGAGAGAATCATTTTTTTCAGAGTTTCATTGAAATACACAAAGAAACCTAGTTCCCAGAAGCTAAGAAACATGGAATGATTTCCAGTTGGCTAAAACACTTTTCTGTGAATTTGAAATTCTTTTGCTACCCAGAGATTCAGCTTTGAGATACTTGAACCAGGACAGAAGCACAGTGTTATCCTGTGAACTAAAGTGTTGTTCTGCATTTTTAACGTTCTAGCCTTAACCATTTAAGAATTAAATCTCACAGGCGTTTTCAGGCATTTTCGCCTAATCAGGGTAAACATCCAATAGACTGTAAACCAAACACCCTTGATGGTCGAATGACCAAAGTTGGAAAGCCTTGAGGGGCACATGAGAGAATCATTTTTTCAGAGTTTCATTGAAATACACAAAGAAACCTAGTTCCCAGAAGCTAAGAAACATGGAATGATTTCCAGTTGGCTAAAACGCTTTTCTGTGAATTTGAAACTCTTTTGCTACCTAGTGATTCAGCTTTGAGGTACTTGAACCTGGAGAGAAGCACAGTGTGCTCTTGTGAGCTAAAGTGTTGTTCTGCGTTTTTAAAGTTCTAGCATTAACCATTTAAGAATTAAACTCACAGGCGTTTTCAGGCATTTTCGCCTAATCAGGGTGAACATCCAATAGACTGTAAACAAAACACCCTTGATGGTGGGATGAGCAAACTTGGGGAGTCTTGAGGGGCACATGAGAGAATCATTTCTTCAGAGTTTCATTGAAATACACAAAGAAACCTAGTGCCCAGAAGCTAAGAAACATGGAATTATTTCCAGTTCGCTAAAACGCTTTTCTGTGAGTTTGAAACTCTTTTGTTACCTACTGATTCAGCTTTGAGATACTTGAACCAGGACAGAAGCACAGTGTGCTCTTGTGATATGAAGTGCTTTTCTGCGTTTTCAATGTTCTAGCTTCAACCATTGAGGAATTAAACTCACAGGTGTTTTCAGGCATTTTCGCCTAATCAGGGTAAACATCCAATAGGCTCTAAACAAAAAACCCGTGATGGTGGGATGACCAAATTTGGGGAGCCATGAGGGGCACAAGAGAGAATCATTTTGTCAGAGTTTCATTGAAATACACAAAGAAACCTAGTACCCACAAGCTAAGAAACATGGAAGTATTTCCAGTTGGCTAAAATGCTTTTCTGTGAGTTTGAAACTCTTTTGCTACCTAGAGATTCAGCTTTGAGATACTTGAACCAGGACAGAAGCACAGTGTGCTCTTGTGAACTAAAGTGTTGTTCTGCGTTTTTAAAGTTCTAGCATTAACCATTTAAGAATTAATCTCACAGGCGTTTTCAGGCATTTTCGCCTAATCAGGGTAAACATCCAATAGACTGTAAACCAAACACCCTTGATGGTGGGATGTCCAAACTTGGAAAGCCTTGAGGGGCACATGAGAGAATCATTTTTTCAGAGTTTCATTGAAATACACAAAGAAACCTAGTTCCCAGAAGCTAAGAAACATGGAATGATTTCCAGTTGGCTAAAACACTTTTCTGTGAGTTTGAAACTCTTTTGCTACCTAGTGATTCAGCTTTGAGATACTTGAACCAGTACAGAAGCACAGTGTGCGCTTGTGAACTAAAGTGTTTTTCTGCATTTTTAAAGTTCTAGCATTAACCATTTAAGAATTAATCTCACAGGCGTTTTCAGGCATTTTCGCCTAATCAGGGTAAACATCCAATAGGCTCTAAACAAAAAACCCGTGATGGTGGGATGACCAAACTTGGGCAGCCTTGAGGGGCACATGAGAGAATCATTTTTTCAGAGTTTCATTGAAATACACAAAGAAACCTAGTTCCCAGAAGCTAAGAAACATGGAATTATTTCCAGTTGGCTAAAACACTTTTCTGTGAGTTTGAAACTCTTTTGCTACCTAGTGATTCAGCTTTGAGATACTTGAACCAGGACAGAAGCACAGTGTGCTCCTTGTGAACTAAAGTGTTGTTCTGCATTTTTAAAGTTCTAGCATTAACCATTTAAGAATTAATCTCACAGGCGTTTTCAGGCATTTTCGCCTAATCAGGGTGAACATCCAATAGACTGTAAAACAAAACACCCTTGATGGTGGGATGACCAAACTTGGGGAGCCTTGAGGGGCACATGAGAGAATCATTTCTTCAGAGTTTCATTGAAATACACAAAGAAACCTAGTGCCCAGAAGCTAAGAAACATGGAATTATTTCCAGTTGGCTAAATCGCTTTTCTGTGAGTTTGAAACTCTTTTGCTACCTAGTGATTCAGCTTTGAGATACTTGAACCAGGACAGAAGCACAGTGTGCTCTTGTGAACTGAAGTGTTGTTCTGCATTTTTAAAGTTCTAGCATTAACCATTTAAGAATTAATCTCACAGGCATTTTCAGGCATTTTCGCCTAATCAGGGTAAACATCCAATAGGCTCTAAACAGAAAACATGTGATGGTGGGATGACCAAACTTGGGCAGCCTTGAGGGGCACATGAGAGAATCATTTTTTCAGAGTTTCATTGAAATACCCAAAGAAACCTAGTACCCAGAAGCTAAGAAACATGGAATGATTTCCAGTTGGCTAAAACGCTTTTCTGTGAATTTGAAACTCTTTTGCTACCTAGTGATTCAGCTTTGAGGTACTTGAACCTGGACAGAAGCACAGTGTGCTCTTGTGAGCTAAAGTGTTGTTCTGCGTTTTTAAAGTTCTAGCATTAACCATTTAAGAATTAAACTCACAGGCGTTTTCAGGCATTTTCGCCTAATCAGGGTGAAACATCCAATAGACTGTAAACAAAACACCTTGATGGTGGGATGACCAAACTTGGGGAGCCTTGAGGGGCACATGAGAGAATCATTTCTTCAGAGTTTCATTGAAATACACAAAGAAACCTAGTGCCCAGAAGCTAAGAAACATGGAATTATTTCCAGTTCGCTAAAACGCTTTTCTGTGAGTTTGAAACTCTTTTGTTACCTACTGATTCAGCTTTGAGATACTTGAACCAGGACAGAAGCACAGTGTGCTCTTGTGATCTGAAGTGCTTTTCTGCGTTTTCAATGTTCTAGCATTAACCATTGAGGAATTAAACTCACAGGCGTTTTCAGGAATTTTCGCCTAATCAGGGTAAACATCCAATAGGCTCTAAACAAAAAACCCGTGATGGTGGGATGACCAAATTTGGGGAGCCATGAGGGGCACAAGAGAGAATCATTTTGTCAGAGTTTCATTGAAATACACAAAGAAACCTAGTACCCACAAGCTAAGAAACATGGAAGTATTTCCAGTTGGCTAAAATCGCTTTTCTGTGATTTGAAACTCTTTTGCGACCTAGAGATTCAGCTTTGAGATACTTGAACCAGGACAGAAGCACAGTGTGCTCTTGTGAACTAAAGTGTTGTTCTGCGTTTTTAAAGTTCTAGCATTAACCATTAAGAATTAATCTCACAGGCGTTTTCAGGCATTTTCGCCTAATCAGGGTAAACATCCAATAGACTGTAAACAAAAACACCCTTGATGGTGGGATGTCCAAACTTGGAAAGCCTTGAGGGGCACATGAGAGAATCATTTTTTCAGAGTTTCATTGAAATACACAAAGAAACCTAGTTCCCAGAAGCTAAGAAACATGGAATGATTTCCAGTTGGCTAAAACACTTTTCTGTGAATTTGAAATTCTTTTGCTACCTAGAGATTCAGCTTTGAGATACTTGAACCAGGACAGAAGCACAGTGTTCTCCTGTGAACTAAAGTGTTGTTCTGCATTTTTAAACGTTCTAGCCTTAACCATTTAAGAATTAATCTCACAGGGCGTTTTCAGGCATTTTCGCCTAATCAGGGTAAACATCCAATAGACTGTAAACCAAAACACCCTTGATGGTCGAATGACCAAACTTGGAAAGCCTTGAGGGGCACATGAGAGAATCATTTTTTCAGAGTTTAATTGAAATACACAAAGAAACCTAGTACCCACAAGCTAAGAAACATGGAATGATTTCCAGTTGGCTAAAACGCTTTTCTGTGAATTTGAAACTCTTTTGCTACCTAGTGATTCAGCTTTGAGATACTTGAACCTGGAGAGAAGCACAGTGTGCTCTTATGAACTAAAGTGTTTTTCTGCGTTTTTAAAGTTCTTGCATTAACCATTTAAGAATTAAACTCACAGGCGTTTTTCAGGCATTTTCGCCTAATCAGGGTGAACATCCAATAGACTGTAAACAAAACACCCTTGATGGTGGGATGACCTAACTTGGGCAGCCTTGAGGGGCACATGAGAGAATCATTTCTTCAGAGTTTCATTGAAATACACAAAGAAACCTAGTGCCCAGAAGCTAAGAAACATGGAATTCATTTCCAGTTCGCTAAAACGCTTTTCTGTGAGTTTGAAACTCTTTTGTTACCTACTGATTCAGCTTTGAGATACTTGAACCAGGAAAGAAGCACAGTGTGCTCTTGTGATCTGAAGTGCTTTTCTGCATTTTCAAAGTTCTAGCATTAACCATTGAGGAATTAAACTAACAGGCGTTTTCAGTGAAATTCGCCTAATCAGGGTAAACATCCAATTAGGCTCTAAGCAAAAAACCCGTGATGGTGGGATGACCAAATTTGGGGAGCCATGAGGGGCCAAAGAGAGAATCATTTTGTCAGAGTTTCATTGAAATACACAAAGAAATCTAGTACCCAGAAGCTAAGAAACATGGAATTATTTCCAGTTGGCTAAAAACGCTTTTCTGTGATTTGGAAACTCTTTTGCTACCTAGTGATTCAGCTTTGAGATACTTGAACCTGGAGAGAAGCACAGTGTGCTCTTGTGAACTAAAGTGTTGTTCTGCGTTTTTAAAGTTCTAGCATTAACCATTTAAGACTTAAACTCACAGGCGTTTTCAGGCATTTTCGCCTAATCAGGGTGAACATCCAATAGACTGTAAACAAAACACCCTTGATGGTGGGATGACCAAACTTGGGGAGCCTTGAGGGGCACATGAGAGAATCATTTCTTCAGAGTTTCATTGAAATACACAAAGAAACCTAGTGCCCAGAAGCTAAGAAACATGGAATTATTTCCAGTTTCGCTAAAACGCTTTTCTGTGAGTTAGAAACTCTTTTGTTACCTACTGATTCAGTTTTGGGATACTTGAACCAGGATAGAAGCACAGTGTGCTCTTGTGATCTGAAGTGCTTTTCTGCATTTTCAAAGTTCTACATTAACCATTGAGGAATTAAACTAACAGGAGTTTTCAGTGAAATTCGCCTAATCAGGGTAAACATCCAACAGGCTCTAACAAAAAAAACCGTGATGGTGGGATGACCAAATTTGGGGAGCCATGAGGGGCAAAAGAGAGAATCATTTTGTCAGAGTTTCATTGAAATACACAAAGAAACCTAGTACCCACAAGCTAAGAAACATGGAAGTATTTCCAGTTGGCTAAAATGCTTTTCTGTGAGTTTGAAACTCTTTTGCGACCTAGAGATTCAGCTTTGAGATACTTGAACCAGGACAGAAGCACAGTGTGTGCTCTTGTGAACTAAAGTGTTGTTCTGCGCGTTTTTAAAGTTCTAGCATTAACCATTTAAGAATTAATCTCACAGCGTTTTCAGGCATTTTCGCCTAATCAGGGTAAACATCCAATAGACTGTAAACCAAACACCCTTGATGGTGGGATGTCCAAACTTGGAAAGCCTTGAGGGGCACATGAGAGAATCATTTTTTCAGAGTTTCATTGAAATACACAAAGAAACCTAGTTCCCAGAAGCTAAGAAACATGGAATGATTTCCAGTTGGCTAAAACACTTTTCTGTGAGTTTGAAATTCTTTTGCTACCTAGAGATTCAGCTTTGAGATACTTGAACCAGTACAGAAGCACAGTGTGCGCTTGTGAACTAAAGTGTTTTTCTGCATTTTTAAAGTTCTAGCATTAACCATTTAAGAATTAATCTCACAGGCCGTTTTCAGGCATTTTCGCCTAATCAGGGTAAACATCCAATAGGCTCTAAACAGAAAACACGTGATGGTGGGATGACCAAACTTGGGCAGCCTTGAGGGGCACATGAGAGAATCATTTTTTCAGAGTTTCATTGAAATACACAAAGAAACCTAGTTCCCAGAAGCTAAGAAACATGGAATGATTTCCAGTTGGCTAAAACACTTTTCTGTGAGTTTGAAATTCTTTTGCTACCTAGAGATTCAGCTTTGAGATACTTGAACCAGGACAGAAGCACAGTGTGCTCCTGTGAACTAAAGTGTTGTTCTGCATTTTTAACGTTCTAGCATTAACCATTTAAGAATTAATCTCACAGGCGTTTTCAGGCATTTTCGCCTAATCAGGGTAAACATCCAATAGACTGTAAACAAAAACACCCTTGATGGTGGGATGACCAAACTTGGGGAGCCTTGAGGGGCACATGAGAGAATCATTTCTTCAGAGTTTCATTGAAATACACAAAGAAACCTAGTGCCCAGAAGCTAAGAAACATGGAATTATTTCCAGTTGGCTAAATCGCTTTTTGTGAGTTTGAAACTCTTTTGCTACCTAGTGATTCAGCTATGAGATACTTGAACCAGGACAGAAGCACAGTGTGCTCTTGTGAACTAAAGTGTTGTTCTGCATTTTTAAAGTTCTAGCATTAACCATTTAAGAATTAATCTCACAGGCATTTTCAGGCATTTTCGCCTAATCAGGGTAAACATCCAATAGGCTCTAAACAGAAAACATGTGATGGTGGGATGACCAAACTTGGGCAGCCTTGAGGGGGCACATGAGAGAATCATTTTTTCAGATTTCATTGAAATACACAAAGAAACCTAGTTCCCAGAAGCTAAGAAACATGGAATGATTTCCAGTTGGCTAAAACGCTTTTCTGTGAATTTGAAACTCTTTTGCTACCTTAGTGATTCAGCTTTGAGGTACTTGAACCTGGAGAGAAGCACAGTGTGCTCTTGTGAGCTAAAGTGTTGTTCTGCGTTTTTAAAGTTCTAGCATTAACCAATTAAGAATTAAACTCACAGGCGTTTTCAGGCATTTTCGCCTAATCAGGGTGAACATCCAATAGACTGTAAACAAAAACACCCTTGATGGTGGGATGAGCAAACTTGGGGAGCCTTGAGGGGCACATGAGAGAATCATTTCTTTCAGAGTTTCATTGAAATACACAAAGAAACCTAGTGCCCAGAAGCTAAGAAACATGGAATTATTTCCAGTTCGCTAAAACGCTTTTCTGTGAGTTTGAAACTCTTTTGTTACCTACTGATTCAGCTTTGAGATACTTGAACCAGGACAGAAGCACAGTGTGCTCTTGTGATATGAAGTGCTTTTCTGCGTTTTCAATGTTCTAGCTTCAACCATTGAGGAATTAAACTCACAGGCGTTTTCAGGCATTTTCGCCTAATCAGGGTAAACATCCAATAGGCTCTAAACAAAAAACCCGTGATGGTGGGATGACCAAATTTGGGGAGCCATGAGGGGCACAAGAGAGAATCATTTTGTCAGAGTTTCATTGAAATACACAAAGAAACCTAGTACCCACAAGCTAAGAAACATGGAAGTATTTCCAGTTGGCTAAAATGCTTTTCTGTGAGTTTGAAACTCTTTTGCGACCTAGAGATTCAGCTTTGAGATACTTGAACCAGGACAGAAGCACAGTGTGCTCTTGTGAACTAAAGTGTTGTTCTGCGTTTTTAAAGTTCTAGCATTAACCATTTAAGAATTAATCTCACAGGCGTTTTCAGGCATTTTCGCCTAATCAGGGTAAACATCCAATAGACTGTAAACCAAACACCCTTGATGGTGGGATGTCCAAACTTGGAAAGCCTTGAGGGGCACATGAGAGAATCATTTTTTCAGAGTTTCATTGAAATACACAAAGAAACCTAGTTCCCAGAAGCTAAGAAACATGGAATGATTTCCAGTTGGCTAAAACACTTTTCTGTGAATTTGAAATTCTTTTGCTACCTAGAGATTCAGCTTTGAGATACTTGAACCAGGACAGAAGCACAGTGTTCTCCTGTGAACTAAAGTGTTGTTCTGCATTTTTAAAGTTCTAGCCTTAACCATTTAAGAATTAAATCTCACAGGCGTTTTCAGGCATTTTCGCCTAATCAGGGTAAACATCCAATAGACTGTAAACAAAACACCCTTGATGGTCGATGACCAAACTTGGAAAGCCTTGAGGGGCACATGAGAGAATCATTTTTTCAGAGTTTCATTGAAATACACAAAGAAACCTAGTACCCACAAGCTAAGAAACATGGAATGATTTCCAGTTGGCTAAAACGCTTTTTTGTGAATTTGAAACTCTTTTTGCTACCTAGTGATTCAGCTTTGAGATACTTGAACCTGGAGAGAAGCACAGTGTGCTCTTGTGAACTAAAGTGTTTTTCTGCTTTTTAAAGTTCTTGCATTAACCATTTAAGAATTAAACTCACAGGCGTTTTCAGGCATTTTCGCCTAATCAGGGTGAACATCCAATAGACTGTAAACAAAACACCCTTGATGGTGGGATGACCTAACTTGGGCAGCCTTGAGGAGCACATGAGAGAATCATTTCTTCAGAGTTTCATTGAAATACACAAAGAAACCTAGTGCCCAGAAGCTAAGAAACATGGATTCATTTCCAGTTCGCTAAAACGCTTTTCTGTGAGTTTGAAACTCTTTTGTTACCTACTGATTCAGCTTTGAGATACTTGAACCAGGAAAGAAGCACAGTGTGCTCTTGTGATCTGAAGTGCTTTTCTGCATTTTCAAAGTTCTAGCATTAACCATTGAGGAATTAAACTAACAGGCGTTTTCAGTGAAATTCGCCTAATCAGGGTAAATATCCAATAGGCTCTAAGCAAAAAACCCGTGATGGTGGGATGACCAAATTTGGGGAGCCATGAGGGCCAAAGAGAGAATCATTTTGTCAGAGTTTCATTGAAATACACAAAGAAATCTAGTACCCAGAAGCTAAGAAACATGGAATTATTTCCAGTTGGCTAAAACGCTTTTCTGTGATTTGGAAACTCTTTTGCTACCTAGTGATTCAGCTTTGAGATACTTGAACCTGGAGAGAAGCACAGTGTGCTCTTGTGAACTAAAGTGTTTGTTCTGCGTTTTAAAGTTCTAGCATTAACCATTTAAGACTTAAACTCACAGGCGTTTTCAGGCATTTTCGCCTAATCAGGGTGAACATCCAATAGACTGTAAACAAAACACCCTTGATGGTGGGATGACCAAACTTGGGGAGCCTTGAGGGGCACATGAGAGAATCATTTCTTCAGAGTTTCATTGAAATACACAAAGAAACCTAGTGCCCAGAAGCTAAGAAACATGGAATTATTTCCAGTTCGCTAAAACGCTTTTCTGTGAGTTAGAAACTCTTTTGTTACCTACTGATTCAGCTTTTGGGATACTTGAACCAGGATAGAAGCACAGTGTGCTCTTGTGATCTGAAGTGCTTTTTCTGCATTTTCAAAGTTCTACATTAACCATTGAGGAATTAAACTAACAGGCGTTTTCAGTGAAATTCGCCTAATCAGGGTAAACATCCAACAGGCTCTAAACAAAAAAAACCGTGATGGTGGGATGACCAAATTTGGGGAGCCATGAGGGGCAAAAGAGAGAATCATTTTGTCAGAGTTTCATTGAAATACACAAAGAAACCTAGTACCCACAAGCTAAGAAACATGGAAGTATTTCCAGTTGGCTAAAATGCTTTTCTGTGAGTTTGAAACTCTTTTGCTACCTAGAGATTCAGCTTTGAGATACTTGAACCAGGACAGAAGCACAGTGTGCTCTTGTGAACTAAAGTGTTGTTCTGCGTTTTTAAAGTTCTAGCATTAACCATTTAAGAATTAAACTCACAGGCGTTTTCAGGCATTTTCGCCTAATCAGGGTGAACATCCAATAGACTGTAAACAAAACACCCTTGATGGTGGGATGACCAAATTTGGGGAGCCTTGAGGGCACATGAGAGAATCATTTCTTCAGAGTTTCATTGAAATACACAAAGAAACCTAGTGCCCAGAAGCTAAGAAACATGGAATTATTTCCAGTTCGCTAAAACGCTTTTCTGTGAGTTTGAAACTCTTTTGTTACCTACTGATTCAGTTTTGGGATACTTGAACCAGGATAGAAGCACAGTGTGCTCTTGTGATCTGAAGTGCTTTTCTGCATTTTCAAAGTTCTAGCATTAACCATTGAGGAATTAAACTAACAGGAGTTTTCAGTGAAATTCGCCTAATCAGGGTAAACATCCAACAGGCTCTAAACAAAAAAACCGTGATGGTGGGATGACCAAATTTGGGGAGCCATGAGGGGCAAAAGAGAGAATCATTTTGTCAGAGTTTCATTGAAATACACAAAGAAACCTAGTACCCACAAGCTAAGAAATATGGAAGTATTTCCAGTTGGCTAAAACGCTTTTCTGTGAGTTTTGAAACTCTTTTGCTACCTAGAGATTCAGCTTTGAGATACTTGAACCAGGACAGAAGCACAGTGTGCTCTTGTGAACTAAAGTGTTGTTCTGCGTTTTTAAAGTTCTAGCATTAACCATTTAAGAATTAAACTCACAGGCGTTTTCAGGCATTTTCGCCTAATCAGGGTAAAAAACCCATTAGACTGTAAACCAAACACCCTTGATGGTGGGATGACCAAACTTGGAAAGCCTTGAGGGGCACATGAGAGAAACATTTTTTCAGAGTTTCATTGAAATACACAAAGAAACCTAGTTCCCAGAAGCTAAGAAACATGGAATGATTTCCAGTTGGCTAAAACACTTTTCTGTGAGTTTGAAATTGTTTTGCTACCTAGAGATTCAGCTTTGAGATACTTGAACCAGGACAGAAGCACAGTGTGCTCTTGTGAACTAAAGTGTTGTTCTGCATTTTTAAAGTTCTAGCATTAACCATTTAAGAATTAATCTCACAGGCGTTTTCAGGCATTTTCGCCTAATCAGGGTAAACATCCAATAGGCTCTAAACAGAAAACACGTGATGTTGGGATGACCACCTTGGGCAGCCTTGAGGGGCACATGAGAGAATCATTTTTTCAGAGTTTCATTGAAATACACAAAGAAACCTAGTTCCCAGAAGCTAAGAAACATGGAATGATTTCCAGTTGGCTAAAACACTTTTCTGTGAATTTGAAATTCTTTTGCTACCCAGAGATTCAGCTTTGAGATACTTGAACCAGGACAGAAGCACAGTGTTCTCCTGTGAACTAAAGTGTTGTTCTGCATTTTTAACGTTCTAGCCTTAACCATTTAAGAATTAATCTCACAGGCGTTTTCAGGCATTTTCGCCTAATCAGGGTAAACATCCAATAGACTGTAAACCAAACACCCTTGATGGTCGAATGACCAAAGTTGGAAAGCCTTGAGGGGCACATGAGAGAATCATTTTTTCAGAGTTTCATTGAAATACACAAAAAAACCTAGTTCCCAGAAGCTAAGAAACATGGAATGATTTCCAGTTGGCTAAAACGCTTTTCTGTGAATTTGAAACTCTTTTGCTACCTAGTGATTCAGCTTTGAGGTACTTGAACCTGGAGAGAAGCACAGTGTGCTCTTGTGAGCTAAAGTGTTGTTCTGCGTTTTTAAAGTTCTAGCATTAACCATTTAAGAATTAAACTCACAGGCGTTTTCAGGCATTTTCGCCTAATCAGGGTGAACATCCAATAGACTGTAAACAAAACACCCTTGATGGTGGGATGAGCAAACTTGGGGAGTCTTGAGGGGCACATGAGAGAATCATTTCTTCAGAGTTTCATTGAAATACACAAAGAAACCTAGTGCCCAGAAGCTAAGAAACATGGAATTATTTCCAGTTCGCTAAAACGCTTTTCTGTGAGTTTGAAACTCTTTTGTTACCTACTGATTCAGCTTTGAGATACTTGAACCAGGACAGAAGCACAGTGTGCTCTTGTGATATGAAGTGCTTTTCTGCGTTTTCAATGTTCTAGCTTCAACCATTGAGGAATTAAACTCACAGGTGTTTTCAGGCATTTTCGCCTAATCAGGGTAAACATCCAATAGGCTCTAAACAAAAAACCCGTGATGGTGGGATGACCAAATTTGGGGAGCCATGAGGGGCACAAGAGAGAATCATTTTGTCAGAGTTTCATTGAAATACACAAAGAAACCTAGTACCCACAAGCTAAGAAACATGGAAGTATTTCCAGTTGGCTAAAATGCTTTTCTGTGAGTTTGAAACTCTTTTGCTACCTAGAGATTCAGCTTTGAGATACTTGAACCAGGACAGAAGCACAGTGTGCTCTTGTGAACTAAAGTGTTGTTCTGCGTTTTTAAAGTTCTAGCATTAACCATTTAAGAATTAATCTCACAGGCGTTTTCAGGCATTTTCGCCTAATCAGGGTAAACATCCAATAGACTGTAAACCAAACACCCTTGATGGTGGGATGTCCAAACTTGGAAAGCCTTGAGGGGCACATGAGAGAATCATTTTTTCAGAGTTTCATTGAAATACACAAAGAAACCTAGTTCCCAGAAGCTAAGAAACATGGAATGATTTCCAGTTAGCTAAAACACTTTTCTGTGAGTTTGAAATTCTTTTGCTACCTAGAGATTCAGCTTTGAGATACTTGAACCAGGACAGAAGCACAGTGTGCGCTTGTGAACTAAAGTGTTTTTCTGCATTTTTAAAGTTCTAGCATTAACCATTTAAGAATTAATCTCACAGGCTTTTTCAGGCATTTTCGCCTAATCAGGGTAAACATCCAATAGGCTCTAAACAGAAAACACGTGATGGTGGGATGACCAAACTTGGGCAGCCTTGAGGGGCACATGAGAGAATCATTTTTTCAGAGTTTCATTGAAATACACAAAGAAACCAAGTTCCCAGAAGCTAAGAAACATGGAATGATTTCCAGTTGGCTAAAACACTTTTCTGTGAGTTTGAAATTCTTTTGCTACCTAGAGATTCAGCTTTGAGATACTTGAACCAGGACAGAAGCACAGTGTGCTCCTGTGAACTAAAGTGTTGTTCTGCATTTTTAACGTTCTAGCATTAACCATTTAAGAATTAATCTCACAGGCGTTTTCAGGCATTTTCGCCTAATCAGGGTGAACATCCAATAGACTGTAAACAAAACACCCTTGATGGTGGGATGACCAAACTTGGGGAGCCTTGAGGGGCACATGAGAGAATCATTTCTTCAGAGTTTCATTGAAATACACAAAGAAACCTAGTGCCCAGAAGCTAAGAAACATGGAATTATTTCCAGTTGGCTAAATCGCTTTTCTGTGAGTTTGAAACTCTTTTGCTACCTAGTGATTCAGCTATGAGATACTTGAACCAGGACAGAAGCACAGTGTGCTCTTGTGAACTAAAGTGTTGTTCTGCATTTTTAAAGTTCTAGCATTAACCATTTAAGAATTAATCTCACAGGCATTTTCAGGCATTTTCGCCTAAATAGGGTAAACATCCAATAGGCTCTAAACAGAAAATATGTGATGGTGGGATGACCAAACTTGGGCAGCCTTGAGGGGCACATGAGAGAATCATTTTTTCAGAGTTTCATTGAAATACACAAAGAAACCTAGTACCCACAAGCTAAGAAACATGGAATGATTTCCAGTTGGCTAAAACGCTTTTCTGTGAATTTGAAACTCTTTTGCTACCTAGTGATTCAGCTTTGAGATACTTGAACCTGGAGAGAAGCACAGTGTGCTCTTGTGAACTAAAGTGTTGTTCTGCGTTTTTAAAGTTCTAGCATTAACCATTTAAGAATTAATCTCACAGGCGTCTTCAGGCATTTTCGCCTAATCAGGGTGAACATCCAATAGACTGTAAACAAAAACACCCTTGATGGTGGGATGACCAAACTTGGGGAGCCTTGAGGGGCACATGAGAGTATCATTTCTTCAGAGTTTCATTGAAATACACAAAGAAACCTAGTGCCCAGAAGCTAAGAAACATGGAATGATTTCCAGTTGGCTAAAACACTTTTCTGTGAGTTTGAAATTGTTTTGCTACCTAGAGATTCAGCTTTGAGATACTTGAACCAGGACAGAAGCACAGTGTGCTCTTGTGAACTAAAGTGTTGTTCTGCATTTTTAAAGTTCTAGCATTAACCATTTAAGAATTAATCTCACAGGCGTTTTCAGGCATTTTCGCCTAATCAGGGTAAACATCCAATAGGCTCTAAACAGAAAACACGTGATGTTGGGATGACCAAATTTGGGCAGCCTTGAGGGGCACATGAGAGAATCATTTTTCAGAGTTTCATTGAAATACACAAAGAAACCTAGTACCCAGAAGCTAAGAAACTTGGAATGATTTCCAGTTGGCTAAAACACTTTTCTGTGAATTTGAAATTCTTTTGCTACCTAGAGATTCAGCTTTGAGATACTTGAACCAGGACAGAAGCACAGTGTGCTCCTGTGAACTAAAGTGTTGTTCTGCATTTTTAACGTTCTAGCCTTAACCATTTAAGAATTAATCTCACAGGCGTTTTCAGGCATTTTCGCCTAATCAGGGTAAACATCCAATAGACTGTAAACCAAACACCCTTGATGGTCGAATGACCAAACTTGGAAAGCCTTGAGGGGCACATGAGAGAATCATTTTTTCAGAGTTTCATTGAAATACACAAAGAAACCTAGTTCCCAGAAGCTAAGAAACATGGAATGATTTCCAGTTGGCTAAAACACTTTTCTGTGAGTTTGAAATTCTTTTGCTACCTAGAGATTCAGCTTTGAGATACTTGAACCAGGACAGAAGCACAGTGTGCTCCTGTGAACTAAAGTGTTGTTCTGCATTTTTAACGTTCTAGCATTAACCATTTAAGAATTAATCTCACAGGCGTTTTCAGGCATTTTCGCCTAATCAGGGTGAACATCCAATAGACTGTAAACAAAACACCCTTGATGGTCGGATGACCAAACTTGGGGAGCCTTGAGGGGCACATGAGAGAATCATTTCTTCAGAGTTTCATTGAAATACACAAAGAAACCTAGTGCCCTGAAGCTAAGAAACATGGAATAATTTCCAGTTGGCTAAAACGCTTTTCTGTGAGTTTGAAACTCTTTTGCTACCTAGTGATTCAGCTTTGAGATACTTGAACCAGGAAAGAAGCACAGTGTGCTCTTGTGATCCTACGTGCTTTTCTGCATTTTCAAATTTCTAGCATTAACCATTGAGGAATTAAACTAACAGGCGTTTTCAGTGAAATTCGCCTAATCAGGGTAAAAATCCAATAGGCTCTAAACAAAAAAACCCGTGATGGTGAGATGACCAAATTTGGGAAGCCATGAGGGAAACAAGAGAGAATCATTTTGTCAGAGTTTCATTGAAATACACAAAGAAACCTATTACCCAGAAGCTAAGAAACATGGAATTATTTCCAGTTGGCTAAATCGCTTTTCTGTGAGTTTGAAACTCTTTTGCTACCTAGTGATTCAGCTATGAGATACTTGAACCAGGACAGAAGCACAGTGTGCTCTTGTGAACTAAAGTGTTGTTCTGCATTTTTAAAGTTCTAGCATTAACCATTTAAGAATTAATCTCACAGGCGTTTTCAGGCATTTTCGCCTAATCAGGGTAAACATCCAATAGGCTCTAAACAGAAAACATGTGATGGTGGGATGACCAAACTTGGGTAGCCTTGAGGGGCACATGAGAGAATCATTTTTTCAGAGTTTCATTGAAATACACAAAGAAACCTAGTTCCCAGAAGCTAAGAAACATGGAATGATTTCCAGTTGGCTAAAACGCTTTTCTGTGAATTTGAAACTCTTTTGCTACCTAGTGATTCAGCTTTGAGATACTTGAACCAGGACAGAAGCACAGTGTGCTCTCCTGTGAACTAAAGTGTTGTTCTGCGTTTTTAAAGTTCTAGCATTAACCATTTAAGAATTAATCTCACAGGCGTTTTCAGGCATTTTCGCCTAATCAGGGTAAACATCCAATAGGCTCTAAACCAAAACACCCTTGATGGTGGGATGACCAAAGTTAGGGAAAGCCATGAGGGGCACATGAGAGAATCATTTTTTCAGAGTTTCATTGAAATACACAAAGAAACCTAGTTACCCAGAAGCTAAGAAACATGGAAAGTTTCCAGTTGGCTAAAACGCTTTTTCTGTGAATTTGAAACTCTTTTGCTACCTAGTGATTCAGCTTTGAGATACTTGAACCTGGAAGAAGCACAGTGTGCTCTTGTGAACTAAAGTGTTGTTCTGCGTTTTTAAAGTTCTAGCATTAACCATTTAAGAATTAAAACTCACAGGCGTTTTCAGGCATTTTCGCCTAATCAGGGTGAACATCCAATAGACTGTAAACAAAACACCCTTGATGGTGGGATGACCAAACTTGGAAAGCCTTGAGGGGCACATGAGAGAAACATTTTTTCAGAGTTTCATTGAAATACACAAAGAAACCTAGTTCCCAGAAGCTAAGAAACATGGAATGATTTCCAGTTGGCTAAAACACTTTTCTGTGAGTTTGAAATTGTTTTGCTACCTAGAGATTCAGCTTTGAGATACTTGAACCAGGACAGAAGCACAGTGTGCTCTTGTGAACTAAAGTGTTGTTCTGCATTTTTAAAGTTCTAGCATTAACCATATAAGAATTAATCTCACAGGCGTTTTCAGGCATTTTCGCCTAATCAGGGTAAACATCCAATAGGCTCTAAACAGAAAACACGTGATGTTGGGATGACCAAATTTGGGCAGCCTTGAGGGGCCCATGAGAGAATCATTTTTTCAGAGTTTCATTGAAATACACAAAGAAACCTAGTTTCCAGAAGCTAAGAAACTTGGAATGATTTCCAGTTGGCTAAAACACTTTTCTGTGAATTTGAAATTCTTTTGCTACCTAGAGATTCAGCTTTGAGATACTTGAACCAGGACAGAAGCACAGTGTGCTCCTGTGAACTAAAGTGTTGTTCTGCATTTTTAACGTTCTAGCTTAACCATTTAAGAATTAATCTCACAGGCGTTTTCAGGAATTTTCGCCTAATCAGGGTAAACATCCAATAGACTGTAAACCAAACACCCTTGATGGTCGAATGACCAAACTTGGAAAGCCTTGAGGGGCACATGAGAGAATCATTTTTTCAGAGTTTCATTGAAATACACAAAGAAACCTAGTTCCCAGAAGCTAAGAAACATGGAATGATTTCCAGTTGGCTAAAACACTTTTCTGTGAGTTTGAAATTCTTTTGCTACCTAGAGATTCAGCTTTGAGATACTTGAACCAGGACAGAAGCACAGTGTGCTCCTGTGAACTAAAGTGTTGTTCTGCATTTTTAAAGTTCTAGCATTAACCATTTAAGAATTAATCTCACAGGCGTTTTCAGGCATTTTCGCCTAATCAGGGTAAACATCCAATAGGATCTAAACAGAAAACACGTGATGTTGGGATGACCAAACTTGGGCAGCCTTGAGGGGCACATGAGAGAATCATTTTTTTCAGAGTTTCATTGAAATACACAAAGAAACCTAGTTCCCAGAAGCTAAGAAACATGGAATGATTTCCAGTTGGCTAAAACACTCTTCTGTGAATTTGAAATTCTTTTGCTACCTAGAGATTCAGCTTTGAGGTACTTGAACCAGGACAGAAGCACAGTGTTCTCCTGTGAACTAAAGTGTTGTTCTGCATTTTTAAACGTTCTAGCCTTAACCATTTAAGAATTAATCTCACAGGCGTTTTCAGGCATTTTCGCCTAATCAGGGTAAACATCCAATAGACTGTAAACCAAACACCCTTGATGGTCGAATGACCAAAGTTGGAAAGCCTTGAGGGGCACATGAGAGAATCATTTTTTCAGAGTTTCATTGAAATACACAAAGAAACCTAGTTCCCAGAAGCTAAGAAACATGGAATGATTTCCAGTTGGCTAAAACGCTTTTCTGTGAATTTGAAACTCTTTTGCTACCTAGTGATTCAGCTTTGAGGTACTTGAACCTGGAGAGAAGCACAGTGTGCTCTTGTGAACTAAAGTGTTGTTCTGCGTTTTTAAAGTTCTAGCATTAACCATTTAAGAATTAAACTCACAGGCGTTTTCAGGCATTTTCGCCTAATCAGGGTGAACATCCAATAGACTGTAAACAAAACACCCTTGATGGTGGGATGAGCAAACTTGGGGAGCCTTGAGGGGCACATGAGAGAATCATTTCTTCAGAGTTTCATTGAAATACACAAAGAAACCTAGTGCCCAGAAGCTAAGAAACATGGAATTATTTCCAGTTCGCTAAAACGCTTTTCTGTGAGTTTGAAACTCTTTTGTTACCTACTGATTCAGCTTTGAGATACTTGAACCAGGACAGAAGCACAGTGTGCTCTTGTGATATGAAGTGCTTTTCTACGTTTTCAATGTTCTAGCTTCAACCATTGAGGAATTAAACTCACAGGCGTTTTCAGGCATTTTCGCCTAATCAGGGTAAACATCCAATAGGCTCTAAACAAAAAACCCGTGATGGTGGGATGACCAAATTTGGGAGCCATGAGGGGCACAAGAGAGAATCATTTTGTCAGAGTTTCATTGAAATACACAAAGAAACCTAGTACCCACAAGCTAAGAAACATGGAAGTATTTCCAGTCGGCTAAAATGCTTTTCTGCGAGTTTGAAATTCTTTTGCTACCTAGAGATTCAGCTTTGAGATACTTGAACCAGGACAGAAGCACAGTGTGCTCTTGTGAACTAAAGTGTTGTTCTGCGTTTTTAAAGTTCTAGCATTAACCATTTGAGAATTAAACTCACAGGCGTTTTCAGGCATTTTCGCCTAATCAGGGTAAACACCCAATAGACTGTAAACCAAACACCCTTGATGGTGGGATGACCAAACTTGGAAAGCCTTGAGGGGCACAGGAGAGAATCATTTTTTCAGAGTTTCATTGAAATACACAAAGAAACCTAGTTCCCAGAAGCTAAGAAACATGGAATGATTTCCAGTTGGCTAAAACACTTTTTCTGTGAGTTTGAAGTTGTTTTGCTACCTAGAGATTCAGCTTTGAGATACTTGAACCAGGACAGAAGCACAGTGTGCTCTTGTGAACTAAAGTGTTGTTCTGCATTTTTAAAGTTCTAGCATTAACCATTTAAGAATTAATCTCACAGGCGTTTTCAGGCATTTTCGCCTAATCAGGGTAAACATCCAATAGGCTCTAAACAGAAAACACGTGATGGTGGGATGACCAAACTTGGGCAGCCTTGAGGGGCACATGAGAGAATCATTTTTTCAGAGTTTCATTGAAATACACAAAGAAACCTAGTTCCCAGAAGCTAAGAAACATGGAATGATTTCCAGTTGGCTAAAACACTTTTCTGTGAGTTTGAAACTCTTTTGCTACCTAGAGATTCACCTTTGAGATACTTGAACCAGGACAGAAGCACAGTGTGCTCCTGTGAACTAAAGTGTTGTTCTGCATTTTTAACGTTCTAGCATTAACCATTTAAGAATTAATCTCACAGGCGTTTTCAGGCATTTTCGCCTAATCAGGGTGAACATCCAATAGACTGTAAACAAAACACCCTTGATGGTCGGATGACCAAACTTGGGGAGCCTTGAGGGGCACATGAGAGAATCATTTTTTCAGAGTTTCATTGAAATACACAAAGAAACCTAGTGCCCAGAAGCTAAGAATCATGGAATTATTTCCAGTTCTCTAAAACGCTTTTCTGTGAGTTTGAAACTCTTTTGCTACGTAGTGATTCAGCTTTGAGATACTTGAACCTGGAGAGAAGCACAGTGTGCTCTTGTGAACTAAAGTGTTGTTCTGCGTTTTTAAAGTTCTAGCATTAACCATTTAAGAATTAAACTCACAGGCGTTTTCAGGCATTTTCGCCTAATCAGGGTGAACATCCAATAGACTGTAAACAAAACACCCTTGATGGTCAGATGACCAAACTTGGGGAGCCTTGAGGGGCACAAGAGAGAATCATTTCTTCAGAGTTTCATTGAAATACACAAAGAAACCTAGTGCCCTGAAGCTAAGAAACATGGAATAATTTCCAGTTGGCTAAAACGCTTTTCTGTGAGTTTGAAACTCTTTTGTTACCTAGTGATTCAGCTTTGAGATACTTGAACCAGGAAAGAAGCACAGTGTGCTCTTGTGATCTGAAGTGCTTTTCTGCATTTTCAAAGTTCTAGCATTAACCATTGAGGAATTAAACTAACAGGCGTTTTCAGTGAAATTCGCCTAATCAGGGTAAACATCCAATAGGCTCTAAGCAAAAAACCCGTGATGGTGGGATGACCAAATTTGGGGAGCCATGAGGGGCCAAAGAGAGAATCATTTTGTCAGAGTTTCATTGAAATACACAAAGAAATCTAGTTCCCAGAAGCTAAGAAACATGGAATTATTTCCAGTTGGCTAAAACGCTTTTCTGTGATTTGGAAACTCTTTTGCTACCTAGTGATTCAGCTTTGAGATACTTGAACCTGGAGAGAAGCACAGTGTGCTCTTGTGAACTAAAGTGTTGTTCTGCGTTTTTAAAGTTCTAGCATTAACCATTTAAGAATTAAACTCACAGGCGTTTTCAGGCATTTTCGCCTAATCAGGGTGAACATCCAATAGACTGTAAACAAAACACCCTTGATGGTGGGATGACCAAACTTGGGAGCCTTGAGGGGCACATGAGAGAATCATTTCTTCAGAGTTTCATTGAAATACACAAAGAAACCTAGTGCCCAGAAGCTAAGAAACATGGAATTATTTCCAGTTCGCTAAAACGCTTTTCTGTGAGTTTGAAACTCTTTTGTTACCTACTGATTCAGTTTTGAGATACTTGAACCAGGATAGAAGCACAGTGTGCTCTTGTGATCTGAAGTGCTTTTCTGCATTTTCAAAGTTCTACATTAACCATTGAGGAATTAAACTAACAGGAGTTTTCAGTGAAATTCGCCTAATCAGGGTAAACATCCAATAGGCTCTAAACAAAAAACCCGTGATGGTGGGATGACCAAATTTGGGGAGCCATGAGGGGCAAAAGAGAGAATCATTTTGTCAGAGTTTCATTGAAATACACAAAGAAACCTAGTACCCACAAGCTAAGAAATATGGAAGTATTTCCAGTTGGCTAAAACGCTTTTCTGTGAGTTTGAAACTCTTTTGCTACCTAGAGATTCAGCTTTGATATACTTGAACCAGGACAGAAGCACAGTGTGCTCTTGTGAACTAAAGTGTTGTTCTGCGTTTTTAAAGTTCTAGCATTAACCATTTAAGAATTAAACTCACAGGCGTTTTCAGGCATTTTCGCCTAATCAGGGTAAAAACCCATTAGACTGTAAACCAAACACCCTTGATGGTGGGATGACCACACTTGGAAAGCCTTGAGGGGCACATGAGAGAAACATTTTTTCAGAGTTTCATTGAAATACACAAAGAAACCTAGTTCCCAGAAGCTAAGAAACATGGAATGATTTCCAGTTGGCTAAAACACTTTTCTGTGAGTTTGAAATTGTTTTGCTACCTAGAGATTCAGCTTTGAGATACTTGAACCAGGACAGAAGCACAGTGTGCTCTTGTGAACTAAAGTGTTGTTCTGCATTTTTAAAGTTCTAGCATTAACCATTTAAGAATTAATCTCACAGGCGTTTTCAGGCATTTTCGCCTAATCAGGGTAAACATCCAATAGGCTCTAAACAGAAAACACGTGATGTTGGGATGACCAAACTTGGGCAGCCTTGAGGGGCACATGAGAGAATCATTTTTTCAGAGTTTCATTGAAATACACAAAGAAACCTAGTTCCCAGAAGCTAAGAAACATGGAATGATTTCCAGTTGGCTAAAACACTCTTCTGTGAATTTGAAATTCTTTTGCTACCTAGAGATTCAGCTTTGAGGTACTTGAACCAGGACAGAAGCACAGTGTTCTCCTGTGAACTAAAGTGTTGTTCTGCATTTTTAACGTTCTAGCCTTAACCATTTAAGAATTAATCTCACAGGCGTTTTCAGGCATTTTCGCCTAATCAGGGTAAACATCCAATAGACTGTAAACCAAACACCCTTGATGGTCGAATGACCAAAGTTGGAAAGCCTTGAGGGGCACATGAGAGAATCATTTTTTCAGAGTTTCATTGAAATACACAAAGAAACCTAGTTCCCAGAAGCTAAGAAACATGGAATGATTTCCAGTTGGCTAAAACGCTTTTCTGTGAATTTGAAACTCTTTTGCTACCTAGTGATTCAGCTTTGAGGTACTTGAACCTGGAGAGAAGCACAGTGTGCTCTTGTGAACTAAAGTGTTGTTCTGCGTTTTTAAAGTTCTAGCATTAACCATTTAAGAATTAAACTCACAGGCGTTTTCAGGCATTTTCGCCTAATCAGGGTGAACATCCAATAGACTGTAAACAAAACACCCTTGATGGTGGGATGAGCAAACTTGGGGAGCCTTGAGGGGCACATGAGAGAATCATTTCTTCAGAGTTTCATTGAAATACACAAAGAAACCTAGTGCCCAGAAGCTAAGAAACATGGAATTATTTCCAGTTCGCTAAAACGCTTTTCTGTGAGTTTGAAACTCTTTTGTTACCTACTGATTCAGCTTTGAGATACTTGAACCAGGACAGAAGCACAGTGTGCTCTTGTGATATGAAGTGCTTTTCTGCGTTTTCAATGTTCTAGCTTCAACCATTGAGGAATTAAACTCACAGGCGTTTTCAGGCATTTTCGCCTAATCAGGGTAAACATCCAATAGGCTCTAAACAAAAAACCCGTGATGGTGGGATGACCAAATTTGGGAGCCATGAGGGGCACAAGAGAGAATCATTTTGTCAGAGTTTCATTGAAATACACAAAGAAACCTAGTACCCACAAGGTAAGAAACATTGAAGTATTTCCAGTTGGCTAAAATGCTTTTCTGTGAGTTTGAAACTCTTTTGCTACCTAGAGATTCAGCTTTGAGATACTTGAACCAGGACAGAAGCACAGTGTGCTCTTGTGAACTAAAGTGTTGTTCTGCGTTTTTAAAGTTCTAGCATTAACCATTTAAGAATTAAACTCACAGGCGTTTTCAGGCATTTTCGCCTAATCAGGGTAAACACCCAATAGACTGTAAACCAAACACCCTTGATGGTGGGATGACCAAACTTGGAAAGCCTTGAGGGGCACAGGAGAGAATCATTTTTTCAGAGTTTCATTGAAATTCACAAAGAAACCTAGTTCCCAGAAGCTAAGAAACATGGAATGATTTCCAGTTGGCTAAAACACTTTTCTGTGAGTTTGAAGTTGTTCTTTTGCTACCTAGAGATTCAGCTTTGAGATACTTGAACCAGGACAGAAGCACAGTGTGCTTTTGTGAACTAAAGTGTTGTTCTGCATTTTTAAAGTTCTAGCATTAACCATTTAAGAATTAATCTCACAGGCGTTTTCAGGCATTTTCGCCTAATCAGGGTAAACATCCAATAGGCTCTAAGCAAAAAACCCGTGATGGTGGGATGACCAAATTTGGAGAGCCATGAGGGGCCAAAGAGAGAATCATTTTGTCAGAGTTTCATTGAAATACACAAAGAAATCTAGTACCCAGAAGCTAAGAAACATGGAATTATTTCCAGTTGGCTAAAACGCTTTTCTGTGATTTTGAAACTCTTTTGCTACCTAGTGATTCAGCTTTGAGATACTTGAACCTGGAGAGAAGCACAGTGTGCTCTTGTGAACTAAAGTGTTGTTCTGCGTTTTTAAAGTTCTAGCATTAACCATTTAACAATTAAACTCACAGGCGTTTTCAGGCATTTTCGCCTAATCAGGGTGAACATCCAATAGACTGTAACAAAACACCCTTGATGGTGGGATGACCAAACTTGGGGAGCCTTGAGGGGCACATGAGAGAATCATTTCTTCAGAGTTTCATTGAAATACACAAAGAAACGTAGTGCCCAGAAGCTAAGAAACATGGAATTATTTCCAGTTCGCTAAAACGCTTTTCTGTGAGTTTGAAACTCTTTTGCTACCTAGTGATTCAGCTTTGAGATACTTGAACCAGGAAAGAAGCACAGTGTGCTCTTGTGATCTGAAGTGCTTTTCTGCATTTTCAAAGTTCTAGCATTAACCATTGAGGAATTAAACTAACAGGCGTTTTCAGTGAAATTCGCCTAATCAGGGTAAAAATCCAATAGGCTCTAAACAAAAAACCCGTCATGGTGAGATGACCAAATTTGGGAAGCCATGAGGGAAACAAGAGAGAATCATTTTGTCAGAGTTTCATTGAAATACACAAAGAAACCTATTACCCAGAAGCTAAGAAACATGGAATTATTTCCAGTTGGCTAAATCGCTTTTCTGTGAGTTTGAAACTCTTTTGCTACCTAGTGATTCAGCTTATGAGATACTTGAACCAGGACAGAAGCACAGTGTGCTCTTGTGAACTAAAGTGTTGTTCTGCATTTTTAAAGTTCTAGCATTAACCATTTAAGAATTAATCTCACAGGCGTTTTCAGGCATTTTCGCCTAATCAGGGTAAACATCCAATAGGCTCTAAACAGAAAACACGTGATGGTGGGATGACCAAACTTGGGCAGCCTTGAGGGGCACATGAGAGAATCATTTTTTCAGAGTTTAATTGAAATACACAAAGAAACCTAGTACCCACAAGCTAAGAAACATGGAATGATTTCCAGTTGGCTAAAACGCTTTTTTGTGAATTTGAAACTCTTTTGCTACCTAGTGATTCAGCTTTGAGATACTTGAACCAGGACAGAAGCACAGTGTGCTCTTGTGATATGAAGTGCTTTTCTGCGTTTTCAATGTTCTAGCTTCAACCATTGAGGAATTAAACTACAGGCGTTTTCAGTGAAATTTGCCTAATCAGGGTAAATATCCAATAGGCTCTAAACAAAAAACCTGTGATGGTGGGATGACCAAACTTGGGGAGCCATGAGGGGCGCAAGAGAGAATCATTTTTTCAGAGTTTCATTGAAATACACAAAGAAACCTAGTACCCACAAGCTAAGAAACATGGAATGATTTCCAGTTGGCTAAAACGATTTTCTGTGAATTTGAAACTCTTTTGCTACCTAGTGATTCAGCTTTGAGATACTTAAACCTGGAGAGAAGCACAGTGTGCTCTTGTGAACTAAAGTGTTGTTCTGCGTTTTTAAAGTTCTAGCATTAACCATTTAAGAATTAAACTCACAGGCGTTTTCAGGCATTTTCGCCTAATCAGGGTGAACATCCAATAGACTGTAAACAAAAACACCCTTGATGGTCGGGATGACCAAACTTGGGGAGCCTTGAGGGGCACATGAGAGTATCATTTCTTCAGAGTTTCATTGAAATACACAAAGAAACCTAGTGCCCAGAAGCTAAGAAACATGGAATTATTTCCAGTTCGCTAAAACGCTTTTCTGTGAGTTTGAAACTCTTTTGTTACCTACTGATTCAGTTTTGAGATACTTGAACCAGGATAGAAGCACAGTGTGCTCTTGTGATCTGAAGTGCTTTTCTGCATTTTCAAAGTTCTACATTAACCATTGAGGAATTAAACTAACAGGAGTTTTCAGTGAAATTCGCCTAATCAGGGTAAACATCCAATAGGCTCTAAACAAAAAACCCGTGATGTTGGGATGACCAAATTTGGGGAGCCATGAGGGGCCAAAGAGAGAATCATTTTGTCAGAGTTTCATTGAAATACACAAAGAAACCTAGTACCCACAAGCTAAGAAATATGGAATATTTCCAGTTGGCTAAAACGCTTTTCAGTGATTTGAAACTCTTTTGCTACCTAGAGATTCAGCTTTGAGATACTTGAACCAGGACAGAAGCACTGTGTGCTCTTGTGAACTAAAGTGTTGTTCTGCATTTTTAAAGTTCTAGCATTAACCATTTAAGAATTAAACTCACAGGCGTTTTCAGGCATTTTCGCCTAATCAGGGTAAAAATCCATTAGACTGTAAACAAAACACCCTTGATGGTGGGATGACCAAACTTGGGGAGCCTTGAGGGGCACATGAGAGAATCATTTCTTCAGAGTTTCATTGAAATACACAAAGAAACCTAGTGCCCAGAAGCTAAGAAACATGGAATTATTTCCAGTTCGCTAAAACGCTTTTCTGTGAGTTTGAAACTCTTTTGCTACCTAGTGATTCAGCTTTGAGATACTTGAACCAGGAAAGAAACACAGTGTGCTCTTGTGATCTAAGTGCTTTTCTGCATTTTCAAAGTTCTAGCATTAACCATTGAGGAATTAAACTAACAGGCGTTTTCAGTGAAATTCGCCTAATCAGGGTAAAAATCCAATAGGCTCTAAACAAAAAACCGTGATGGTGAGATGACCAAATTTGGGAAGCCATTAGGGAAACAAGAGAGAATCATTTTGTCAGAGTTTCATTGAAATACACAAAGAAACCTATTACCCAGAAGCTAAGAAAACATGGAATTATTTCCAGTTGACTAAATCGCTTTTCTGTGAGTTTGAAACTCTTTTGCTACCTAGTGATTCAGCTTATGAGATACTTGAACCAGGACAGAAGCACAGTGTGCTCTTGTGAACTAAAGTGTTGTTCTGCATTTTTAAAGTTCTAGCATTAACCATTTAAGAATTAATCTCACAGGCGTTTTCAGGCATTTTCGCCTAATCAGGGTGAACATCCAATAGACTGTAAACAAAACACCCTTGATGGTGGGATGACCAAACTTGGGGAGCCTTGAGGGGCACATGAGAGAATCATTTCTTCAGAGTTTCATTGAAATACACAAAGAAACCTAGTGCCCAGAAGCTAAGAAACATGGAATTATTTCCAGTTGGCTAAAACGCTTTTCTGTGAGTTTGAAACTCTTTTGCTACCTAGTGATTCAGCTTTGAGATACTTGAACCAGGACAGAAGCACAGTGTGCTCTTGTGATATGAAGTGCTTTTTCTGCATTTTCAATGTTCTAGCTTCAACCATTGAGGAATTAAACTACAGGCGTTTTCAGTGAAATTCGCCTAATCAGGGTAAACATCCAATAGGCTCTAAACAAAAAAACCGTGATGGTGGGATGACCAAATTTGGAGAGCCATGAGGGGACACAAGAGAGAATCATTTTGTCAGAGTTTCATTGAAATACACAAAGAAACCTAGTACCCACAAGCTAAGAAATATGGAAGTATTTCCAGTTGGCTAAAAACGCTTTTCTGTGAGTTTGAAACTCTTTTGCTACCTAGAGATTCAGCTTTGAGATACTTGAACCAGGACAGAAGCACAGTGTGCTCTTGTGAACTAAAGTGTTGTTCTGCGTTTTTAAAGTTCTAGCATTAACCATTTAAGAATTAAACTCACAGGCGTTTTCAGGCATTTTCGCCTAATCAGGGTAAACATCCAATAGACTGTAAACCAAACACCCTTGATGGTGGGTATGACCAAACTTGGAAAGCCTTGAGGGGCACATGAGAGAATCATTTTTTCAGAGTTTCATTGAAAATACACAAAGAAACCTAGTTCCCAGAAGCTAAGAAACATGGAATGATTTCCAGTTGGCTAAAACACTTTTCTGTGAGTTTGAAATTCTTTTGCTACCTAGAGATTCAGCTTTGAGATTCTTGAACCAGGACAGAAGCACAGTGTGCTCCTGTGAACTAAAGTGTTGTTCTGCATTTTTAAACCTTCTAGCATTAACCATTTAAGAATTAATCTCACAGGCGTTTTCAGGCATTTTCGCCTAATCAGGGTGAACATCCAATAGACTGTAAACAAAACACCCTTGATGGTCGGATGACCAAACTTGGGGAGCCTTGAGGGGGCACATGAGAGAATCATTTTTTCAGAGTTTCATTGAAATACACAAAGAAACCTAGTGCCCAGAAGCTAAGAAACATGGAATTATTTCCAGTTCTCTAAAACGCTTTTCTGTGAGTTTGAAACTCTTTTGCTACCTAGAGATTCAGCTTTGAGATACTTGAACCTGGAGAGAAGCACAGTGTGCTCTTGTGAACTAAAGTGTTGTTCTGCATTTTTAAAGTTCTAGCATTAACCATTTAAGAATTAAACTCACAGGCGTTTTCAGGCATTTTCGCCTAATCAGGGTGAACATCCAATAGACTGTAAACAAAACACCCTTGATGGTCAGATGACCAAACTTGGGGAGCCTTGAGGGGCACAAGAGAGAATCATTTCTTCTGAGTTTCATTGAAATACACAAAGAAAACCTAGTGCCCTGAAGCTAAGAAACATGGAATAATTTCCAGTTGGCTAAAACGCTTTTCTGTGAGTTTGAAACTCTTTTGCTACCTAGTGATTCAGCTTTGAGATACTTGAACCAGGACAGAAGCACAGTGTGCTCTTGTGAACTGAAGTGTTGTTCTGCATTTTCAAAGTTCTAGCATTAACCATTGAGGAATTAATCTAACAGGCGTTTTCAGGTGAATTTTCGCCTAATCAGGGTAAACATCCAATAGGCTCTAAACAAAAACCCGTGATGGTGGGATGACCAAACTTGGGGAGCCTTGAGGGGCACAAAGAGAGAATCATTTTTTCAGAGTTTCATTGAAATACACAAAGAAATCTAGTACCCAGAAGCTAAGAAACATGGAATTATTTCCAGTTGGCTAAAACGCTTTTCTGTGATTTGGAAACTCTTTTGCTACTAGTGATTCAGCTTTGAGATACTTGAACCTGGAGAGAAGCACAGTGTGCTCTTGTGAACTAAAGTGTTGTTCTGCGTTTTTAAAGTTCTAGCATTAACCATTTAAGAATTAAACTCACAGGCGTTTTTCAGGCATTTTCGCCTAATCAGGGTGAATATCCAATAGACTGTAAACAAAACACCCTTGATAGTGGGATGACCAAACTTGGGGAGCCTTGAGGGGCACATGAGAGAATCATTTCTTCAGAGTTTCATTGAAATACACAAAGAAACCTAGTGCCCAGAAGCTAAGAAACATGGAATTATTTCCAGTTCGCTAAAACGCTTTTCTGTGAGTTTGAAAAACTCTTTTGTTACCTACTGATTCAGCTTTGAGATACTTGAACCAGGATAGAAGCACAGTGTGCTCTTGTGATCTGAAGTGCTTTTCTGCATTTTCAAAGTTCTAGCATTAACCATTGAGGAATTAAACTAACAGGAGTTTTCAGGCAAATTCGCCTAATCAGGGTAAACATCCAAAAGGCTCTAAACAAAAAACCCGTGATGGTGGGATGACCAAATTTGGGGAGCCATGAGGGGCACAAGAGAGAATCATTTTGTCAGAGTTTCATTGAAATACACAAAGAAACCTAGTACCCCACAAGCTAAGAAACATGGAAGTATTTCCAGTTGGCTAAAACGCTTTTCTGTGAGTTTGAAACTCTTTTGCTACCTAGAGATTCAGCTTTGAGATACTTGAACCAGGACAGAAGCACAGTGTGCTCTTGTGAACTAAAGTGTTGTTCTGCGTTTTTAAAGTTCTAGCATTAACCATTTAAGAATTAAACTCACAGGCGTTTTCAGGCATTTTCGCCTAATCAGGGTAAAAACCCAATAGACTGTAAACCAAACACCCTTGATGGTGGGATGACCAAACTTGGGGAGCCTTGAGGGGCACATGAGAGTATCATTTCTTCAGAGTTTCATTGAAATACACAAAGAAACCTAGTGCCCAGAAGCTAAGAAACATGGAATTATTTCCAGTTCGCTAAAACGCTTTTCTGTGAATTTGAAACTCTTTTGCTACCTAGTGATTCAGCTTTGAGGTACTTGAACCAGGACAGAAGCACAGTGTTCTCCTGTGAACTAAAATGTTGTTCTGCATTTTTAACGTTCTAGCCTTAACCATTTAAGAATTAATCTCACAGGCGTTTTCAGGAATTTTCGCCTAATCAGGGTAAACATCCAATAGGCTCTAAACAGAAAAACCGTGATGGTGGGATGACCAAACTTGGGCAGCCTTGAGGGGCACATGAGAGAATCATTTTTTCAGAGTTTCATTGAAATACACAAAGAAATCCTAGTACCCCACAAGCTAAGAAACATGGAATGATTTCCAGTTGGCTAAAACGCTTTTTTGTGAATTTGAAACTCTTTTGCTACCTAGTGATTCAGCTTTGAGATACTTGAACCTGGAGAGAAGCACAGTGTGCTCTTATGAACTAAAGTGTTTGTTCTGCGTTTTTAAAGTTCTTGCATTAACCATTTAAGAATTAAACTCACAGGCGTTTTCAGGCATTTTCGCCTAATCAGGGTGAACATCCAATAGACTGTAAACAAAACACCCTTGATGGTGGGATGACCTAACTTTGGGCAGCCTTGAGGAGCACATGAGAGAATCATTTCTTCAGAGTTTCATTGAAATACACAAAGAAACCTAGTGCCCAGAAGCTAAGAAACATGGAATTATTTCCAGTTCGCTAAAACGCTTTTCTGTGAGTTTGAAACTCTTTTGTTACCTACTGATTCAGCTTTGAGATACTTGAACCAGGATAGAAGCACAGTGTGCTCTTGTGATCTGAAGTGCTTTTCTGCATTTTCAAAGTTCTAGCATTAACCATTGAGGAATTAAACTAACAGGAGTTTTCAGTGAAATTCGCCTAATCAGGGTAAACATCCAATAAGCTCTAAACAAAAAACCCGTGATGTGAGATGACCAAATTTGGGGATCCATGAGGGACACAAGAGAGAATCATTTTGTCAGAGTTTCATTGAAATACACAAAGAAACCTAGTACCCACAAGCTAAGAAACTTGGAATTATTTCCAGTTGGCTAAATCGCTTTTCTGTGAGTTTGAAACTCTTTTGCTACCTAGTGATTCAGCTTTGAGATACTTGAACCAGGACAGAAGCACAGTGTGCTCTTGTGATATGAAGTGCTTTTCTGCGTTTTCAATGTTCTAGCTTCAACCATTGAGGAATTAAACTACAGGCGTTTTCAGTGAAATTCGCCTAATCAGGGTAAATATCCAATAGGCTCTAAACAAAAAACCTGTGATGGTGGGATGACCAAACTTGGGGAGCCATGAGGGGCGCAAGAGAGAATCATTTTTTCAGAGTTTCATTGAAATACACAAAGAAACCTAGTACCCACAAGCTAAGAAACATGGAATGATTTCCAGTTGGCTAAAACGCTTTTCTGTGAATTTGAAACTCTTTTGCTACCTAGTGATTCAGCTTTGAGATACTTGAACCTGGAGAGAAGCACAGTGTGCTCTTGTGAACTAAAGTGTTGTTCTGCGTTTTTAAAGTTCTAGCATTAACCATTTAAGAATTAAACTCACAGGCGTTTTCAGGCATTTTCGCCTAATCAGGGTGAACATCCAATAGACTGTAAACAAAACACCCTTGATGGTGGGATGACCAAACTTGGGGAGCCTTGAGGGGCACATGAGAGTATCATTTCTTCAGAGTTTCATTGAAATACACAAAGAAACCTAGTGCCCAGAAGCTAAGAAACATGGAATTATTTCCAGTTCGCTAAAACGGTTTTCTGTGAGTTTGAAACTCTTTTGTTACCTACTGATTCAGTTTTGAGATACTTGAACCAGGATAGAAGCACAGTGTGCTCTTGTGATCTGAAGTGCTTTTCTGCATTTTCAAAGTTCTACATTAACCATTGAGGAATTAAACTAACAGGAGTTTTCAGTGAAATTCGCCTAATCAGGGTAAACATCCAATAGGCTCTAAACAAAAAAAACCCGTGATGTTGGGATGACCAAATTTGGGGAGCCATGAGGGGCAAAGAGAGAATCATTTTTTCAGAGTTTCATTGAAATACACAAAGAAACCTAGTACCCACAAGCTAAGAAATATGGAAGTATTTCCAGTTGGCTAAAACGCTTTTCTGTGAGTTTGAAACTCTTTTGCTACCTAGAGATTCAGCTTTGAGATACTTGAACCAGGACAGAAGCACTGTGTGCTCTTGTGAACTAAAGTGTTGTTCTGCATTTTTAAAGTTCTAGCATTAATCATTTAAGAATTAAACTCACAGGCGTTTTCAGGCATTTTCGCCTAATCAGGGTAAAAACCCATTAGACTGTAAACAAAACACCCTTGATGGTGGGATGACCAAACTTGGGGAGCCTTGAGGGGCACATGAGAGAATCATTTCTTCAGAGTTTCATTGAAATACACAAAGAAACCTAGTGCCCAGAAGCTAAGAAACATGGAATTATTTCCAGTTCGCTAAAACGCTTTTCTGTGAGTTTGAAACTCTTTTGCTACCTAGTGATTCAGCTTTGAGATACTTGAACCAGGAAAGAAGCACAGTGTGCTCTTGTGATCCTAAGTGCTTTTCTGCATTTTCAAAGTTCTAGCATTAACCATTGAGGAATTAAACTAACAGGCGTTTTCAGTGAAATTCGCCTAATCAGGGTAAAAATCCAATAGGCTCTAAACAAAAAAACCCGTGATGGTGAGATGACCAAATTTGGGAAGCCATTGAGGGCACAAGAGAGAATCATTTTGTCAGAGTTTCATTGAAATACACAAAGAAACCTATTACCAGAAGCTAAGAAACATGGAATTATTTCCAGTTGGCTAAATCGCTTTTCTGTGATTTGAAACTCTTTTGCTACCTAGTGATTCAGCTATGAGATACTTGAACCAGGACAGAAGCACAGTGTGCTCTTGTGAACTAAAGTGTTGTTCTGCATTTTTTAAAGTTCTAGCATTAACCATTTAAGAATTAATCTCACAGGCATTTTCAGGCATTTTCGCCTAATCAGGGTGAACATCCAATAGACTGTAAACAAAACACCCTTGATGGTGGGATGACCAAACTTGGGGAGCCTTGAGGGGCACAAGAGAGAATCATTTCTTCAGAGTTTCATTGAAATACTCAAAGAAACCTAGTGCCCAGAAGCTAAGAAACATGGAATTATTTCCAGTTCGCTAAAACGCTTTTCTGTGAGTTTGAAACTCTTTTGCTACCTAGTGATTCAGCTTTGAGATTCTTGAACCAGGACAGAAGCACAGTGTGCTCTTGTGATATGAAGTGCTTTTTCTGCGTTTTCAATGTTCTAGCTTCAACCATTGAGGAATTAAACTACAGGCGTTTTCAGTGAATTTTTCGCCTAATCAGGGTAAACATCCAATAGGCTCTAAACAAAAAACCGTGATGGTGGGATGACCAAATTTGGAGAGCTATGAGGGACACAAGAGAGAATCATTTTGTCAGAGTTTCATTGAAATACACAAAGAAACCTAGTACCCACAAGCTAAGAAATATGGAAGTATTTCCAGTTGGCTAAAACGCTTTTCTGTGAGTTTGAAACTCTTTTGCTACCTAGAGATTCAGCTTTGAGATAATTGAACCAGGACAGAAGCACAGTGTGCTCAATTGTGAACTAAAGTGTTGTTCTGCGTTTTTAAAGTTCTAGCATTAACCATTTAAGAATTAAACTCACAGGCGTTTTCAGGCATTTTCGCCTAATCAGGGTAAACACCCAATAGACTGTAAACCCAAACACCCTTGATGGTGGGATGACCAAACTTGGAAAGCCTTGAGGGGCACATGAGAGAATCATTTTTTCAGAGTTTCATTGAAATACACAAAGAAACCTAGTTCCCAGAAGCTAAGAAACATGGAATGATTTCCAGTTGGCTAAAAACACCTTTCTGTGAGTTTGAAGTTGTTTTTCTACCTAGAGATTCAGCTTTGAGATACTTGAACCAGGACAGAAGCACAGTGTGCTCTTGTGAACTAAAGTGTTGTTTTCTGCATTTTTAAAGTTCCAGCATTAACCATTTAAGAATTAATCTCACAGGCATTTTCAGGCATTTTCGCCTAATCAGGGTAAACATCCAATAGGCTCTAAACAGAAAACACGTGATGGTGGGATGACCAAACTTGGGCAGCCTTGAGGGGCACATGAGAGAATCATTTTTTCAGAGTTTCATTGAAATACACAAAGAAACCTAGTTCCCAGAAGCTAAGAAACATGGAATGATTTCCAGTTGGCTAAAACACTTTTCTGTGAGTTTGAAATTCTTTTGCTACCTAGAGATTCACCTTTGAGATACTTGAACCAGGACAGAAGCACAGTGTGCTCCTGTGAACTAAAGTGTTGTTCTGCATTTTTAACGTTCTAGCATTAACCATTTAAGAATTAATCTCACAGGCGTTTTCAGGCATTTTCGCCTAATCAGGGTGAACATCCAATAGACTGTAAACAAAACACCCTTGATGGTGGGATGACCAAACTTGGGGAGCCTTGAGGGGCACATGAGAGAATCATTTTTTCAGAGTTTCATTGAAATACACAAAGAAACCTAGTGCCCAGAAGCTAAGAAACATGGAATTATTTCCAGTTCTCTAAAACGCTTTTCTGTGAGTTTGAAACTCTTATGCTACGTAGTGATTCAGCTTTGAGATACTTGAACCTGGAGAGAAGCACAGTGTGCTCTTGTGAACTAAAGTGTTGTTCTGCGTTTTTAAAGTTCTAGCATTAACCATTTTAAGAATTAAACTCACAGGCGTTTTTCAGGCATTTTCGCCTAATCAGGGTGAACATCCAATAGACTGTAAACAAAACACCTTGATAGTGGGATGACCAAACTTGGGGAGCCTTGAGGGGCACATGAGAGAATCATTTCTTCAGAGTTTCATTGAAATACACAAAGAAACCTATGGTGCCAGAAGCTAAGAAACATGGAATTATTTCCAGTTCGCTAAAACGCTTTTCTGTGAGTTTTTGAAACTCTTTTGTCTACCTACTGATTCAGTTTTGAGATACTTGAACCAGGATAGAAGCACAGTGTGTGTTCTTGTGATCTAAAAGTGCTTTTCTGCATTTTCAAAGTTCTACATTAACCATTGAGGAATTAAACTAACAGGAGTTTTCAGTGAAATTCGCCTAATCAGGGGTAAACATCCAATAGGCTCTAAACAAAAAACCGTGATGTGGGATGACCAAATTTGGGGAGCCATGAGGGGCAAAAGAGAGAATCATTTTGTCAGAGTTTCATTGAAATACACAAAGAAAAACCTAGTACCCACAAGCTAAAAAATATGGAAGTATTTCCAGTTGGCTAAACGCTTTTCTGTGAGTTTGAAACTCTTTTGCTACCTAGAGATTCAGCTTTGAGATACTTGAACCAGGACAGAAGCACAGTGTGCTCTTGTGAACTAAAGTGTTGTTCTGCGTTTTTAAAGTTCTAGCATTAACCATTTAAGAATTAAACTCACAGGCGTTTTCAGGCATTTTCGCCTAATTAGGGTAAAAAACCCATTAGACTGTAAACCCAACACTCCCTTGATGGTGGGATGACCAAACTTGAGGAAAGCCTTGAGGGGCACATGAGAGAAACATTTTTTCAGAGTTCATTGAAATACACAAAGAAACCTAGTTCCCAGAAGCTAAGAAACATGGAATGATTTCCAGTTGGCTAAAACACTTTTCTGTGAGTTTGAAATTGTTTTGCTACCTAGAGATTCAGCTTTGAGATACTTGAACCAGGACAGAAGCACAGTGTGCTCTTGTGAACTAAAGTGTTGTTCTGCATTTTTAAAGTTTCTAGCATTAACCATTAAGAATTAATCTCACAGGCGTTTTCACGCATTGTCGCCTAATCAGGGTAAACAATCCCAATAGGCTCTAAACAGAAAACACGTGATGTTGGGATGACCTAACTTGGGCAGCCTTGAGGGGCACATGAGAGAATCATTTTTTTCAGAGTTTCATTGAAATACCCAAAGAAACCTAGTTTCCCAGAAGCTAAGAAACATGGAATGATTTTTCCAGTTGGCTAAAACACTTTTCTGTGAATTTGAAATTCTTTTGCTACCTAGAGATTCAGCTTTGAGATACTTGAACCAGGGACAGAAGCACAGTGTTCTCCCTGTGAACTAAAGTGTTGTTCTGCATTTTTAACCTTCTAGCCTTAACCATTTTTAAGAATTAATCTCACAGGCGTTTTCAGGCATTTTCGCCTAATCAGGGGTAAACATCCAATAGACTGTAAACCAAACACCCTTGATGGTCGAATGACCAAAGTTGGAAAGCCTTGAGGGGCACATGAGAGAATCATTTTTTCAGAGTTTCATTGAAATACACAAAGAAACCTAGTTCCAGAAGCTAAGAAACATGGAATGATTTCCAGTTGGCTAAAAACGCTTTTCTGTGAATTTGAAACTCTTTTGCTACCTAGTGATTCAGCTTTGAGGTACTTGAACCTGGAGAGAAGCACAGTGTGCTCTTGTGATATGAAGTGCTTTTCTGCGTTTTCAAAGTTCTAGCTTCAACCATTGAGGAATTAAACTCACAGGCGTTTTTCAGGCATTTTCGCCTAATCAGGGTAAACATCCAATAGAACTGTAAACAAAAAACCGTGATGGTGGGGATGACCAAACTTGGGGAGCCATGAGGGGCACAAGAGAGAATCATTTTGTCAGAGTTTCATTGCAAAATACACAAAGAAACCTAGTACCCACAAGCTAAGAAACATGGAAGTATTTCCAGTTGGCTAAAATGCTTTTCTGTGAGTTTGAAACTCTTTTGCTACCTAGAGATTCAGCTTTGAGATACTTGAACCAGGACAGAAGCACAGTGTGCATCTTGTGAACTAAAGTGTTGTTCTGCGTTTTTTAAAGTTCTAGCATTAACCATTAAGAATTAATTCTCACAGGCGTTTTCAGGCATTTTCGCCTAATCAGGGTAAACATCCAATAGGACTGTAAACCAAACACACCCTTGATGGGTGGGATGTCCAAACTTGGAAGGCCTTGAGGGGCACATGAGAGAATCATTTTTTCAGAGTTTTCATTGAAATACACAAAGAAAACCTAGTTCCCAGAAGCTAAGAAAACATGGAATGATTTCCAGTTGGCTAAAAACACTTTTCTGTGAGTTTTGAAATTTTTTGCTACCTAGAGATTCAGCTTTGAGATACTTGAAACCAGGACAGAAGCACAGTGTGCGCTTGTGAACTAAAGTGTTGTTCTGCATTTTTAAAGTTCTAGCATTAACCATTTAAGAATTAATCTCACAGGTCGTTTTCAGGCATTTTCGCCTAATCATGGGGTAAACATCCAATAGGCTCTAAACAGAAAACACGTGATGGTGGGATGACCAA
>JAKELJ010000062.1:50385-99570 GCA_025594165.1 Tamias sibiricus
AACGCTTTTCTGTGAGTTTGAAACTTTTTTTTGTTACCTAGTGATTCAGCTTTGAGATACTTGAACCAGGAAAGAAGCACAGTGTGCTCTTGTGAACTAAAGTGCTTGTTCTGCATTTTTAAAGTTCTAGCATTAATCATTGAGGAATTAAACTAACAGGCGTTTTCAGGCAATTTCGCCTAATCAGGGTGAACATCCAATAGACTGTAAACAAAAAACCCGTGATGGTGGGATGACCAAACTTGGGGAGCCATGATGGGGCACAAAGAGAGAATCATTTCTTCAGAGTTTCATTTTTGAAATACACAAAGGAAACCTAGTACCCCAGAAGCTAAGAAACATGGAATTATTTCCAGTTGGCTAAAACGCTTTTTTCTGTGAGTTTGAAACTCTTTTGCTACCTAGTGATTCAGCTTTTGAGATACTTGAACCAGGACAGTAGCACAGTGTGCTCTTGTGAACTGAAGTGCTTGTTCTGCATTTTCAAAGTTCTAGCATTAACCATTGAAGAATTAAACTAACAGGCGTTTTCAGTGAAATTCGCCTAATCAGGGTAAACATCCAATAGACTCTGAACAAAAAACCCTTGATGGTGGGATGACCAAATTTGGGGAGCCATGAGGGGCACAAGAGAGAATCATTTTGTCAGAGTTTCATTGAAATACACAAAGAAACCTAGTGCCCAGAAGCTAAGAAACATGGAATGATTTTCCAGTTGGCTAAAACACTTTTCTGTGAGTTTTGAAACTCTTTTGCTACCTAGTGATTCAGCTTTGAGATACTTGAACCTGGAGAGAAGCACAGTGTGCTCTTGTGAACTAAAGTGTTGTTCTGCATTTTTAAAGTTCTAGCATTAATCATTTAAGAATTAAACTCACAGGCGTTTTCAGGCATTTTCGCCTAATCAGGGTAAACATCCAATAGACTGTAAACAAAACACCCTTGATGGTGGGATGACCAAACTTGGGGAGCCTTGAGGGGCACATGAGAGAATCATTTCTTCAGAGTTTCATTGAAATACACAAAGAAACCTAGTGCCCAGAAGCTAAGAAACATGGAATTATTTCCAGTTGGCTAAAACGCTTTTCTGTGAGTTTGAAACTTTTTTGTTACCTAGTGATTCAGCTTTGAGATACTTGAACCAGGAGAAGCACAGTGTGTGCTCATTGTGAACTGAAGTGCTTTTCTGCATTTTTAAAGTTCTAGCATTAACCATTGAGGAATTAAATCTAACAGGTAGTTTTCAGGTGAAATTCGCCTAATCAGGGTAAACATCCAATAGGCTCTAAACAAAAAACCGTTGATGGTGAGATGACCAAATTTGGGGAGCCATGAGGGGCACAAGAGAGAATCATTTTTTCAGAGTTTCATTGAAATACACAAAGAAACCTAGTACCCAGAAGCTAAAAACATGGAATTATTTCCAGTTGGCTAAAACGCTTTTCAGTGAGTTTGAAACTCTTTTGGTACCTAGTGATTTAGCTTTGAGATACTTGAACCAGGACAGAAGCACAGTGTGCTCTTGTGAACTAAAGTGTTGTTCTGCATTTTTAAAGTTCTAGCATTAACCATTTAAGAATTAAACTCACAGGCGTTTTCAGGCATTTTCGCCTAATCAGGGTAAACATCCAATAGACTGTAAACAAAACACCTTGATGGTGGGATGACCAAACGTTGGGGAGCCATGAGGGAGCACAAGAGAGAATCATTTTTTCAGAGTTTCATTGAAATACACAAAGAAACCTAGTGCCCAGAAGCTAAGAAACATGGAATTATTATCCAGTTCACTAAAACGCTTTTCTGTGAGTTTGAAACTCTTTTGCTACTAGTGATTCAGCTTTGAGATACTTGAACCAGGACAGAAGCACAGTGTGCTCTTGTGAACTAAAGTGCTTTTTCTGCGTTTTCAATGTTCTAGCATTAACCATTGAAGAATTAAACTCACAGGCGTTTTCAGGCATTTTCGCCTAATCAGGGTGAACATCCAATAGACTGTAAACAAAAACCCGTTGATGGTGGGATGACCAAACTTGGGGAGCCATGAGGGGCACAAGAGAGAATCATTTTGTTCAGAGTTTCATTGAAATACACAAAGAAACCTAGTGCCCACAAGCTAAGAAACATGGAATATTTCCAGTTGGCTAAAACGCTTTTCTGTGAGTTTGAAACTCTTTTGTTACCTAGTGATTCAGCTTTGAGATACTTGAACCAGGACAGAAGCACAGTGTGCTCTTGTGATCTGAAGTGCTTTTCTGCGTTTTTCAAAGTTCTAGCATTAACCATTGAGGAATTAAACTAACAGGCGTTTTCAGTGAAATTTTCGCCTAATCAGGGTAAACATCCAATAGGCTCTAAACAAAAAACCCTTGATGGTGGGATGACCAAATTTGGGGAAGCCATGAGGGGCACAAAGAGAGAATCATTTTGTCAGAGTTTTCATTGAAATACACAAAGAAACCTAGTACCCAGAAGCTAAGAAACATGGAATGATTTCCAGTTGGCTAAAACGCTTTTCTGTGAGTTTGAAACTCTTTTGCTACCTAGTGATTCAGCTTTGAGATACTTGAACCTGGACAGAAGCACAGTGTGCTCTTGTGAACTAAAGTGTTGTTCTGCGTTTTTTAAAGTTCTAGCATTAACCATTTAAGAATTAAACTCACAGGCGTTTTCAGGCATTTTCGCCTAATCAGGGTAAACATCCAATAGACTGTAAACAAAACACCCTTGATGGTGGGATGACCAAACTTGGGAGCCTTGAGGGGCACATGAGAGAATCATTTTTTCAGAGTTTCATTGAAATACACAAAGAAACCTAGTGCCCAGAAGCTAAGAAACATGGAATTATTTCCAGTTGGCTAAAACGCTTTTCTGTGAGTTTGAAATTCTTTTGCTACCTAGAGATTCAGCTTTGAGATACTTGAACCAGGACAGAAGCACAGTGTGCTCTTGTGAACTAAAGTGTTGTTCTGCATTTTTAAAGTTCTAGCATTAACCATTTAAGAATTAAACTCACAGGCGTTTTCAGGCATTTTCCCTAATCAGGGTAAACATCCAATAGGCTGTAAACAAAAACACCCGTTGATGGTTGAGATGACCAAACTTGGGAAAAGCCTTGAGGGGCACATGAGAGAATCATTTTTTCAGAGTTTCATTGAAATACACAAAGAAACCTAGTTCCCAGAAGCTAAGAAACATGGAATGATTTCCAGTTGGCTAAAACACTTTTCTGTGAGTTTGAAATTCTTTTGCTACCTAGAGATTCAGCTTTGAGATACTTGAACCAGGACAGAAGCACAGTGTGCTCTTGTGAACTAAAGTGTTGTTCTGCATTTTTAATGTTCTAGCATTAAACCATTTAAGAATTAAACTCACAGGCGTTTTCAGGCAATTTTCGCCTAATCAGGGTAAACATCCAATAGGCTCTAAACAAAAAACACCATTGATGGTGGGATGACCAAACTTGGGGAGCCTTGAGGGGCACATGAGAGAATCATTTTTTCAGAGTTTCATTGAAATACACAAAGAAACCTAGTGCCCCAGAAGCTAAGAAACATGGAATGATTTCCAGTTGGCTAAAACGCTTTTCTGTGAGTTTGAAACTCTTTTGCTACCTAGTGATTCAGCTTTGAGATACTTGAACCTGGAGAGAAGCACAGTGTGCTCTTGTGAACTAAAGTGTTGTTCTGCGTTTTTAAAGTTCTAGCATTAACCATTTAAGAATTAAACTCACAGGCGTTTTCAGGCATTTTCGCCTAATCAGGGTGAACATCCAATAGACTGTAAACAAAACACCCTTGATGGTGGGATGACCAAAACTTGGGGAGCCTTGAGGGGCACATGAGAGAATCATTTCTTCAGAGTTTCATTGAAATACACAAAGAAACCTAGTGCCCAGAAGCTAAGAAACATGGAATAATTTCCAGTTGGCTAAAACGCTTTTCTGTGAGTTTGAAACTCTTTTGCTACCTAGTGAGATTCAGCTTTGAGATACTTGAACCAGGAAAGAAGCACAGTGTGCTCTTGTGAACTAAAGTGTTGTTCTGCATTTTTAAAGTTCTAGCATTAACCATTTAAGAATTAAACTCACAGGCGTTTTCAGGCATTTTCGCCTAATCAGGGTAAACATCCAATAGACTGTAAACAAAAAACACCCTTGATGGTGGGATGACCAAACTTGGGGAGCCTTGAGGGGCACAAAGAGAGAATCATTTTTTCAGAGTTTCATTGAAATACACAAAGAAACCTAGTACCCAGAAGCTAAGAAACATGGAATTAATTTCCAGTTGGCTAAAACGCTTTTCTGTGAGTTTTGAAACTCTTTTGCTACCTAGTGATTCAGCTTTGAGATACTTGAACCAGGACAGAAGCACAGTGTGCTCTTGTGAACTAAAGTGTTGTTCTGCATTTTTTAAAGTTCTAGCATTAACCATTTAAGAATTAAACTCACAGGCGTTTTCAGGCATTTTCGCCTAATCAGGGTGAACATCCAATAGACTGTAAACAAAACACCCCGTGATGGTGGGATGACCAAACTTGGGGAGCCTTGAGGGGCACATGAGAGAATCATTTTTCAGAGTTTCATTGAAATACACAAAGAAACCTAGTGCCCAGAAGCTAAGAAACATGGAATTATTTCCAGTTGGCTAAAACGCTTTTCTGTGAGTTTGAAACTCTTTTGCTACGTAGTGATTCAGCTTTGAGATACTTGAACCTGGAGAGAAGCACAGTGTGCTCTTGTGAACTAAAGTGTTGTTCTGCGTTTTTAAAAGTTCTAGCATTAACCATTTAAGAATTAAACTCACAGGCGTTTTCAGGCATTTTCGCCTAATCAGGGTGAACATCCAATAGACTGTAAACACAAAACACCCTTGATGGTCAGATGACCAAACTTGGGGAGCCTTGAGGGGCACATGAGAGAATCATTTCTTCAGAGTTTCATTGAAATACACAAAGAAACCTAGTGTCCAGAAGCTAAGAAACATGGAATTATTTCCAGTTCGCTAAAACGCTTTTCTGTGAGTTTGAAACTCTTTTGCTACCTAGTTATTCAGCTTTGAGATACTTGAACCAGGAAAGAAGCACAGTGTGCTCTTGTGATCTGAAGTGCTTTTCTGCATTTTCAAAGTTCTAGCATTAACCATTGAGGAATTAAACTAACAGGCGTTTTCAGTGAAATTCGCCTAATCAGGGTAAAATCCAATAGGCTCTAAACAAAAAACCTGTGATGGTGAGATGACCAAATTTTGGGGAGCCATGAGGGGCAAACAAGAGAGAATCATTTTGTCAGAGTTTCATTGAAATACACAAAGAAACCTAGTACCCAGAAGCTAAGAAACATGGAATTATTTCCAGTTGGCTAAAACGCTTTTCTGTGAGTTTGAAACTCTTTTGCTACCTAGTGATTCAGCTTTGAGATACTTGAACCTGGACAGAAGCACAGTGTGCTCTTGTGAACTAAAGTGTTGTTCTGCATTTTTAAAGTTCTAGCATTAACCATTTAAGAATTAAACTCACAGGCGTTTTCAGGCATTTTCGCCTAATCAGGGTGAACATCCAATAGACTGTAAACAAAACACGTGATGGTGGGATGACCAAACTTGGGCAGCCTTGAGGGGCACATGAGAGAATCATTTCTTCAGAGTTTCATTGAAATACACAAAGAAACCTAGTGCCCAGAAGCTAAGAAACATGGAATTATTTCCAGTTCGCTAAAACGCTTTTCTGTGAGTTTGAAACTCTTTTGTTACCTACTGATTCAGCTTTGAGATACTTGAACCAGGATAGAAGCACAGTGTGCTCTTGTGATCTGAAGTGCTTTTCTGCATTTTCAAAGTTCTAGCATTAACCATTGAGGAATTAAACTAACAGGAGTTTTCAGTGAAATTCGCCTAATCAGGGTAAACATCCAATAGGCTCTAAACAAAAAACCCGTGATGGTGGGATGACCAAATTTGGGGATCCATGAGGGACACAAAGAGAGAATCATTTTGTCAGAGTTTCATTGAAATACACAAAGAAACCTAGTACCCACAAGCTAAGAAACATGGAATTATTTCCAGTTGGCTAAAACGCTTTTCTGTGATTTTGAAACTCTTTTGCTACCTAGTGATTCAGCTTTGAGATACTTGAACCAGGACAGAAGCACAGTGTGCTCTTGTGATACTGAAGTGCTTTTCTGCGTTTTCAATGATCTAGCTTAACCATTGAGAATTAAACTACAGGCCTTTTCAGTGAAATTTTCGCCTAATCAGGGTAAACATCCAATAGGCTCTAAACAAAAAACCTTGATGGTGGGATGACCAAACTTGGGGAGCCATGAGGGGCGCATGAGAGAATCATTTTGTCAGAGTTTCATTGAAATACACAAAGAAACCTAGTACCCACAAGCTAAGAAACATGGAATGATTTCCAGTTGGCTAAAACGCTTTTCTGTGAATTTGAAACTCTTTTGCGACCTAGTGATTCAGCTTTGAGATACTTGAACCAGGAGAGAAGCACAGTGTGCTCTTGTGAACTAAAGTGTTGTTTTCTGCGTTTTTAAAGTTCTAGCATTAACCATTTAAGAATTAAACTCACAGGCGTTTTCAGGCATTTTCGCCTAATCAGGGTAAACATCCAATAGACTGTAAACCAAAACCCGTTGATGGTCGAATGACCAAACTTGGAAAGCCTTGAGGGGCACATGAGAGAATCATTTTTTCAGAGTTTCATTGAAATACACAAAGAAACCTAGTTCCCAGAAGCTAAGAAACATGGAATGATTTCCAGTTGGCTAAAACACTTTTCTGTGAGTTTGAAATTCTTTTGCTACCTAGAGATTCACCTTTGAGATACTTGAACCAGGACAGAAGCACAGTGTGCTCCTGTGAACTAAAGTGTTGTTCTGCATTTTTAAACGTTCTAGCATTAACCATTTAAGAATTAATCTCACAGGCGTTTTCAGGCATTTTCGCCTAATCAGGGTGAACATCCAATAGACTGTAAACAAAACACCATTGATGGTCGGGATGACCAAACTTGGGGAGCCTTGAGGGGCACATGAGAGAATCATTTTTTCAGAGTTTCACTGAAATACACAAAGAAACCTAGTGCCCAGAAGCTAAGAAACATGGAATTATTTCCAGTTCTCTAAAACGCTTTTCTGTGAGTTTGAAACTATTTTGCTACGTAGTGTTCAGCTTTGAGATACTTGAACCTGGAGAGAAGCACAGTGTGCTCTTGTGAACTAAAGTGTTGTTCTGCGTTTTTAAAGTTCTAGCATTAACCATTTAAGAATTAAACTCACAGGCGTTTTCAGGCATTTTCGCCTAATCAGGGTGAACATCGAATAGACTGTAAACAAAACACCCTTGATGGTCAGATGACCAAACTTGGGGAGCCTTGAGGGGCACAAGAGAGAATCATTTCTTCAGAGTTTCATTGAAATACACAAAGAAACCTAGTTCCCAGAAGCTAAGAAACATGGAATAATTTCCAGTTGGCTAAAACGCTTTTCTGTGAGTTTGAAACTCTTTTGTTACCTAGTGATTCAGCTTTGAGATACTTGAACCAGGAAAGAAGCACAGTGTGCTCTTGTGATCTGAAAGTGCTTTTCTGCATTTTCAAAGTTCTAGCATTAACCATTGAGGAATTAAACTAACAGGCGTTTTCAGTGAAATTCGCCTAATCAGGGTAAACATCCAATAGGCTCTAAGCAAAAAACCCGTGATGGTGGGATGACCAAATTTGGGGAGCCATGAGGGGCCAAAGAGAGAATCATTTTGTCAGAGTTTCATTGAAATACACAAAGAAACCTAGTACCTACAAGCTAAGAAACATGGAAGTATTTCCAGTTGGCTAAAACGCTTTTCTGTGTGTTTGAAATTCTTTTGCTACCTAGTGATTCAGCTTTGAGATACTTGAACCTGGAGAGAAGCACAGTGTGCTCTTGTGAACTAAAGTGTTGTTCTGCGTTTTTAAAGTTCTAGCATTAACCATTTAAGAATTAAACTCACAGGCGTTTTCAGGCATTTTCGCCTAATCAGGGTGAACATCCAATAGACTGTAAACAAAACATCCTTTTTGTGGGATGACCAAAGTTGGGGAGCCTTGAGGGACACATGAGAGAATCATTTTTTCAGAGTTTCATTGAAATACACAAAGAAACCTAGTGCCCAGAAGCTAAGAAACATGGAATTATTTCCATTTCGCTAAAACGCTTTTCTGTGAGTTTGAAACTCTTTTGTTACCTAGTGATTCAGCTTTGAGATACTTGAACCAGGATAGAAGCACAGTGTGCTCTTGTGATCTGAAGTGCTTTTCTGCATTTTCAAAGTTCTACATTAACCATTGAGGAATTAAACTAACAGGAGTTTTCAGTGAAATTCGCCTAATCAGGGTAAACATCCAATAGGCTCTAAACAAAAAACCCGTGATGGTGGGATGACCAAATTTGGGGAGCCATGAGGGGCAAAGAGAGAATCATTTTGTCAGAGTTTCATTGAAATACACTAAGAAATCTAGTACCCAGAAGCTTAGAAACATGGAATTATTTCCAGGTGGCTAAAACGCTTTTCTGTGATTTTGAAACTCTTTTGCTACCTAGTGATTCAGCTTTGAGATACTTGAACCTGGAGAGAAGCACAGTGTGCTCTTGTGAACTAAAGTGTTGTTCTGCGTTTTTAAAGTTCTAGCATTAACCATTTAAGAATTAAACTCACAGGCGTTTTCAGGCATTTTCGCCTAATCAGGGTGAACATCCAATAGACTGTAAACAAAAACACCCTTGATGGTGGGATGAGCAAACTTGGGAGCCTTGAGGGGCACATGAGAGAATCATTTCTTCAGAGTTTCATTGAAATACACAAAGAAACCTAGTGCCCAGAAGCTAAGAAACATGGAATTATTTCCAGTTCGCTAAAACGCTTTTCTGTGAGTTTGAAACTCTTTTGTTACCTACTGATTCAGCTTTGAGATACTTGAACCAGGACAGAAGCACAGTGTGCTCTTGTGATATGAAGTGCTTTTCTGCGTTTTCAATGTTCTAGCTTCAACCATTGAGGAATTAAACTCACAGGCGTTTTCAGGCATTTTCGCCTAATCAGGGTAAACATCCAATAGGCTCTAAACAAAAAACCCGTGATGGTGGGATGACCAAATTTGGGGAGCCATGAGGGGCAATCATTTTGTCAGAGAAATCATTGAAATACACAAAGAAACCTAGTTGTACCCACAAGCTAAGAAACATGGAAGTATTTCCATTGAAAATACTGTGAAAAAACCTTTTGCTACCTAGAGATTCAGCTTTGAGTTGAACCAGGACAGAAGCTAAGAAACATTTAAGAATTATTTTTCGCAGGGGTAAACATGGCTGTAAAAAACACCCTTGATGGTGGGATGTCCAAACTTGGAAAGCCTTAAGGGGCACATTTTTTTTTCAGAGTTTCATTGAAATACACAAAGTAGTTCCCAGAAGAAAAACATGGAATGATTTCCAGTTGGCTAAAACACTTTTCTGTGAGTTTGAAATTCTTTTGCTACCTAGAGATTCAGCTTTGAGATACTTGAACCAGGACAGAAGCACAGTGTGCGCTTGTGAACTAAAGTGTTGTTCTGCATTTTTAAAGTTCTAGCATTAACCATTTAAGAATTAATCTCACAGGCGTTTTCAGGCATTTTCGCCTAATCAGGGTAAACATCCAATAGGCTCTAAACAGAAAACACGTGATGGTGGGATGACCAAACTTGGGCAGCCTTGAGGGGCATATGAGAGAATCATTTCTTCAGAGTTTCATTGAAATACACAAAGAAACCTAGTGCCCAGAAGCTAAGAAACATGGAATTATTTCCAGTTCGCTAAAACGCTTTTCTGTGAGTTTGAAACTCTTTTGTTACCTACTGATTCAGCTTTGAGATACTTGAACCAGGATAGAAGCACAGTGTGCTCTTGTGATCTGAAGTGCTTTTCTGCATTTTCAAAGTTCTAGCATTAACCATTGAGTAATTAATCTAACAGGAGTTTTCAGTGAAATTCGCCTAATCAGGGTAAACATCCAATAGGCTCTAAACAAAAAACCCGTGATGGTGAGATGACCAAATTTGGGAGCCATGAGGGACACAAGAGAGAGATCATTTTGTCAGAGTTTCATTGAAATACACAAAGAAACCTAGTACCCACAAGCTAAGAAACTTGGAGTTTTTTCCAGTTGGCTAAATCGCTTCTCTGTGAGTTTGAAACTCTTTTGCTACTTAGTGATTCAGCTTTGAGATACTTGAACCAGGACAGAAGCACAGTGTGCTCTTGTGATATGAAGTGCTTTTCTGCATTTTCAATGTTCTAGCTTCAACCATTGAGGAATTAAACTTCAGGCGTTTTCAGTGAAATTCGCCTAATCAGGGTAAACATCCAATAGGCTCTAAACAAAAAACCCGTGATGGTGAGATGACCAAATTTGGGGAGCCATGAGGGACACAAGAGAGAATCATTTTGTCAGAGTTTCATTGAAATACACAAAGAAACCTAGTACCTACAAGCTAAGAAACATGGAAGTATTTCCAGTTGGCTAAAACGCTTTTCTGTGTGTTTGAAATTCTTTTGCTACCTAGTGATTCAGCTTTGAGATACTTGAACCTGGAGAGAAGCACAGTGTGCTCTTGTGAACTAAAGTGTTGTTCTGCGTTTTTAAAGTTCTAGCATTAACCATTTAAGAATTAAACTCACAGGCGTTTTCAGGCATTTTCGCCTAATCAGGGTGAACATCCAATAGACTGTAAACAAAACATCCTTTTTTGTGGGATGACCAAAGTTGGGGAGCCTTGAGGGACACATGAGAGAATCATTTTTTCAGAGTTTCATTGAAATACACAAAGAAACCTAGTGCCCAGAAGCTAAGAAACATGGAATTATTTCCATTTCGCTAAAACGCTTTTCTGTGAGTTTGAAACTCTTTTGTTACCTAGTGATTCAGCTTTGAGATACTTGAACCAGGATAGAAGCACAGTGTGCTCTTGTGATCTGAAGTGCTTTTCTGCATTTTCAAAGTTCTAGCATTAACCATTGAGGAATTAAACTAACAGGAGTTTTCAGTGAAATTCGCCTAATCAGGGTAAACATCCAATAGGCTCTAAACAAAAAACCCGGGATGGTGAGATGACCAAATTTGGGGAGCCATGAGGGACACAAGAGAGAATCATTTTGTCACAGTTTCATTGAAATACACAAAGAAACCTAGTACCCACAAGCTAAGAAACTTGGAATTATTTCCAGTTGGCTAAATCGCTTTTCTGTGAATTTGAAACTCTTTTGCTACCTAGTGATTCAGCTTTGAGATACTTGAACCAGGACAGAAGCACAGTGTGCTCTTGTGATATGAAGTGCTTTTTCTGCGTTTTCAATGTTCTAGCTTCAACCATTGAGGAATTAAACTACAGGCGTTTTCAGTGAAATTCGCCTAATCAGGGTAAACATACAATAGGCTCTAAACAAAAAACCCGTGATGGTGGGATGACCAAATTTGGGGAGCCATGAGGGGCACAAGAGAGAATCATTTTGTCAGAGTTTCATTGAAATACACAAAGAAACCTAGTACCCACAAGCTAAGAAATATGGAAGTATATCCAGTTGGCTAAAACGCTTTTCTGTGAGTTTGAAACTCTTTTGCTACCTAGAGATTCAGCTTTGAGATACTTGAACCAGGACAGAAGCACAGTGTGCTCTTTGAACTAAAGTGTTGTTCTGCATTTTTAAAGTTCTAGCATTAACCATTTAAGAATTAAACTCACAGGCGTTTTCAGGCATTTTCGCCTAATCAGGGTAAACACCCAATAGACAGTAAACCAAACACCCTTGATGGTGGGATGACCAAACTTGGAAAGCCTTGAGGGACACATGAGAGAATCATTTTTTCAGAGTTTCATTGAAATACACAAAGAAACCTAGTTCCCAGAAGCTAAGAAACATGGAATGATTTCCAGTTGGCTAAAACACTTTTCTGTGAGTTTGAAATTGTTTTGCTACCTAGAGATTCAGCTTTGAGATACTTGAACCAGGACAGAAGCACAGTGTGCTCATGTGAACTAAAGTGTTGTTCTGCATTTTTAAAAGTTCTAGCATTTACCATTTAAGAATTAATCTCACAGGCGTTTTCAGGCATTTTCGCCTAATCAGGGTAAATGTCCAATAGGCTCTAAACAGAAAACACGTGATGGTGGGATGACCAAACTTGGGCAGCCTTGAGGGGCACATGAGAGAATCATTTTTTCAGAGTTTCATTGAAATACACAAAGAAACCTAGTTCCCAGAAGCTAAGAAACATGGAATGATTTCCAGTTGGCTAAAACACTTTTCTGTGAGTTTGAAATTCTTTTGCTACCTAGAGATTCAGCTTTGAGATACTTGAACCAGGACAGAAGCACAGTGTGCTCCTGTGAACTAAAGTGTTGTTCTGCATTTTTAACGTTCTAGCATTAACCATTTAAGAATTAATCTCACAGGCGTTTTCAGGCATTTTCGCCTAATCAGGGTGAACATCCAATAGACTGTAAACAAAACACCCTTGATGGTCGGATGACCAAACTTGGGGAGCCTTGAGGGGCACATGAGAGAATCATTTTTTCAGAGTTTCATTGAAATACACAAAGAAACCTAGTGCCCAGAAGCTAAGAAACATGGAATTATTTCCAGTTCGCTAAAACGCTTTTCTGTGAGTTTGAAACTCTTTTGCTACGTAGTGTTCAGCTTTGAGATACTTGAACCTGGAGAGAAGCACAGTGTGCTCTTGTGAACTAAAGTGTTGTTCTGCGTTTTTTAAAGTTCTAGCATTAACCATTTAAGAATTAAACTCACAGGCGTTTTCAGGCATTTTCGCCTAATCAGGGTGAACATCCAATAGACTGTAAACAAAACACCCTTGATGGTCGGATGACCAAACTTGGGGAGCCTTGAAGGGCACAAGAGAGAATCATTTCTTCAGAGTTTCATTGAAATACACAAAGAAACCTAGTGCCCTGAAGCTAAGAAACATGGAATAATTTCCAGTTGGCTAAAACGCTTTTCTGTGAGTTTGAAACTCTTTTGTTACCTAGTGATTCAGCTTTGAGATACTTGAACCAGGAAAGAAGCACAGTGTGCTCTTGTGATCTGAAGTGCTTTTCTGCATTTTCAAAGTTCTAGCATTAACCATTGAGGAATTAAACTAACAGGCGTTTTCAGTGAAATTCGCCTAATCAGGGTAAACATCCAATAGGCTCTAAGCAAAAAACCCGTGATGGTGGGATGACCAAATTTGGGGAGCCATGAGGGGCCAAAGAGAGAATCATTTTGTCAGAGTTTCATTGAAATACACAAAGAAATCTAGTACCCAGAAGCTAAGAAACATGGAATTATTTCCAGTTGGCTAAAACGCTTTTCTGTGATTTTGAAACTCTTTTGCTACCTAGTGATTCAGCTTTGAGATACTTGAACCTGGAGAGAAGCACAGTGTGCTCTTGTGAACTAAAGTGTTGTTCTGCGTTTTTAAAGTTCTAGCATTAACCATTTAAGAATTAAACTCACAGGCGTTTTCAGGCATTTTCGCCTAATCAGGGTGAACATCCAATAGACTGTAAACAAAACACCCTTGATGGTGGGATGACCAAACTTGGGGAGCCTTGAGGGGCACATGAGAGAATCATTTCTTCAGAGTTTCATTGAAATACACAAAGAAACCTAGTGCCCAGAAGCTAAGAAACATGGAATTATTTCCAGTTCGCTAAAACGCTTTTCTGTGAGTTTGAAACTCTTTTGCTACCTAGTGATTCAGCTTTGAGATACTTGAACCAGGAAAGAAGCACAGTGTGCTCTTGTGATCCTACGTGCTTTTCTGCATTTTCAAAGTTCTAGCATTAACCATTGAGGAATTAAACTAACAGGCGTTTTCAGTGAAATTCGCCTAATCAGGGTAAAAATCCAATAGGCTGTAAACAAAAAACCCGTGATGGTGAGATGACCAAATTTGGGAAGCCATGAGGGAAACAAGAGAGAATCATTTTGTCAGAGTTTCATTGAAATACACAAAGAAACCTATTACCCAGAAGCTAAGAAACATGGAATTATTTCCAGTTGGCTAAATCGCTTTTCTGTGAGTTTGAAACTCTTTTGCTACCTAGTGATTCAGCTATGAGATACTTGAACCAGGACAGAAGCACAGTGTGCTCTTGTGAACTAAAGTGTTGTTCTGCATTTTTAAAGTTCTAGCATTAACCATTTAAGAATTAATCTCACAGGCATTTTCAGGCATTTTCGCCTAATCAGGGTGAAACATCCAATAGACTGTAAACAAAACACCCTTGATGGTGGGATGACCAAACTTGGGGAGCCTTGAGGGGCACAAGAGAGGAATCATTTTCTTCAGAGTTTCTTTGAAATACACAAATAAACCTAGTGCCCAGAAGCTAAGAAACATGGAATTATTTCCAGTTCGCTAAAACGCTTTTCTGTGAGTTTGAAACTCTTTTGCTACCTAGTGATTCAGCTTTGAGATACTTGAACCAGGACAGAAGCACAGTGTGCTCTTGTGATATGAAGTGCTTTTTCTGCGTTTTCAATGTTCTAGCTTCAACCATTGAGAAATTAAACTACAGGCGTTTTCAGTGAAATTCGCCTAATCAGGGTAAACATCCAATAGGCTCTAAACAAAAAACCCGTGATGGTGGGATGACCAAATTTGGAGAGCCATGAGGGACACAAGAGAGAATCATTTTGTCAGAGTTTCATTGAAATACACAAAGAAACCTAGTACCCACAAGCTAAGAAATATGGAAGTATTTCCAGTTGGCTAAAACGCTTTTCTGTGAGTTTGAAACTCTTTTGCTACCTAGAGATTCAGCTATGAGATACTTGAACCAGGACAGAAGCACAGTGTGCTCTTGTGAACTAAAGTGTTGTTCTGCTTTTTTAAAGTTCTAGCATTAACCATTTAAGAATTAAACTCACAGGCGTTTTCAGGCATTTTCGCCTAATCAGGGTAAACACCCAATAGACTGTAAACCAAAAACACCCTTGATGGTGGGATGACCAAACTTGGAAAGCCTTGAGGGGCACATGAGAGAATGATTTTTTTCAGAGTTTCATTGAAATACACAAAGAAACCTAGTTCCCAGAAGCTAAGAAACATGGAATGATTTCCAGTTGGCTAAAACACTTTTCTGTGAGTTTGAAGTTGTTTTGCTACCTAGAGATTCAGCTTTGAGATACTTGAACCAGGACAGAAGCACAGTGTGCTCTTGTGAACTAAAGTGTTGTTCTGCATTTTTAAAGTTCTAGCATTAACCATTTAAGAATTAATCTCACAGGCGTTTTCAGGCATTTTCGCCTAATCAGGGTAAACATCCAATAGGCTCTAAACAGAAAACACGTGATGGTGGGATGACCAAATTTGGGAAGCCTTGAGGGGCACATGAGAGAATCATTTTTTCAGAGTTTCATTGAAATACACAAAGAAACCTAGTTCCCAGAAGCTAAGAAACATGGAATGATTTCCAGTTGGCTAAAACACTTTTCTGTGAGTTTGAAATTCTTTTGCTACCTAGAGATTCAGCTTTGAGATACTTGAACCAGGACAGAAGCACAGTGTGCTCCTGTGAACTAAAGTGTTGTTCTGCATTTTTAACGTTCTAGCATTATACATTTAAGAATTAATCTCACAGGCGTTTTCAGGCATTTTCGCCTAATCAGGGTGAACATCCAATAGACTGTAAACAAAACACCCTTGATGGTCGGATGACCAAACTTGGGGAGCCTTGAGGGGCACATGAGAGAATCATTTTTTCAGAGTTTCATTGAAATACACAAAGAAACCTAGTGCCCAGAAGCTAAGAAACATGGAATTATTTCCAATTCGCTAAAACGCTTTTCTGTGAGTTTGAAACTCTTTTGCTACGTAGTGTTCAGCTTTGAGATACTTGAACCTGGAGAGAAGCACAGTGTGCTCTTGTGAACTAAAGTGTTGTTCTGCGTTTTTAAAGTTCTAGCATTAACCATTTAAGAATTAAACTCACAGGCGTTTTCAGGCATTTTCGCCTAATCAGGGTGAACATCCAATAGACTGTAAACAAAAAACCCTTGATGGTGGGATGACCAAACTTGGGGAGCCTTGAGGGGCACATGAGAGAATCATTTCTTCAGAGTTTCATTGAAATACACAAAGAAACCTAGTGCCCAGAAGCTAAGAAACATGGAATTATTTCCAGTTCGCTAAAACGGTTTTTTGTGAGTTTGAAACTCTTTTGCTACCTAGTGATTCAGCTTTGAGATACTTGAACCAGGAAAGAGGCACAGTGTGCTCTTGTGATCCTAAGTGCTTTTCTGCATTTTCAAAGTTCTAGCATTAACCATTGAGGAATTAAACTAACAGGCGTTTTCAGTGAAATTCGCCTAATCAGGGTAAAAATCCAATAGGCTCTAAACAAAAAACCCGTGATGGTGAGATGACCAAATTTGGGAAGCTATGAGGGAAACAAGAGAGAATCATTTTGTCAGAGTTTCATTGAAATACACAAAGAAACCTATTACCCAGAAGCTAAGAAACATGGAATTATTTCCAGTTGGCTAAATCGCTTTTCTGTGAGTTTGAAACTCTTTTGCTACCTAGTGATTCAGCTATGAGATACTTGAACCAGGACAGAAGCACAGTGTGCTCTTGTGAACTAAAGTGTTGTTCTGCATTTTTAAAGTTCTAGCATTAACCATTTAAGAATTAATCTCACAGGCATTTTCGGGCATTTTCGCCTAATCAGGGTAAACATCCAATAGGCTCTAAACAGAAAACATGTGATGGTGGGATGACCAAACTTGGGCAGCCTTGAGGGGCACATGAGAGAATCATTTTTTCAGAGTTTCATTGAAATACACAAAGAAACCTAGTACCCACAAGCTAAGAAACATGGAATGATATCCAGTTGGCTAAAACGCTTTTCTGTGAATTTGAAACTCTTTTGCTACCTAGTGATTCAGCTTTGAGATACTTGAACCTGGAGAGAAGCACAGTGTGCTCTTGTGAACTAAAGTGTTGTTCTGCGTTTTTAAAGTTCTAGCATTAACCATTTAAGAATTAAACTCACAGGCGTTTTCAGGCATTTTCGCCTAATCAGGGTGAACATCCAATAGACTGTAAACAAAACACCCTTGATGGTGGGATGACCAAACTTGGGGAGCCTTGAGGGGCACAAGAGAGAATCATTTCTTCAGAGTTTCATTGAAATACACAAATAAACCTAGTGCCCAGAAGCTAAGAAACATGGAATTATTTCCAGTTCGCTAAAACGCTTTTTTGTGAGTTTGAAACTCTTTTGCTACCTAGTGATTCAGCTTTGAGATACTTGAACCAGGACAGAAGCACAGTGTGCTCTTGTGATATGAAGTGCTTTTTCTGCGTTTTCAAAGTTCTAGCTTCAACCATTGAGAAATTAAACTACAGGCGTTTTCAGTGAAATTCGCCTAATCAGGGTAAAAATCCAATAGGCTCTAAACAAAAAACCCGTGATGTTGGGATGACCAAATTTGGGGGAGCCACGAGGGCAAAAAGAGAGAATCATTTTGTCAGAGTTTCATTGAAATACACAAAGAAACCTATTACCCAGAAGCTAAGAAACATGGAATTATTTCCAGTTGGCTAAATCGCTTTTCTGTGAGTTTGAAACTCTTTTGCTACCTAGTGATTCAGCTATGAGATACTTGAACCAGGACAGAAGCACAGTGTGTTCTTGTGAACTAAAGAGTTGTTCTGCATTTTTAAAGTTCTAGCATTAACCATTTAAGAATTAATCTCACAGGCGTTTTCAGGCATTTTCGCCTAATCAGGGTAAACATCCAATAGGCTCTAAACAGAAAACACGTGATGGTGGGATGACCAAACTTGGGGCAGCCTTGAGGGGCACATGAGAGAATCATTTTTTCAGAGTTTAATTGAAATACACAAAGAAACCTAGTACCCACAAGCTAAGAAACATGGAATGATTTCCAGTTGGCTAAAACGCTTTTTTGTGAATTTGAAACTCTTTTGCTACCTAGTGATTCAGCTTTGAGATACTTGAACCTGGAGAGAAGCACAGTGTGCTCTTATGAACTAAAGTGTGGTTCTGCGTTTTTAAAGTTCTTGCATTAACCATTTAAGAATTAAACTCACAGGCGTTTTCAGGCATTTTCGCCTAATCAGGGTGAACATCCAATAGACTGTAAACAAAACACCCTTGATGGTGGGATGACCAAACTTGGGCAGCCTTGAGGAGCACATGAGAGAATCATTTCTTCAGAGTTTCATTGAAATACACAAAGAAACCTAGTGCCCAGAAGCTAAGAAACATGGAATTATTTCCAGTTCGCTAAAACGCTTTTCTGTGAGTTTGAAACTCTTTTGTTACCTACTGATTCAGCTTTGAGATACTTGAACCAGGATAGAAGCACAGTGTGCTCTTGTGATCTGAAGTGCTTTTTCTGCATTTTCAAAGTTCTAGCATTAACCATTGAGGAATTAAACTACAGGAGTTTTCAGTGAAATTCGCCTAATCAGGGTAAACATCCAATAGGCTCTAAACAAAAAACCCGTGATGTTGAGATGACCAAATTTGGGGATCCATGAGGGACACAAGAGAGAATCATTTTTTCAGAGTTTAATTGAAATACACAAAGAAACCTAGTACCCACAAGCTAAGAAACATGGAATGATTTCCAGTTGGCTAAAACGCTTTTTGTGAATTTGAAACTCTTTTGCTACCTAGTGATTCAGCTTTGAGATACTTGAACCTGGAGAGAAGCACAGTGTGCTCTTGTGAACTAAAGTTTTGTTCTGCGTTTTTAAAGTTCTAGCATTAACCATTTAAGAATTAAACTCACAGGCGTTTTCAGGCATTTTCGCCTAATCAGGGTAAACACCCAATAGACTGTAAACCAAACACCCTTGATGGTGGGATGACCAAACTTGGAAAGCCTTGAGGGGCACATGAGAGAATGATTTTTTCAGAGTTCATTGAAATACACAAAGAAACCTAGTTCCCAGAAGCTAAGAAACATGGAATGATTTCCAGTTGGCTAAAACACTTTTCTGTGAGTTTGAAACTGTTTTGCTACCTAGAGATTCAGCTTTGAGATACTTGAACCAGGACAGAAGCACAGTGTGCTCTTGTGAACTAAAGTGTTGTTCTGCATTTTTAAAGTTCTAGCATTAACCATTTAAGAATTAATCTCACAGGCGTTTTCAGGCATTTTTTTGCCTAATCAGGGTAAACATCCAATAGGCTCTAAACAGAAAACACGTGATGTTGGGATGACCAAATTTGGGCAGCATTGAGGGGCACATGAAGAGAATCATTTTTCAGAGTTTCATTGAAATACACAAAGAAACCTAGTTCCCAGAAGCTAAGAAACTTGGAATGATTTCCAGTTGGCTAAAACACTTTTCTGTGAACTTGAAATTCTTTTGCTACCTAGAGATTCAGCTTTGAGATACTTGAAACAGGACAGAAGCACAGTGTGCTCTGTGAACTAAAGTGTTGTTCTGCATTTTTAAAAGTTCTAGCCTTAACCATTTAAGAATTAATCTCACAGGCGTTTTCAGGCATTTTCGCCTAATCAGGGTAAACATCCAATAGACTGTAAAAAAAACACCCTTGATGGTGGATGACCAAACTTGGAAAGCCTTGAGGGGCACATGAGAGAATCATTTTTTCAGAGTTTCATTGAAATACACAAAGAAACCTAGTGCCCAGAAGCTAAGAAACATGGAATTATTTCCAGTTCGCTAAAACGCTTTTCTGTGAGTTTGAAACTCTTTTGCTACGTAGTGTTCAGCTTTGAGATACTTGAACCTGGAGAGAAGCACAGTGTGCTCTTGTGAACTAAAGTGTTGTTCTGCGTTTTTAAAGTTCTAGCATTAACCATTTAAGAATTAAACTCACAGGCGTTTTCAGGCATTTTCGCCTAATCAGGGTGAACATCCAATAGACTGTAAACAAAACACCCTTGATGGTCGGATGACCAAACTTGGGGAGCCTTGAGGGGCACACATGAGAGAGAATAATTTCTTCAGAGTTTCATTGAAATACACAAAGAAACCTAGTGCCCAGAAGTTAAGAAACATGGAATTATTTCCAGTTCGCTAAAACGCTTTTCTGTGAGTTTGAAACTCTTTTGTTACCTACTGATTCAGCTTTGAGATACTTGAACCAGGATAGAAGCACAGTGTGCTCTTGTGATCTGAAGTGCTTTTCTGCATTTTCAAAGTTCTAGCATTAACCATTGAGGAATTAAACTAACAGGAGTTTTCAGTGAAATTCGCCTAATCAGGGTAAACATCCAATAAGCTCTAAACAAAAAACCCGTGATGTTGAGATGACCAAATTTGGGGATCCATGAGGGACACAAGAGAGAATCATTTTGTCAGAGTTTCATTGAAATACACAAAGAAACCTAGTACCCACAAGCTAAGAAACATGGAATTATTTCCAGTTGGCTAAATCGCTTTTCTGTGAGTTTGAAACTCTTTTGCTACCTAGTGATTCAGCTTTGAGATACTTGAACCAGGACAGAAGCACAGTGTGCTCTTGTGAACTGAAGTGCTTTTCTGCGTTTTTAAAGTTCTAGCATTAACCATTGAGGAATTAAACTCACAGGCGTTTTCAGGAATTTTCGCCTAATCAGGGTAAATATCCAATAGGCTGTAAACAAAAAACCTGTGATGGTGGGATGACCAAACTTGGGGAGCCATGAGGGGCACAAGAGAGAATCATTTTTCAGAGTTTCATTGAAATACACAAAGAAACCTAGTACCCAGAAAGCTAAGAAACATGGAATGATTTCCAGTTGGCTAAAACGCTTTTCTGTGAGTTTGAAACTCTTTTGCTACCTAGTGATTCAGCTTTCAGATACTTGAACCTGGAGAGAAGCACAGTGTGCTCTTGTGAACTAAAGTGTTTTTCTGCGTTTTTAAAGTTCTAGCATTAACCATTTAAGAATTAAACTCACAGGCGTTTTCAGGCATTTCGCCTAATCAGGGTGAACATCCAATAGACTGTAAACAAAAAACCCTTGATGGTGGGATGACCAAACTTGGGGAGCCTTGAGGGGCACATGAGAGAATCATCATTTCTTCAGAGTTACATTGAAATACACAAAGAAACCTAGTGCCCAGAAGCTAAGAAACATGGAATTATTTCCAGTTCGCTAAAACGCTTTTCTGTGAGTTTGAAACTCTTTTGTTACCTACTGATTCAGTTTTGAGATACTTGAACCAGGATAGAAGCACAGTGTGCTCTTGTGATCTGAAGTGCTTTTCTGCATTTTCAAAGTTCTACATTAACCATTGAGGAATTAAACTAACAGGCGTTTTCAGTGAAATTTCGCCTAATCAGGGTAAACATCCAATAGGCTCTAAACAAAAAACCCGTGATGTTGGGATGACCAAATTTGGGGAGCCATGAGGGGCCAAAGAGAGAATCATTTTGTCAGAGTTTCATTGAAATACACAAAGAAACCTAGTACCCACAAGCTAAGAAATATGGAAGTATTTCCAGTTGGCTAAAACGCTTTTCTGTGAGTTTGAAACTCTTTTGTTACCTAGAGATTCAGCTTTGAGATACTTGAACCAGGACAGAAGCACAGTGTGCTCTTGTGAACTAAAGTGTTGTTCTGCATTTTTAAAGTTCTAGCATTAACCATTTAAGAATTAAACTCACAGGCGTTTTCAGGCATTTTCGCCTAATCAGGGTAAAAACCAATTAGACTGTAAACAAAACACCCTTGATGGTGGGATGACCAAACTTGGGGAGCCTTGAGGGGCACATGAGAGAATCATTTCTTCAGAGTTTCATTGAAATACACAAAGAAACCTAGTGCCCAGAAGCTAAGAAACATGGAATTATTTCCAGTTCGCTAAAACGCTTTTCTGTGAGTTTGAAACTCTTTTGCTACCTAGTGATTCAGCTTTGAGATACTTGAACCAGGAAAGAAGCACAGTGTGCTCTTGTGATCCTAAGTGCTTTTCTGCATTTTCAAAGTTCTAGCATTAACCATTGAGGAATTAAACTAACAGGCGTTTTCAGTGAAATTCGCCTAATCAGGGTAAAAAATCCAATAGGCTCTAAACAAAAAACCCGTGATGGTGAGATGACCAAATTTGGGAAGCCATGAGGGAAACAAGAGAGAATCATTTTGTCAGAGTTTCATTGAAATACACAAAGAAACCTATTACCCAGAAGCTAAGAAACATGGAATTATTTCCAGTTGGCTAAATCGCTTTTCTGTGAGTTTGAAACTCTTTTGCTACCTAGTGATTCAGCTATGAGATACTTGAACCAGGACAGAAGCACAGTGTGCTCTTGTGAACTAAAGTGTTGTTCTGCATTTTTAAAGTTCTAGCATTAACCATTTAAGAATTAATCTCACAGGCATTTTCAGGCATTTTCGCCTAATCAGGGTGAACATCCAATAGACTGTAAACAAAACACCCTTGATGGTGGGATGACCAAACTTGGGGAGCCTTGAGGGGCACAAGAGAGAATCATTTCTTCAGAGTTTCATTGAAATACACAAAGAAACCTAGTGCCCAGAAGCTAAGAAACATGGAATTATTTCCAGTTCGCTAAAACGCTTTTCTGTGAGTTTGAAACTCTTTTGCTACCTAGTGATTCAGCTTTGAGATACTTGAACCAGGACAGAAGCACAGTGTGCTCTTGTGATATGAAGTGCTTTTTCTGCGTTTTCAATGTTCTAGCTTCAACCATTGAGGAATTAAACTACAGGCGTTTTCAGTGAAATTCGCCTAATCAGGGTAAACATCCAATAGGCTCTAAACAAAAAACCCGTGATGGTGGGATGACCAAATTTGGAGAGCCATGAGGGACACAAGAGAGAATCATTTTGTCAGAGTTTCATTGAAATACACAAAGAAACCTAGTACCCACAAGCTATGAAATATGGAAGTATTTCCAGTTGGCTAAAACGCTTTTCTGTGAGTTTGAAACTCTTTTGCTACCTAGAGATTCAGCTTTGAGATACTTGAACCAGGACAGAAGCACAGTGTGCTCTTGTGAACTAAAGTGTTGTTCTGCGTTTTTAAAGTTCTAGCATTAACCATTTAAGAATTAAACTCACAGGCGTTTTCAGGCATTTTCGCCTAATCAGGGTAAACACCCAATAGACTGTAAACCAAACACCCTTGATGGTGGGATGACCAAACTTGGAAAGCCTTTAGGGGCACATGAGAGAATCATTTTTTCAGAGTTTCATTGAAATACACAAAGAAACCTAGTTCCCAGAAGCTAAGAAACATGGAATGATTTCCAGTTGGCTAAAACACTTTTCTGTGAGTTTGAAGTTGTTTTGCTACCTAGAGATTCAGCTTTGAGATACTTGAACCAGGACAGAAGCACAGTGTGCTCTTGTGAACTAAAGTGTTGTTCTGCATTTTTAAAGTTCTAGCATTAACCATTTAAGAATTAATCTCACAGGCGTTTTCAGGCATTTTCGCCTAATCAGGGTAAACATCCAATAGGCTCTAAACAGAAAACACGTGATGGTGGGATGACCAAACTTGGGCAGCCTTGAGGGGCACATGAGAGAATCATTTTTTCAGAGTTTATTGAAATACACAAAGAAACCTAGTACCCACAAGCTAAGAAACATGGAATGATTTCCAGTTGGCTAAAACGCTTTTCTGTGAATTTGAAACTCTTTTGCTACCTAGTGATTCAGCTTTCAGATACTTGAACCTGGAGAGAAGCACAGTGTGCTCTTGTGAACTAAAGTGTTGTTCTGCGTTTTTAAAGTTCTAGCATTAACCATTTAAGAATTAAACTCACAGGCGTTTTCAGGCATTTTCGCCTAATCAGGGTGAACATCCAATAGACTGTAAACAAAACACCCTTGATGGTGGGATGACCAAACTTGGGGAGCCTTGAGGGGCACATGAGAGTATCATTTCTTCAGAGTTACATTGAAATACACAAAGAAACCTAGTGCCCAGAAGCTAAGAAACATGGAATTATTTCCAGTTCGCTAAAACGCTTTTCTGTGAGTTTGAAAAACTCTTTTGTTACCTACTGATTCAGTTTTGAGATACTTGAACCAGGATAGAAGCACAGTGTGCTCTTGTGATCTGAAGTGCTTTTCTGCATTTTCAAAGTTCTACATTAACCATTGAGGAATTAAACTAACAGGAGTTTTCAGTGAAATTCGCCTAATCAGGGTAAACATCCAATAGGCTCTAAACAAAAAACCCGTGATGTTGGGATGACCAAATTGGGGAGCCATGAGGGGCCAAAGAGAGAATCATTTTGTCAGAGTTTCATTGAAATACACAAAGAAACCTAGTACCCACAAGCTAAGAAATATGGAAGTATTTCCAGTTGGCTAAAACGCTTTTCTGTGAGTTTGAAACTCTTTTGTTACCTAGAGATTCAGCTTTGAGATACTTGAACCAGGACAGAAGCACAGTGTGCTCTTGTGAACTAAAGTGTTGTTCTGCATTTTTAAAGTTCTAGCATTAACCATTTAAGAATTAAACTCACAGGCGTTTGCAGGCATTTTCGCCTAATCAGGGTAAAAACCATTAGACTGTAAACAAAACACCCTTGATGGTGGGATGACCAAACTTGGGCAGCCTTGAGGGGCACATGAGAGAATCATTTCTTCAGAGTTTCATTGAAATACACAAAGAAACCTAGTGCCCAGAAGCTAAGAAACATGGAATTATTTTTCCAGTTCGCTAAAACGCTTTTCTGTGAGTTTGAAACTCTTTTGCTACCTAGTGATTCAGCTTTGAGATACTTGAACCAGGAAAGAAGCACAGTGTGCTCTTGTGATCCTAAGTGCTTTTCTGCATTTTCAAAGTTCTAGCATTAACCATTGAGGAATTAAACTAACAGGCGTTTTCAGTGAAATTCGCCTAATCAGGGTAAAAATCCAATAGGCTCTAAACAAAAAACCCGTGATGGTGAGATGACCAAATTTGGGAAGCCATTAGGGAAACAAGAGAGAATCATTTTGTCAGAGTTTCATTGAAATACACAAAGAAACCTATTACCCAGAAGCTAAGAAACATGGAATTATTTCCAGTTGGCTAAATCGCTTTTCTGTGAGTTTGAAACTCTTTTGCTACCTAGTGATTCAGCTATGAGATACTTGAACCAGGACAGAAGCACAGTGTGCTCTTGTGAACTAAAGTGTTGTTCTGCATTTTTAAAGTTCTAGCATTAACCATTTAAGAATTAATCTCACAGGCATTTTCAGGCATTTTCGCCTAATCAGGGTGAACATCCAATAGACTGTAAACAAAACACCCTTGATGGTGGGATGACCAAACTTGGGGAGCCTTGAGGGGCACAAGAGAGAATCATTTCTTCAGAGTTTCATTGAAATACACAAAGAAACCTAGTGCCCAGAAGCTAAGAAACATGGAATTATTTCCAGTTCGCTAAAACGCTTTTCTGTGAGTTTGAAACTCTTTTGCTACCTAGTGATTCAGCTTTGAGATACTTGAACCAGGACAGAAGCACAGTGTGCTCTTGTGATATGAAGTGCTTTTTCTGCGTTTTCAATGTTCTAGCTTCAACCATTGAGGAATTAAACTACAGGCGTTTTCAATGAAATTCGCCTAATCAGGGTAAACATCCAATAGGCTCTAAACAAAAACCCGTGATGGTGGGATGACCAAATTTGGGGAGAGCCATGAGGGACACAAGAGAGAATCATTTTGTCAGAGTTTCATTGAAATACACAAAGAAACCTAGTACCCACAAGCTATGAAATATGGAAGTATTTCCAGTTGGCTAAAACGCTTTTCTGTGAGTTTGAAACTCTTTTGCTACCTAGAGATTCAGCTTTGAGATACTTGAACCAGGACAGAAGCACAGTGTGCTCTTGTGAACTAAAGTGTTGTTCTGCGTTTTTAAAGTTCTAGCATTAACCATTTAAGAATTAAACTCACAGGCGTTTTCAGGCATTTTCGCCTAATCAGGGTAAACACCCAATAGACTGTAAACCAAACACCCTTGATGGTGGGATGACCAAACTTGGAAAGCCTTGAGGGGCACATGAGAGAATCATTTTTTCAGAGTTTCATTGAAATACACAAAGAAACCTAGTTCCCAGAAGCTAAGAAACATGGAATGATTTCCAGTTGGCTAAAACACTTTTCTGTGAGTTTGAAACTGTTTTGCTACCTAGAGATTCAGCTTTGAGATACTTGAACCAGGACAGAAGCACAGTGTGCTCTTGTGAACTAAAGTGTTGTTCTGCATTTTTAAAGTTCTAGCATTAACCATTTAAGAATTAATCTCACAGGCGTTTTCAGGCATTTTCGCCTAATCAGGGTAAACATCCAATAGGCTCTAAACAGAAAACACGTGATGGTGGGATGACCAAACTTGGGCAGCCTTGAGGGGCACATGAGAGAATCATTTTTTCAGAGTTTAATTGAAATACACAAAGAAACCTAGTACCCACAAGCTAAGAAACATGGAATGATTTCCAGTTGGCTAAAACGCTTTTTTGTGAATTTGAAACTCTTTTGCTACCTAGTGATTCAGCTATGAGATACTTGAACCTGGAGAGAAGCACAGTGTGCTCTTATGAACTAAAGTGTTGTTCTGCGTTTTTAAAGTTCTTGCATTAACCATTTAAGAATTAAACTCACAGGCGTTTTCAGGCATTTTCGCCTAATCAGGGTGAACATCCAATAGACTGTAAACAAAACACCCTTGATGGTGGGATGACCAAACTTGGGCAGCCTTGAGGAGCACATGAGAGAATCATTTCTTCAGAGTTTCATTGAAATACACAAAGAAACCTAGTGCCCAGAAGTTAAGAAACATGGAATTATTTCCAGTTCGCTAAAACGCTTTTCTGTGAGTTTGAAAACTCTTTTGTTACCTACTGATTCAGCTTTGAGATACTTGAACCAGGATAGAAGCACAGTGTGCTCTTGTGATCTGAAGTGCTTTTCTGCATTTTCAAAGTTCTAGCATTAACCATTGAGGAATTAAACTAACAGGAGTTTTCAGTGAAATTCGCCTAATCAGGGTAAACATCCAATAAGCTCTAAACAAAAAACCCGTGATGTTGAGATGACCAAACTTTGGGGATCCATGAGGGACACAAGAGAGAATCATTTTGTCAGAGTTTCATTGAAATACACAAAGAAACCTAGTACCCACAAGCTAAGAAACTTGGAATTATTTCCAGTTGGCTAAATCGCTTTTCTGTGAGTTTGAAACTCTTTTGCTACCTAGTGATTCAGCTTTGAGATACTTGAACCAGGACAGAAGCACAGTGTGCTCTTGTGATATGAAGTGCTTTTCTGCGTTTTCAATGTTCTAGCTTCAACCATTGAGGAATTAAACTAACAGGCGTTTTCAGTGAAATTCGCCTAATCAGGGTAAATATCCAATAGGCTCTAAACAAAAAACCTGTGATGGTGGGATGACCAAACTTGGGGAGCCATGAGGGGCACAAGAGAGAATCATTTTTCAGAGTTTCATTGAAATACACAAAGAAACCTAGTACCCACAAGCTAAGAAACATGGAATGATTTCCAGTTGGCTAAAACGCTTTTCTGTGAATTTGAAACTCTTTTGCTACCTAGTGATTCAGCTTTCAGATACTTGAACCTGGAGAGAAGCACAGTGTGCTCTTGTGAACTAAAGTGTTGTTCTGCGTTTTTAAAGTTCTAGCATTAACCATTTAAGAATTAAACTCACAGGCATTTTCAGGCATTTTCGCCTAATCAGGGTGAACATCCAATAGACTGTAAACAAAACACACCTTGATGGTGGGATGACCAAACTTGGGGAGCCTTGAGGGGCACATGAGAGAATCATTTCTTCAGAGTTTCATTGAAATACACAAAGAAACCTAGTGCCCAGAAGCTAAGAAACATGGAATTATTTCCAGTTCGCTAAAACGGTTTTCTGTGAGTTTGAAACTCTTTTGCTACCTACTGATTCAGCTTTGAGATACTTGAACCAGGATAGAAGCACAGTGTGCTCTTGTGATCTGAAGTGCTTTTCTGCATTTTCAATGTTCTAGCATTAACCATTGAGGAATTAAACTTCAGGCGTTTTTCAGTGAAATTCGCCTAATCAGGGTAAACATCCAATAGGCTCTAAACAAAAAACCCTTGATGGTGGGATGACCAAATTTGGGGAGCCATGAGGGGCACAAGAGAGAATCATTTTGTCAGAGTTTCATTGAAATACACAAAGAAACCTAGTACCCACAAGCTAAGAAACATGGAAGTATTTCCAGTTGGCTAAAACGCTTTTCTGTGAGTTTGAAACTCTTTTGCTACCTAGAGATTCAGCTTTGAGATACTTGAACCAGGACAGAAGCACAGTGTGCTCTTGTGAACTAAAGTGTTGTTCTGCGTTTTTAAAGTTCTAGCATTAACCATTTAAGAATTAAACTCACAGGCGTTTTCAGGCATTTTCGCCTAATCAGGGTAAACATCCAATAGACTGTAAACCAAACACCCTTGATGGTGGGATGACCAAACTTGGGGAGCCTTGAGGGGCACATGAGAGAATCATTTTTTCAGAGTTTCATTGAAATACACAAAGAAACCTAGTTCCCAGAAGCTAAGAAACATGGAATGATTTCCAGTTGGCTAAAACACTTTTCTGTGAGTTTGAAATTCTTTTGCTACCTAGAGATTCAGCTTTGAGATACTTGAACCAGGACAGAAGCACAGTGTGCTCCTGTGAACTAAAGTGTTGTTCTGCATTTTTAAAGTTCTAGCATTAACCATTTAAGAATTAATCTCACAGGCGTTTTCAGGCATTTTCGCCTAATCAGGGTAAACATCCAATAGGCTCTAAACAGAAAACACGTGATGGTGGGATGACCAAACCTTGGGCAGCCTTGAGGGGCACATGAGAGAATCATTTTTTCAGAGTTTCAATTGAAATACACAAAGAAACCTAGTACCCACAAGCTAAGAAACATGGAATGATTTCCAGTTGGCTAAAACGCTTTTTTGTGAATTTGAAACTCTTTTGCTACCTAGTGATTCAGCTTTGAGATACTTGAACCTGGAGAGAAGCACAGTGTGCTCTTATGAACTAAAGTGTTGTTCTGCGTTTTTAAAGTTCTAGCATTAACCATTTAAGAATTAAAACTCACAGGCGTTTTCAGGCATTTTCGCCTAATCAGGGTGAACATCCAATAGACTGTAAACAAAACACCCTTGATGGTGGGATGACCAAACTTGGGCAGCCTTGAGGAGCACATGAGAGAATCATTTCTTCAGAGTTTCATTGAAATACACAAAGAAACCTAGTGCCCAGAAGCTAAGAAACATGGAATTATTTCCAGTTCGCTAAAACGCTTTTCTGTGAGTTTGAAACTCTTTTGTACCTACTGATTCAGCTTTGAGATACTTGAACCAGGATAGAAGCACAGTGTGCTCTTATGATCTGAAGTGCTTTTCTGCATTTTCAAAGTTCTAGCATTAACCATTGAGAATTAAACTAACAGGAGTTTTCAGTGAAATTCGCCTAATCAGGGTAAACATCCAATAAGCTCTAAACAAAACACCCTTGATGTTGAGATGACCAAACTTTGGGGATCCTTGAGGGGCACAAGAGAGAATCATTTTGTCAGAGTTTCATTGAAATACACAAAGAAACCTAGTACCCACAAGCTAAGAAACTTGGAATTATTTCCAGTTGGCTAAAAATCGCTTTTCTGTGAGTTTGAAACTCTTTTGCTACCTAGTGATTCAGCTTTGAGATACTTGAACCAGGAAAGAAGCACAGTGTGCTCTTGTGATCTAAGTGCTTTTCTGGCATTTTCAAAGTTCTAGCATTAACCATTGAGGAATTAAACTAACAGGCGTTTTCAGTGAAATTCGCCTAATCAGGGTAAAAATCCAATAGGCTCTAAACAAAAAACCCGTGATGGTGAGATGACCAAATTTGGGGAAGCCATGAGGGAAAAAAGAGAGAATCATTTTGTCAGAGTTTCATTGAAATACACAAAGAAACCTAGTACCCAGAAGCTAAGAAACATGGAATTATTTCCAGTTGGCTAAAACGCTTTTCTGTGAGTTTGAAACTCTTTTGCTACCTAGTGATTCAGCTTTGAGATACTTGAACCAGGACAGAAGCACAGTGTGCTCTTGTGAACTAAAGTGTTGTTCTGCATTTTTAAAGTTCTAGCATTAACCATTTAAGAATTAAACTCACAGGCGTTTTCAGGCATTTTCGCCTAATCAGGGTGAACATCCAATAGACTGTAAACAAAACACCCTTGATGGTGGGATGACCAAACTTGGGGAGCCTTGAGGGGCACAAGAGAGAATCATTTCTTCAGAGTTTCATTGAAATACACAAAGAAACCTAGTGCCCAGAAGCTAAGAAACATGGAATTATTTCCAGTTCGCTAAAACGCTTTTCTGTGAGTTTGAAACTCTTTTGCTACCTAGTGATTCAGCTTTGAGATACTTGAACCAGGACAGAAGCACAGTGTGCTCTTGTGATATGAAGTGCTTTTTCTGCGTTTTCAATGTTCTAGCTTCAACCATTGAGGAATTAAACTCACAGGCGTTTTCAGTGAAATTCGCCTAATCAGGGTAAACATCCAATAGGCTCTAAACAAAAAACCCGTGATGGTGGGATGACCAAATTTGGAGAGCCTTGAGGGACACAAGAGAGAATCATTTTGTCAGAGTTTCATTGAAATACACAAAGAAACCTAGTACCCACAAGCTAAGAAACATGGAAGTATTTCCAGTTGGCTAAAACGCTTTTCTGTGAGTTTGAAACTCTTTTGCTACCTAGAGATTCAGCTTTGAGATACTTGAACCAGGACAGAAGCACAGTGTGCTCTTGTGAACTAAAGTGTTGTTCTGCGTTTGTAAAGTTCTAGCATTAACCATTTAAGAATTAAACTCACAGGCGTTTTCAGGCATTTTCGCCTAATCAGGGTAAACATCCAATAGACTGTAAACCAAACACCCTTGATGGTGGGATGACCAAACTTGGGCAAGCCTTGAGGGCACATGAGAGAATCATTTTTTCAGAGTTTCATTGAAATACACAAAGAAACCTAGTTCCCAGAAGCTAAGAAACATGGAATGATTTCCAGTTGGCTAAAACACTTTTCTGTGAGTTTGAAACTTGTTTTGCTACCTAGAGATTCAGCTTTGAGATACTTGAACCAGGATAGAAGCACAGTGTGCTCTTGTGAACTAAAGTGTTTTCTGCATTTTTAAAGTCAAAGTTCTAGCCTATTAAAACCATTGGCTCTAAACAGAAAAACACGTGAATTAAACTAACAGAGACATTTACAGTGAAATTTCCCAGCCTAATCAGGAATGATTTCCTGTTGGCTAAACATCCAATAAATTCTTTTGCTACCTAGCTCTAAACAGGAAAAGCACCCGTGATGTTGTTCTGATGACCAAAGAATTAATCTCACAGGGTTTTCAGGCATTTTCGCCTAATCCAGGGTGAGGGTAAACAACACAAGAGAGAATCATTTTGTCAGAGTTTCATTGAAATACACAAAGAAACCTAGTACCCTGAAGCTAAGAAACATGGAATTATTTCCAGTTGGCTAAAACGCTTTTCTGTGAGTTTGAAACTCTTTTGCTACCTAGTGATTCAGCTTTGAGATACTTGAACCAGGAAAGAAGCACAGTGTGCTCTTGTGATATGAAGTGCTTTTCTGCATTTTCAAAGTTCTAGCATTAACCATTGAGGAATTAAACTAACAGGCGTTTTCAGTGAAATTCGCCTAATCAGGGTAAACATCCAATAGGCTCTAAACAAAAAACCTGTGATGGTGGGATGACCAAACTTGGGGAGCCATGAGGGGCCAAAGAGAGAATCATTTTTTCAGAGTTTCATTGAAATACACAAAGAAATCTAGTACCCAGAAGCTAAGAAACATGGAATTATTTCCAGTTGGCTAAAACGCTTTTCTGTGATTTGAAACTCTTTTGCTACCTAGTGATTCAGCTTTGAGATACTTGAACCTGGAGAGAAGCACAGTGTGCTCTTGTGAACTAAAGTGTTGTTCTGCGTTTTTAAAGTTCTAGCATTAACCATTTAAGAATTAAACTCACAGGCGTTTTCAGGCATTTTCGCCTAATCAGGGTGAACATCCAATAGACTGTAAACAAAACACCCTTGATGGTGGGATGACCAAACTTGGGGAGCCTTGAGGGGCACATGAGAGAATCATTTCTTCAGAGTTTCATTGAAATACACAAAGAAACCTAGTGCCCAGAAGCTAAGAAACATGGAATTATTTCCAGTTCGCTAAAACGCTTTTTTGTGAGTTTGAAACTCTTTTGTTACCTACTGATTCAGTTTTGAGATACTTGAACCAGGATAGAAGCACAGTGTGCTCTTGTGATCTGAAGTGCTTTTCTGCATTTTCAAAGTTCTACATTAACCATTGAGGAATTAAACTAACAGGAGTTTTCAGTGAAATTCGCCTAATCAGGGTAAACATCCAATAGGCTCTAAACAAAAAACCCGTGATGGTGGGATGACCAAATTTGGGGAGCCATGAGGGGCCAAAGAGAGAATCATTTTGTCAGAGTTTCATTGAAATACACAAAGAAACCTAGTACCCACAAGCTAAGAAATATGGAAGTATTTCCAGTTGGCTAAAACGCTTTTCTGTGAGTTTGAAACTCTTTTGCTACCTAGAGATTCAGCTTTGAGATACTTGAACCAGGACAGAAGCACAGTGTGCTCTTGTGAACTAAAGTGTTGTTCTGCGTTTTTAAAGTTCTAGCATTAACCATTTAAGAATTAAACTCACAGGCGTTTTCAGGCATTTTCGCCTAATCAGGGTAAAAACCCATTAGACTGTAAACAAAACACCCTTGATGGTGGGATGACCAAACTTGGGGAGCCTTGAGGGGCACATGAGAGAATCATTTTTTCAGAGTTTCATTGAAATACACAAAGAAACCTAGTGCCCAGAAGCTAAGAAACATGGAATGATTTCCAGTTCGCTAAAACGCTTTTCTGTGAGTTTGAAACTCTTTTGCTACCTAGAGATTCAGCTTTGAGATACTTGAACCAGGAAAGAAGCACAGTGTGCTCTTGTGATCTAAAGTGCTTTTCTGCATTTTCAAAGTTCTAGCATTAACCATTGAAGAATTAAACTAACAGGCGTTTTCAGTGAAATTCGCCTAATCAGGGTAAACATCCAATAGGCTCTAAACCAAAAACCCGTGATGGTGGGATGACCAAACTTGGGGAGCCATTGAGGGGCACATGAGAGAATCATTTTGTCAGAGTTTCATTGAAATACACAAAGAAACCTAGTTCCCAGAAGCTAAGAAACATGGAATGATTTCCAGTTGGCTAAAAAACACTTTTCTGTGAGTTTGAAATTCTTTTGCTACCTAGAGATTCAGCTTTGAGATACTTGAACCAGGACAGAAGCACAGTGTGCTCTTGTGAACTAAAGTGTTGTTCTGCATTTTTAAAGTTCTAGCATTAACCATTTAAGAATTAATCTCACAGGCGTTTTCAGGCATTTTCGCCTAATCAGGGTAAACATCCAATAGGCTCTAAACAAAAACACGTGATGGTGGGATGACCAAACTTGGGCAGCCTTGAGGGGCACATGAGAGAATCATTTTTCAGAGTTTCATTGAAATACACAAAGAAACCTAGTTCCCAGAAGCTAAGAAACATGGAATGATTTCCAGTTGGCTAAAACACTTTTCTGTGAGTTTGAAAATCTTTTGCTACCTAGAGATTCAGCTTTGAGATACTTGAACCAGGACAGAAGCACAGTGTGCTCTTGTGAACTAAAGTGTTGTTCTGCATTTTTAAAGTTCTAGCATTAACCATTTAAGAATTAATCTCACAGGCGTTTTCAGGCATTTTCGCCTAATCAGGGTAAACATCCAATAGACCCCAATAGCTGTAAACCAAACACCTTGATGGTGGGATGACCAAACTTGGAAAGCCTTGAGGGGCACATGAGAGAATCATTTTTTCAGAGTTTCATTGAAATACACAAAGAAACCTAGTTCCCAGAAGCTAAGAAACATGGAATGATTTCCAGTTGGCTAAAACGCTTTTCTGTGAGTTTGAAACTCTTTTGCTACCTAGAGATTCAGCTTTGAGATACTTGAACCAGGACAGAAGCACAGTGTGCTCTTGTGAACTAAAGTGTTGTTCTGCATTTTTAAAGTTCTAGCATTAACCATTTAAGAATTAAAACTCACAGGCGTTTTCAGGCATTTTCGCCTAATCAGGGTAAACATCCAATAGACTGTAAACAGAAACACCCTTGATGGTGGGATGACCAAACTTGGGCAGCCTTGAGGGGCACATGAGAGAATCATTTCTTCAGAGTTTCATTGAAATACACAAAGAAACCTAGTGCCCAGAAGCTAAGAAACATGGAATTATTTCCAGTTGGCTAAAACGCTTTTCTGTGAGTTTGAAACTCTTTTGTTACCTAGAGATTCAGCTTTGAGATACTTGAACCAGGACAGAAGCACAGTGTGCTCTTGTGATCTAAGTGCTTTTCTGCATTTTCAAAGTTCTAGCATTAACCATTGAGGAATTAAACTCACAGGCGTTTTCAGGCAATTTCGCCTAATCAGGGTAAACATCCAATAGACTGTAAACAAAAACCCGTGATGTCGGATGACCAAATTTGGGGAGCCATGAGGGGCACAAGAGAGAATCATTTTGTCAGAGTTTCATTGAAATACACAAAGAAACCTAGTACCCTGAAGCTAAGAAACATGGAATTATTTCCAGTTGGCTAAAACGCTTTTCTGTGAGTTTGAAACTCTTTTGCTACCTAGTGATTCAGCTTTGAGATACTTGAACCAGGAAAGAAGCACAGTGTGCTCTTGTGATCTAAGTGCTTTTCTGCATTTTCAAAGTTCTAGCATTAACCATTGAGGAATTAAATTAACAGGCGTTTTCAGTGAAATTCGCCTAATCAGGGTAAAAATCCAATAGGCTAAAGCAAAAAACCCGTGATGGTGAGATGACCAAATTTTGGGAGCCATGAGGGGCCAAGAGAGAATCATTTTGTCAGAGTTTCATTGAAATACACAAAGAAACCTAGTACCCAGAAGCTAAGAAACATGGAATTATTTCCAGTTGGCTAAAACGCTTTTCTGTGAGTTTGAAACTCTTTTGCTACCTAGTGATTCAGCTTTGAGATACTTGAACCTGGAGAGAAGCACAGTGTGCTCTTGTGAACTAAAGTGTTGTTCTGCGTTTTTAAAGTTCTAGCATTAACCATTTAAGAATTAAACTCACAGGCGTTTTCAGGCATTTTCGCCTAATCAGGGTGAACATCCAATAGACTGTAAACAAAACACCCTTGATGGTGGGATGACCAAACTTGGGGAACCTTGAGGGGCACAAGAGAGAATCATTTCTTCAGAGTTTCATTGAAATACACAAAGAAACCTAGTGCCCAGAAGCTAAGAAACATGGAATTATTTCCAGTTCGCTAAAACGCTTTTTGTGAGTTTGAAACTCTTTTGTTACCTACTGATTCAGTTTTGAGATACTTGAACCAGGATAGAAGCACAGTGTGCTCTTGTGATCTGAAGTGCTTTTCTGCATTTTCAAAGTTCTACATTAACCATTGAGGAATTAAACTAACAGGAGTTTTTCAGTGAAATTCGCCTAATCAGGGTAAACATCCAATAGGCTCTAAACAAAAAACCCGTGATGGTGGGATGACCAAATTTGGGGAGCCATGAGGGGCAAAAGAGAGAATCATTTTGTCAGAGTTTCATTGAAATACACAAAGAAACCTAGTACCCACAAGCTAAGAAATATGGAAGTATTTCCAGTTGGCTAAAACGCTTTTCTGTGAGTTTGAAACTCTTTTGCTACCTAGAGATTCAGCTTTGAGATACTTGAACCAGGACAGAAGCACAGTGTGCTCTTGTGAACTAAAGTGTTGTTCTGCGTTTTTAAAGTTCTAGCATTAACCATTTAAGAATTAAACTCACAGGCGTTTTCTGGCATTTTCGCCTAATCAGGGTAAAAACCCAATTAGACTGTAAACCCAAAAAACCCTTGATGGTGGGATGACCAAACTTGGAAAGCCTTGAGGGGCACATGAGAGAAACATTTTTTCAGAGTTTCATTGAAATACACAAAGAAACCTAGTTCCCAGAAGCTAAGAAACATGGAATGATTTCCAGTTGGCTAAAACACTTTTCTGTGAGTTTGAAATTGTTTTGCTACCTAGAGATTCAGCTTTGAGATACTTGAACCAGGACAGAAGCACAGTGTGCTCTTGTGAACTAAAGTGTTGTTCTGCATTTTTAAAGTTCTAGCATTAACCATGTAAGGAATTAATCTCACAGGCATTTTCAGGCATTTTCGCCTAATCAGGGTAAACATCCAATAGGCTCTAAACAGAAAACACGTGATGGTGGGATGACCAAACTTGGGCAGCCTTGAGGGGCACATGAGAGAATCATTTTTTCAGAGTTTCATTGAAATACACAAAGAAACCTAGTTCCCCAGAAGCTAAGAAACATGGAATGATTTCCAGTTGGCTAAAACACTTTTATGTGAGTTTGAAATTCTTTTGCTACCTAGAGATTCAGCTTTGAGATACTTGAACCAGGACAGAAGCACAGTGTGCTCTTGTGAACTAAAGTGTTGTTCTGCATTTTTAAAGTTCTAGCATTAACCATTTAAGAATTAATCTCACAGGCGTTTTCAGGCGTTTTCGCCTAATCAGGGTAAACATCCAATAGACTGTAAACCAAACACCCTTGATGGTGGGATGACCAAACTTGGGGAGCCTTGAAGGGCACATGAGAGAATCATTTTGTCAGAGTTTCATTGAAATACACAAAGAAACCTAGTTCCCAGAAGCTAAGAAACATGGAATGATTTCCAGTTGGCTAAAACACTTTTCTGTGAGTTTGAAATTCTTTTGCTACCTAGAGATTCAGCTTTGAGATAATTGAACCAGGACAGAAGCACAGTGTGCTCTTGTGAACTAAAGTGTTGTTCTGCATTTTTAAAGTTCTAGCATTAACCATTTAAGAATTAATCTCACAGGCGTTTTCAGGCATTTTCGCCTAATCAGGGTAAACATCCAATAGGCTCTAAACAGAAAACCGTGATGTTGGGATGACCAAACTTGGGCAGCCTTGAGGGGCACATGAGAGAATCATTTTTTCAGAGTTTCATTGAAATACACAAAGAAACCTAGTTCCCAGAAGCTAAGAAACATGGAATGATTTCCAGTTGGCTAAAACACTTTTCTGTGAATTTGAAATTCTTTTGCTACCTAGAGATTCAGCTTTGAGATACTTGAACCAGGACAGAAGCACAGTGTTCTCCTGTGAACTAAAGTGTTGTTCTGCATTTTTAACGTTCTAGCCTTAACCATTTAAGAATTAATCTCACAGGCGTTTTCAGGCATTTTCGCCTAATCAGGGTAAACATCCAATAGACTGTAAACCAAACAGCCTTGATGGTCGAATGACCAAACTTGGAAAGCCTTGAGGGGCACATGAGAGAATCATTTTTTCAGAGTTTCATTGAAATACACAAAGAAACCTAGTTCCCAGAAGCTAAGAAACATGGAATGATTTCCAGTTGGCTAAAACGCTTTTTTGTGAATTTGAAACTCTTTTGCTACCTAGTGATTCAGCTTTGAGATACTTGAACCTGGAGAGAAGCACAGTGTGCTCTTATGAACTAAAGTGTTGTTCTGCGTTTTTAAAGTTCTTGTATTAACCATTTAAGAATTAAACTCACAGGCGTTTTCAGGCATTTTCGCCTAAACAGGGTGAACATCCAATAGACTGTAAACAAAACACCCTTGATGGTGGGATGACCTAACTTGGGCAGCCTTGAGGAGCACATGAGAGAATCATTTCTTCAGAGTTTCATTGAAATACACAAAGAAACCTAGTGCCCAGAAGCTAAGAAACATGGAATTATTTCCAGTTCGCTAAAACGCTTTTCTGTGAGTTTGAAACTCTTTTGTTACCTACTGATTCAGCTTTGAGATACTTGAACCAGGATAGAAGCACAGTGTGCTCTTGTGATCTGAAGTGCTTTTCTGCATTTTCAAAGTTCTTGCATTAACCATTGAGGAATTAAACTAACAGGAGTTTTCAGTGAAATTCGCCTAATCAGGGTAAACATCCAATAAGCTCTAAACAAAAAACCCGTGATGTTGAGATGACCAAATTTGGGGATCCATGAGGGACACAAAGAGAATCATTTTGTCAGAGTTTCATTGAAATACACAAAGAAACCTAGTACCCACAAGCTAAGAAACTTGGAATAATTTCCAGTTGGCTAAATCGCTTTTCTGTGAGTTTTGAAACTCTTTTGCTACCTAGTGATTCAGCTTTGAGATACTTGAACCAGGAAAGAAGCACAGTGTGCTCTTGTGATCCTAAGTGCTTTTCTGCATTTTCAAAGTTCTAGCATTAACCATTGAGGAATTAAACTAACAGGCGTTTTCAGTGAAATTCGCCTAATCAGGGTAAAAATCCAATAGGCTCTAAACAAAAAACCCGTGATGGGTGAGATGACCAAATTTGGGAAGCCATTAGGGAAACAAGAGAGAATCATTTTGTCAGAGTTTCATTGAAATACACAAAGAAACCTATTACCCAGAAGCTAAGAAACATGGAATTATTTCCAGTTGGCTAAAACGCTTTTCTGTGAGTTTGAAACTCTTTTGCTACCTAGTGATTCAGCTATGAGATACTTGAACCAGGACAGAAGCACAGTGTGCTCTTGTGAACTAAAGTGTTGTTCTGCATTTTTAAAGTTCTAGCATTAACCATTTAAGAATTAATCTCACAGGCATTTTCAGGCATTTTCGCCTAATCAGGGTGAACATCCAATAGACTGTAAACAAAACACCCTTGATGGTGGGATGACCAAACTTGGGGAGCCTTGAGGGGCACAAGAGAGAATCATTTTTCAGAGTTTCATTGAAATACACAAAGAAACCTAGTGCCCAGAAGCTAAGAAACATGGAATTATTTCCAGTTCGCTAAAACGCTTTTCTGTGAGTTTGAAACTCTTTTGCTACCTAGTGATTCAGCTTTGAGATACTTGAACCAGGACAGAAGCACAGTGTGCTCTTGTGATATGAAGTGCTTTTTCTGCGTTTTTAAATGTTCTAGCTTCAACCATTGAGGAATTAAACTACAGGCGTTTTCAGTGAAATTTCGCCTAATCAGGGTAAACATCCAATAGGCTCTAAACAAAAAACCCGTGATGGTGGGATGACCAAATTTGGAGAGCCATGAGGGACACAAGAGAGAATCATTTTGTCAGAGTTTCATTGAAATACACAAAGAAACCTAGTACCCACAAGCTAAGAAATATGGAAGTATTTCCAGTTGGCTAAAACGCTTTTCTGTGAGTTTGAAACTCTTTTGCTACCTAGAGATTCAGCTTTGAGATACTTGAACCAGGACAGAAGCACAGTGTGCTCTTGTGAACTAAAGTGTTGTTCTGCGTTTTTAAAGTTCTAGCATTAACCATTTAAGAATTAAACTCACAGGCGTTTTCAGGCATTTTCGCCTAATCAGGGTAAACACCCAATAGACTGTAAACCAAACACCCTTGATGGTGGGATGACCAAACTTGGAAAGCCTTGAGGGGCACATGAGAGAATCATTTTTTCAGAGTTTCATTGAAATACACAAAGAAACCTAGTTCCCAGAAGCTAAGAAACATGGAATGATTTCCAGTTGGCTAAAACACTTTTCTGTGAGTTTGAAGTTGTTTTGCTACCTAGAGATTCAGCTTTGAGATACTTGAACCAGGACAGAAGCACAGTGTGCTCTTGTGAACTAAAGTGTTGTTCTGCATTTTTAAAGTTCTAGCATTAACCATGTAAGGATTAATCTCACAGGCATTTTCAGGCATTTTCGCCTAATCAGGGTAAACATGCAATAGGCTCTAAACAGAAAACACGTGATGGTGGGATGACCAAACTTGGGCAGCCTTGAGGGGCACATGAGAGAATCATTTTTTCAGAGTTTCATTGAAATACACAAAGAAACCTAGTGCCCAGAAGCTAAGAAACATGGAATGATTTCCAGTTGGCTAAAACACTTTTATGTGAGTTTGAAATTCTTTTGCTACCTAGAGATTCACCTTTGAGATACTTGAACCAGGACAGAAGCACAGTGTGCTCCTGTGAACTAAAGTGTTGTTCTGCATTTTTAACGTTCTAGCATTAACCATTTAAGAATTAATCTCACAGGCGTTTTCAGGCATTTTCGCCTAATCAGGGTGAACATCCAATAGACTGTAAACAAAACACCCTTGATGGTCGGATGACCAAACTTGGGGAGCCTTGAGGGGCACAAGAGAGAATCATTTCTTCAGAGTTTCATTGAAATACACAAAGAAACCTAGTGCCCTGAAGCTAAGAAACATGGAATAATTTCCAGTTGGCTAAAACGCTTTTCTGTGAGTTTGAAACTCTTTTGTTACCTAGTGATTCAGCTTTGAGATACTTGAACCAGGAAAGAAGCACAGTGTGCTCTTGTGATCTGAAGTGCTTTTCTGCATTTTCAAAGTTCTAGCATTAACCATTGAGGAATTAAATTAACAGGCGTTTTCAGTGAAATTCGCCTAATCAGGGTAAACATCCAATAGGCTCTAAGCAAAAAACCCGTGATGGTGGGATGACCAAATTTTGGGAGCCATGAGGGGCCAAAGAGAGAATCATTTTGTCAGAGTTTCATTGAAATACACAACGAAATCTAGTACCCAGAAGCTAAGAAACATGGAATTATTTCCAGTTGGCTAAAACGCTTTTCTGTGATTTGGAAACTCTTTTGCTACCTAGTGATTCAGCTTTGAGATACTTGAACCTGGAGAGAAGCACAGTGTGCTCTTGTGAACTAAAGTGTTGTTCTGCGTTTTTAAAGTTCTAGCATTAACCATTTAAGAATTAAACTCACAGGCGTTTTCAGGCATTTTCGCCTAATCAGGGTGAACATCCAATAGACTGTAAACAAAACACCCTTGATGGTGGGATGACCAAACTTGGGGAACCTTGAGGGGCACATGAGAGAATCATTTCTTCAGAGTTTCATTGAAATACACAAAGAAACCTAGTGCCCAGAAGCTAAGAAACATGGAATTATTTCCAGTTCGCTAAAACGCTTTTTTGTGAGTTTGAAACTCTTTTGTTACCTACTGATTCAGTTTTGAGATACTTGAACCAGGATAGAAGCACAGTGTGCTCTTGTGATCTGAAGTGCTTTTCTGCATTTTCAAAGTTCTACATTAACCATTGAGGAATTAAACTAACAGGAGTTTTCAGTGAAATTCGCCTAATCAGGGTAAACATCCAATAGGGTCTAAACAAAAAACCCGTGATGGTGGGATGACCAAATTTGGGGAGCCATGAGGGGCAAAAGAGAGAATCATTTTGTCAGAGTTTCATTGAAATACACAAAGAAACCTAGTACCCACACAAGCTAAGAAATATGGAAGTATTTCCAGTTGGCTAAAACGCTTTTCTGTGAGTTTGAAACTCTTTTGCTACCTAGAGATTCAGCTTTGAGATACTTGAACCAGGACAGAAGCACAGTGTGCTCTTGTGAACTAAAGTGTTGTTCTGCATTTTTAAAGTTCTAGCATTAACCATTTAAGAATTAAACTCACAGGCGTTTTCTGGCATTTTCACCTAATCAGGGTAAAAACCCATTAGACTGTAAACCAAACACCCTTGATGGTGGGATGACCAAACTTGGAAAACCTTGAGGGGCACATGAGAGAAACATTTTTTTTCAGAGTTTCATTGAAATACACAAAGAAACCTAGTTCCCAGAAGCTAAGAAACATGGAATGATTTCCAGTTGGCTAAAACACTTTTCTGCTAAAGATTCAGCTTTGAGATACTTGAACCAGGACAGAAGCACAGTGTGAATGAACTGAAAAAGTTCTAGCATTAACCATTTAAGAATTAATCTCACAGGCGTTTTCAGGCATTTTCGCCTAATCAGGGTCATCCAATAGCTCTTGAGTTGGGATGACTTGAACATGAGAGAATCAGAGTTTCATTGAAAAACACAAAGAAACCAAGTTCAAGCTAGTGTTTCCAGTTGGCTAAAACACTGTGAATTTGAAATTCTTTTGCTACCTAAGATTCAGTTTGAGATTCTTGCATTTTTGTGAACTAAAGTTTGTTCTATTTTTTAACGTTCTAGCCTAACCATTTATGAATTAATCTCACAGGCGTTTTCAGGCATTTTCGCCTAATCAGGGTAAACATCCAATAGGCTCTAAACAGAAAACACGTGATGGTGGGATGACCAAACTTGGGCAGCCTTGAGTGGCACATGAGAGAATCATTTTTTCAGAGTTTTATTGAAATACACAAAGAAACCTAGTACCCACAAGCTAAGAAACATGGAATGATTTCCAGTTGGCTAAAACGCTTTTTTGTGAATTTGAAACTCTTTTGCTACCTAGTGATTCAGCTTTGAGATACTTGAACCTGGAGAGAAGCACAGTGTGCTCTTATGAACTAAAGTGTTTTTCTGCGTTTTTTAAAGTTCTTGCATTAACCATTTAAGAATTAAACTCACAGGCGTTTTCAGGCATTTTCGCCTAATCAGGGTGAACATCCAATAGACTGTAAACAAAACACCCTTGATGGTGGGATGACCTAACTTGGGCAGCCTTGAGGAGCACATGAGAGAATCATTTCTTCAGAGTTTCATTGAAATACACAAAGAAACCTAGTGCCCAGAAGCTAAGAAACATGGATTTATTTCCAGTTCGCTAAAACGCTTTTCTGTGAGTTTGAAACTCTTTTGTTACCTACTGATTCAGCTTTGAGATACTTGAACCAGGATAGAAGCACAGTGTGCTCTTGTGATCTGAAGTGCTTTTCTGCATTTTCAAAGTTCTAGCATTAACCATTGAGGAATTAAACTAACAGGAGTTTTCAGTGAAATTCGCCTAATCAGGGTAAACATCCAATAGGCTCTAAACAAAAAACCCGTGATGTTGAGATGACCAAATTTTTGGGATCCATGAGGGACACAAGAGAGAATCATTTTGTCAGAGTTTCATTGAAATACACAAAGAAACCTAGTACCCACAAGCTAAGAAACTTGGAATTATTTCCAGTTGGCTAAATCGCTTTTCTGTGAGTTTGAAACTCTTTTGCTACCTAGTGATTCAGCTTTGAGATACTTGAACCAGGACAGAAGCACAGTGTGCTCTTGTTATATGAAGTGCTTTTCTGCGTTTTCAATGTTCTAGCTTCAACCATTGAGGAATTAAACTACAGGCGTTTTCAGTGAAATTCGCCTAATCAGGGTAAATATCCAATAGGCTCTAAACAAAAAATCTGTGATGGTGGGATGACCAAACTTGGGGAGCCATGAGGGGCGCAAGAGAGAATCATTTTGTCAGAGTTTCATTGAAATACACAAAGAAACCTTGTACCCACAAGCTAAGAAACATGGAATGATTTCCAGTTGGCTAAAACGCTTTTCTGTGAGTTTGAAACTCTTTTGCTACCTAGAGATTCAGCTTTGAAATACTTGAACCAGGACAGAAGCACAGTGTGCTCTTGTGAACTAAAGTGTTGTTCTGCATTTTTAAAGTTCTAGCATTAACCATTTAATAATTAATCTCACAGGCGTTTTCAGGCATTTTCGCCTAATCAGGGTAAACATCCAATAGACTGTAAACCAAACACCCTTGATGGTGGGATGACCAAACTTGGAAAGCCTTGAGGGGCACATGAGAGAATCATTTTTTCAGAGTTTCATTGAAATACACAAAGAAACCTAGTTCCCAGAAGCTAAGAAACATGGAATGATTTCCAGTTGGCTAAAACACTTTTCTGTGAGTTTGAAATTCTTTTGCTACCTAGAGATTCAGCTTTGAGATACTTGAACCAGGACAGAAACACAGTGTGCTCTTGTGAACTAAAGTGTTGTTCTGCATTTTTAAAGTTCTAGCATTAACCATTTAAGAATTAATCTCACAGGCGTTTTCAGGCATTTTCGCCTAATCAGGGTAAAGATCCAATAGGCTCTAAAAAGAAAACACGTGATGGTCGGATGACCAAACTTGGGCAGCCTTGAGGGGCATATGAGAGAATCATTTCTTCAGAGTTTCATTGAAATACACAAAGAAACCTAGTGCCCAGAAGCTAAGAAACATGGAATTATTTCCAGTTCGCTAAAACGCTTTTCTGTGAGTTTGAAACTCTTTTGTTACCTACTGATTCAGCTTTGAGATACTTGAACCAGGATAGAAGCACAGTGTGCTCTTGTGATCTGAAGTGCTTTTCTGCATTTTCAAAGTTCTAGCATTAAACATTGAGTAATTAATCTAACAGGAGTTTTCAGTGAAATTCGCCTAATCAGCGTAAACATCCAATAGGCTCTAAACAAAAAACCCGTGATGGTGAGATGACCAAATTTGGGGAGCCATGAGGGACACAAGAGAGGATCATTTTGTCAGAGTTTCATTGAAATACACAAAGAAACCTAGTACCCACAAGCTAAGAAACTTGGAGTTTTTTCCAGTTGGCTAAATCGCTTCTCTGTGAGTTTGAAACTCTTTTGCTACGTAGTGATTCAGCTTTGAGATACTTGAACCAGGACAGAAGCACAGTGTGCTCTTGTGATATGAAGTGCTTTTCTGCATTTTCAATGTTCTAGCTTCAACCATTGAGGAATTAAACTTCAGGCTTTTTCAGTGAAATTCGCCTAATCAGGGTAAACATCCAATAGGCTCTAAACAAAAAAAAAACCCTTGATGGTGGGATGACCAAATTTGGGGAGCCATGAGGGGCACAAGAGAGAATCATTTAGTCAGAGTTTCATTGAAATACACAAAGAAACCTAGTACCCACAAGCTAAGAAACATGGAAGTATTTCCAGTTGGCTAAAACGCTTTTCTGCTAAAACGCTTTTCTGTGAGTTTGAAACTCTTTGCTACCTAGAGATTCAGCTTTGAGATACTTGAACCAGGACAGAAGCACAGTGTGCTCTTGTGAACTAAAGTGTTGTTCTGCGTTTTTAAAGTTCTAGCATTAACCATTTAAGAATTAAACTCACAGGCGTTTTCAGGCATTTTCGCCTAATCAGGGTAAACATCCAATAGACTGTAAACCAAACACCTTGATGGTGGGATGACCAAACTTGGGGAGCCTTGAGGGGCACATGAGAGAATCATTTTTTCAGAGTTTCATTGAAATACACAAAGAAACCTAGTTCCCAGAAGCTAAGAAACATGGAATGATTTCCAGTTGTCTAAAACACTTTTCTGTGAGTTTGAAATTCTTTTGCTACCTAGAGATTCAGCTTTGAGATACTTGAACCAGGACAGAAGCACAGTGTGCTCTTGTGAACTAAAGTGTTGTTCTGCATTTTTAAAGTTCTAGCATTAACCATTTAAGAATTAATCTCACAGGCGTTTTCAGGCATTTTCGCCTAATCAGGGTCAACATCCAATAGGCTCTAAACAGAAAACACGTGATGGTGGGATGACCAAACTTGGGCAGCCTTGAGGGGCACATGAGAGAATCATTATTTCAGAGTTTCATTGAAATACACAAAGAAACCTAGTTCCCAGAAGCTAAGAAACATGGAATGATTTCCAGTTGGCTAAAACAATTTTCTGTGAGTTTGAAATTCTTTTGCTACCTAGAGATTCAGCTTTGAGATACTTGATCCAGGACAGAAGCACAGTGTGCTCTTGTTAACTAAAGTGTTGTTCTGCATTTTTAAAGTTCTAGCAATAACCATTTAAGAATTAATCTCACAGGCGTTTTCAGGCATTTTCGCCTAATCAGGGTGAACATCCAATAGACTGTAAACAAAACACCCTTGATGGTTGGATGACCAAACTTGGGGAGCCTTCAGGGGCACAAGAGAGAATCATTTCTTCAGAGTTTCATTGAAATACACAAAGAAACCTAGTTCCCAGAAGCTAAGAAACATGGAATAATTTCCAGTTGGCTAAAACGCTTTTCTGAGAGTTTGAAACTCTTTTGCTACCTAGTGATTCAGCTTTGAGATACTTGAACCAGGAAAGAAGCACAGTGTGCTCTTGTGATCTGAAGTGCTTTTCTGCATTTTTCAAAGTTCTAGCATTAACCATTGAGGAATTAAACTAACAGGCGTTTTCAGTGAAATTCGCCTAATCAGGGTAAACATCCAATAGGCTCTAAACAAAAAACCCGTGATGGTGGGATGACCAAATTTGGGGAGCCATGAGGGGCCAAAGAGAGAATCATTTTGTCAGAGTTTCATTGAAATACACAAAGAAATCTAGTACTCAGAAGCTAAGAAACATGGAATTATTTCCAGTTGGCTAAAACGCTTTTCTGTGATTTTGAAACTCTTTTGCTACCTAGTGATTCAGCTTTGAGATACTTGAACCAGGATAGAAGCACAGTGTGCTCTTGTGATCTGAAGTGCTTTTCTGCATTTTCAAAGTTCTAGCATTAACCATTGAGTAATTAAACTAACAGGAGTTTTCAGTGAAATTCGCCTAATCAGGGTAAACATCCAATAGGCTCTAAACAAAAAACCCGTGACGGTGAGATGACCAAATTTGGGGAGCCATGAGGGACACAAGAGAGAATCATTTTGTCAGAGTTTCATTGAAATACACAAAGAAACCTAGTACCCACAAGCTAAGAAACTTGGAATTATTTTCCAGTTGGCTAAATCGCTTTTCTGTGAGTTTGAAACTCTTTTGCTACCTAGTGATTCAGCTTTGAGATACTTGAACCAGGACAGAAGCACAGTGTACTCTTGTGATATGAAGTGCTTTTCTGCGTTTTCAATGTTCTAGCTTCAACCATTGAGGAATTAAACTACAGGCATTTTCAGTGAAATTCGCCTAATCAGGGTAAACATCCAATAGGCTCTAAACAAAAAACCCGTGATGGTGGGATGACCAAATTTGGGGAGCCATGAGGGGCACAAGAGAGAATCATTTTGCAGAGTTTCATTGAAATACACAAAGAAACCTAGTACCCACAAGCTAAGAAACATGGAAGTATTTCCAGTTGGCTAAAACGCTTTTCTGTGAGTTTGAAACTCTTTTGCTACCTAGAGATTCAGCTTTGAGATACTTGAACCAGGACAGAAGCACAGTGTGCTCTTGTGAACTAAAGTGTTATTCTGCATTTTTAAAGTTCTAGCATTAACCATTTAAGAATTAAACTCACAGGCGTTTTCAGGCATTTTCGCCTAATCAGGGTGAACATCCAATAGACTGTAAACCAAACACCCTTGATGGTGGGATGACCAAACTTGGGAGCCTTGAGGGGCACATGAGAGAATCATTTTTTCAGAGTTTCATTGAAATACACAAAGAAACCTAGTTCCCAGAAGCTAAGAAACATGGAATGATTTCCAGTTGGCTAAAACACTTTTCTGTGAGTTTGAAATTCTTTTGCTACCTAGAGATTCAGCTTTGAGATACTTGAACCAGGACAGAAGCACAGTGTGCTCTTGTGAACTAAAGTGTTGTTCTGCATTTTTAAAGTTCTAGCATTAACCATTTAAGAATTAATCTCACAGGCGTTTTCAGGCATTTTCGCCTAATCAGGGTAAACATCCAATAGGCTCTAAACAGAAAACACGTGATGGTGGGATGACCAAACTTGGGCAGCCTTGAGGGGCACATGAGAGAATCATTTTTTCAGAGTTTTCATTGAAATACACAAAGAAACCTAGTTCCCAGAAGCTAAGAAACATGGAAATGATTTCCAGTTGGCTAAAACACTTTTCTGTGAGTTTGAAATTCTTTTGCTACCTAGAGATTCAGCTTTGAGATACTTGAACCAGAACAGAAGCACAGTGTGCTCCTTGTGAACTAAAGTGTTGTTCTGCGTTTTTAAAGTTCTAGCATTAACCATTTAAGAATTAATCTCACAGGCGGCGTTTTCAGGCATTTTCGCCTAATCAGGGTGAACATCCAATAGACTGTAAACAAAACACCCTTGATGGTCGGATGACCAAACTTGGGGAGCCTTGAGGGGCACAAGAGAGAATCATTTCTTCAGAATTTCATTGAAATACACAAAGAAACCTAGTGCCCAGAAGCTAAGAAACATGGAATAATTTCCAGTTGGCTAAAACGCTTTTCTGTGAGTTTGAAACTCTTTTGCTACGTAGTGATTCAGCTTTGAGATACTTGAACCAGGAGAGAAGCACAGTGTGCTCTTGTGAACTGAAGTGCTTTGTTCTGCATTTTTAAAGTTCTAGCATTAACCATTGAGAATTAAACTCACAGGCGTTTTCAGGCATTTTCGCCTAATCAGGGTGAACATCCAATAGACTGTAAACAAAAAACCCGTGATGGTCGGATGACCAAACTTGGGGAGCCATGAGGGGCACAAAGAGAGAATCATTTCTGTCAGAGTTTCATTGAAATACACAAAGAAACCTAGTTCCCACAAGCTAAGAAACATGGAATTATTTCCAGTTCGGCTAAAACGCTTTTCTGTGAGTTTGAAACTCTTTTGTTACCTAGTGATTCAGCTTTGAGATACTTGAACCAGGAAAGAAGCACAGTGTGCTCTTGTGATCTGAAGTGCTTTTCTGCATTTTCAATGTTTCTAGCATTAACCATTGAGTAATTAAACTAACAGGAGTTTTTCAGTGAAATTCGCCTAATCAGGGTAAACATCCAATAGGCTCTAAACAAAAAACCCGTGATGGTGGGATGACCAAATTTGGGGAGCCATGAGGGGCACAAGAGAGAATCATTTTTGTCAGAGTTTCATTGAAATACACAAAGAAACCTAGTACCCACAAGCTAAGAAACTTGGAATTATTTCCAGTTGGCTAAATCGCTTTTCTGTGAGTTTGAAACTCTTTTGCTACCTAGTGATTCAGCTTTGAGATACTTGAACCAGGACAGAAGCACAGTGTGCTCTTGTGATATGAAGTGCTTTTCTGCGTTTTTCAATGTTCTAGCATTCAACCATTGAGGAATTAAACTACAGGCATTTTCAGTGAAATTCGCCTAATCAGGGTAAACATCCAATAGGCTCTAAACAAAAAACCCGTGATGGTGGATGACCAAATTTGGGGAGCCATGAGGGGCACAAGAGAGAATCATTTTGCAGAGTTTCATTGAAATACACAAAGAAACCTTAGTACCCACAAAAGCTAAGAAACATGGAAGTATTTCCAGTTGGCTAAAACGCTTTTCTGTGAG
>JAKELJ010000062.1:99670-152690 GCA_025594165.1 Tamias sibiricus
TCAGAGTTTCATTGAAATACACAAAGAAATCTAGTACCCAGAAGCTAAGAAACATGGAATTATTTCCAGTTGGCTAAAACGCTTTTCTGTGATTTTGAAACTCTTTTGCTACCTAGTGATTCAGCTTTGAGATACTTGAACCAGGACAGAAGCACAGTGTGCTCTTGTGAACTAAAGTGTTGTTCTGTGTTTTTAAAGTTCTAGCATTAACCATTTAAGAATTAAACTCACAGGCTTTTTCAGGCATTTTCGCCTAATCAGGGTAAACATCCAATAGACTGTAAACAAAACACCCATGATGGTGGGATGACCAAACGTTGGGAGCCATGAGGAGCACATGAGAGAATCATTTTTTCAGAGTTTCATTGAAATACACAAAAAACCTAGTGCCCAGAAGCTAAGAAACATGGAATTATTTCCAGTTCACTAAAATGCTTTTCTGTGAGTTTGAAACTCTTTTGCTACCTAGTGATTCAGCTTTGAGATACTTGAACCAGGACAGAAGCACAGTGTGCTCTTGTGATATGAAGTGCTTTTTCTGCGTTTTCAATGTTCTAGCTTCAACCATTGAGGAATTAAACTACAGGCGTTTTCAGTGAAATTCGCCTAATCAGGGTAAACATCCAATAGGCTCTAAACAAAAAACCCGTGATGGTGGGATGACCAAATTTGGGGAGCCATGAGGGGCACAAGAGAGAATCATTTTGTCAGAGTTTCATTGAAATACACAAAGAAACCTAGTACCCACAAGCTAAGAAATATGGAAGTATATCCAGTTGGCTAAAACGCTTTTCTGTGAGTTTGAAACTCTTTTGCTACCTAGAGATTCAGCTTTGAGATACTTGAACCAGGACAGAAGCACAGTGTGCTCTTTGAACTAAAGTGTTGTTCTGCGTTTTTAAAGTTCTAGCATTAACCATTTAAGAATTAAACTCACAGGCGTTTTCAGGCATTTTCTCCTAATCAGGGTAAACACCCAATAGACTGTAAACCAAACACCCTTGATGGTGGGATGACCAAACTTGGAAAGCCTTGAGGGGCACATGAGAGAATCATTTTTTCAGAGTTTCATTGAAACACACAAAGAAACCTAGTTCCCAGAAGCTAAGAAACATGGAATGATTTCCAGTTGGCTAAAACACTTTTCTGTGAGTTTGAAATTGTTTTGCTACCTAGAGATTCAGCTTTGAGATACTTGAACCAGGACAGAAGCACAGTGTGCTCTTGTGAACTAAAGTGTTGTTCTGCATTTTTAAAGTTCTAGCATTAACCATTTAAGAATTAATCTCACAGGCGTTTTCAGGCATTTTCGCCTAATCAGGGTAAACATCCAATAGGCTCTAAACAGAAAACACGTGATGGTGGGATGACCAAACTTGGGCAGCCTTGTGGGGCACATGAGAGAATCATTTTTTCAGAGTTTCATTGAAATACACAAAGAAACCTAGTTCCCAGAAGCTAAGAAACATGGAATGATTTCCAGTTGGCTAAAACACTTTTCTGTGAGTTTGAAACTCTTTTGCTACCTAGAGATTCAGCTTTGAGATACTTGAACCAGGACAGAAGCACAGTGTGCTCCTGTGAACTAAAGTGTTGTTCTGCATTTTTAACGTTCTAGCATTAACCATTTAAGAATTAATCTCACAGGCGTTTTAAGGCATTTTCGCCTAATCAGGGTGAACATCCAATAGACTGTAAACAAAACACCCTTGATGGTCGGATGACCAAACTTGGGGAGCCTTGAGGGGCACATGAGAGAATCATTTCTTCAGAGTTTCATTGAAATACACAAAGAAACCTAGTGCCCAGAAGCTAAGAAACATGGAATTATTTCCAGTTCGCTAAAACGCTTTTCTGTGAGTTTGAAAGTCTTTTGCTACGTAGTGTTCAGCTTTGAGATACTTGAACCTGGAGAGAAGCACAGTGTGCTCTTGTGAACTAAAGTGTTGTTCTGCGTTTTTAAAGTTCTAGCATTAACCATTTAAGAATTAAACTCACAGGCGTTTTCAGGCATTTTCGCCTAATCAGGGTGAACATCCAATAGACTGTAAACAAAACACCCTTGATGGTCGGATGACCAAACTTGGGGAGCCTTGAGGGGCACAAGAGAGAATCATTTCTTCAGAGTTTCATTGAAATACACAAAGAAACCTAGTGCCCTGAAGCTAAGAAACATGGAATAATTTCCAGTTGGCTAAAACGCTTTTATGTGAGTTTGAAACTCTTTTGTTACCTAGTGATTCAGCTTTGAGATACTTGAACCAGGAAAGAAGCACAGTGTGCTCTTGTGATCTGAAGTGCTTTTCTGCATTTTCAAAGTTCTAGCATTAACCATTGAGGAATTAAACTAACAGGCGTTTTCAGTGAAATTCGCCTAATCAGGGTAAACATCCAATAGGCTCTAAGCAAAAAACCCGTGATGGTGGCATGACCAAATTTGGGGAGCCATGAGGGGCCAAAGAGAGAATCATTTTGTCAGAGTTTCATTGAAATACACAAAGAAATCTAGTACCCAGAAGCTAAGAAACATGGAATTATTTCCAGTTGGCTAAAACGCTTTTCTGTGATTTTGAAATTCTTTTGCTACCTAGTGATTCAGCTTTGAGATACTTGAACCTGGAGAGAAGCACAGTGTGCTCTTGTGAACTAAAGTGTTGTTCTGCGTTTTTAAAAGTTCTAGCATTAACCATTTAAGAATTAAATTCACAGGCATTTTCAGGCATTTTCGCCTAATCAGGGTGAACATCCAATAGACTGTAAACAAAACACCCTTGATGGTGGGATGACCAAACTTGGGGAGCCTTGAGGGGCACATGAGAGAATCATTTCTTCAGAGTTTCATTGAAATACACAAAGAAACCTAGTGCCCAGAAGCTAAGAAACATGGAATTATTTCCAGTTCGCTAAAACGCTTTTCTGTGAGTTTGAAACTCTTTTGCTACCTAGTTATTCAGCTTTGAGATACTTGAACCAGGAAAGAAGCACAGTGTGCTCTTGTGATCTGAAGTGCTTTTCTGCATTTTCAAAGTTCTAGCATTAACCATTGAGGAATTAAACTAACAGGCGTTTTCAGTGAAATTCGCCTAATCAGGGTAAAAATCCAATAGGCTCTAAACAAAAAACCCGTGATGGTGAGATGACCAAATTTGGGAAGCCATGAGGGAAACAAGAGAGAATCATTTTGTCAGAGTTTCATTGAAATACACAAAGAAACCTAGTTCCCAGAAGCTAAGAAACATGGAATGATTTCCAGTTGGCTAAAACACTTTTCTGTGAGTTTGAAATTCTTTTGCTACCTAGAGATTCAGCTTTGAGATACTTGAACCAGGACAGAAGCACAGTGTGCTCCTGTGAACTAAAGTGTTGTTCTGCATTTTTAACGTTCTAGCATTAACCATTTAAGAATTAATCTCACAGGCGTTTTAAGGCATTTTCGCCTAATCAGGGTGAACATCCAATAGACTGTAAACAAAACACCCTTGATGGTCGGATGACCAAACTTGGGGAGCCTTGAGGGGCACATGAGAGAATCATTTCTTCAGAGTTTCATTGAAATACACAAAGAAACCTAGTGCCCACAAGCTAAGAAACATGGAATTATTTCCAGTTCGCTAAAACGCTTTTCTGTGAGTTTGAAACTCTTTTGCTACGTAGTGTTCAGCTTTGAGATACTTGAACCTGGAGAGAAGCACAGTGTGCTCTTGTGAACTAAAGTGTTGTTCTGCGTTTTTAAAGTTCTAGCATTAACCATTTAAGAATTAAACTCACAGGCGTTTTCAGGCATTTTCGCCTAATCAGGGTGAACATCCAATAGACTGTAAACAAAACACCCTTGATGGTCGGATGACCAAACTTGGGGAGCCTTGAGGGGCACAAGAGAGAATCATTTCTTCAGAGTTTCATTGAAATACACAAAGAAACCTAGTGCCCTGAAGCTAAGAAACATGGAATAATTTCCAGTTGGCTAAAACGCTTTTATGTGAGTTTCAAACTCTTTTGTTACCTAGTGATTCAGCTTTGAGATACTTGAACCAGGAAAGAAGCACAGTGTGCTCTTGTGATCTGAAGTGCTTTTCTGCATTTTCAAAGTTCTAGCATTAACCATTGAGGAATTAAACTAACAGGCGTTTTCAGTGAAATTCGCCTAATCAGGGTAAACATCCAATAGGCTCTAAGCAAAAAACCCGTGATGGTGGGATGACCAAATTTGGGGAGCCATGAGGGGCCAAAGAGAGAATCATTTTGTCAGAGTTTCATTGAAATACACAAAGAAATCTAGTACCCAGAAGCTAAGAAACATGGAATTATTTCCAGTTGGCTAAAACGCTTTTCTGTGATTTTGAAACTCTTTTGCTACCTAGTGATTCAGCTTTGAGATACTTGAACCTGGAGAGAAGCACAGTGTGCTCTTGTGAACTAAAGTGTTGTTCTGCGTTTTTAAAGTTCTAGCATTAACCATTTAAGAATTAAACTCACAGGCGTTTTCAGGCATTTTCGCCTAATCAGGGTGAACATCCAATAGACTGTAAACAAAACACCCTTGATGGTGGGGATGACCAAACTTGGGGAGCCTTGAGGGGCACATGAGAGTATCATTTCTTCAGAGTTTCATTGAAATACACAAAGAAACCTAGTGCCCAGAAGCTAAGAAACATGGAATGATTTCCAGTTGGCTAAAACACTTTTCTGTGAATTTGAAATTCTTTTGCTACCTAGAGATTCAGCTTTGAGATACTTGAACCAGGACAGAAGCACAGTGTGCTCCTGTGAACTAAAGTGTTGTTCTGCATTTTTAACGTTCTAGCCTTAACCATTTAAGAATTAATCTCACAGGCGTTTTCAGGCATTTTCGCCTAATCAGGGTAAACATCCAATAGACTGTAAACCAAACACCCTTGATGGTCGAATGACCAAACTTGGAAAGCCTTGAGGGGCACATGAGAGAATCATTTTTTCAGAGTTTCATTGAAATACACAAAGAAACCTAGTTCCCAGAAGCTAAGAAACATGGAATGATTTCCAGTTGGCTAAAACACTTTTCTGTGAGTTTGAAATTCTTTTGCTACCTAGAGATTCACCTTTGAGATACTTGAACCAGGACAGAAGCACAGTGTGCTCCTGTGAACTAAAGTGTTGTTCTGCATTTTTAACGTTCTAGCATTAACCATTTAAGAATTAATCTCACAGGCGTTTTCAGGCATTTTCGCCTAATCAGGGTGAACATCCAATAGACTGTAAACAAAACACCATTGATGGTCGGATGACCAAACTTGGGGAGCCTTGAGGGGCACATGAGAGAATCATTTTTTCAGAGTTTCACTGAAATACACAAAGAAACCTAGTGCCCAGAAGCTAAGAAACATGGAATTATTTCCAGTTCTCTAAAACGCTTTTCTGTGAGTTTGAAACTCTTTTGCTACGTAGTGTTCAGCTTTGAGATACTTGAACCTGGAGAGAAGCACAGTGTGCTCTTGTGAACTAAAGTGTTGTTCTGCGTTTTTAAAGTTCTAGCATTAACCATTTAAGAATTAAACTCACAGGCGTTTTCAGGCATTTTCGCCTAATCAGGGTGAACATCGAATAGACTGTAAACAAAACACCCTTGATGGTCAGATGACCAAACTTGGGGAGCCTTGAGGGGCACAAGAGAGAATCATTTCTTCAGAGTTTCATTGAAATACACAAAGAAACCTAGTGCCCTGAAGCTAAGAAACATGGAATAATTTCCAGTTGGCTAAAACGCTTTTCTGTGAGTTTGAAACTCTTTTGTTACCTAGTGATTCAGCTTTGAGATACTTGAACCAGGAAAGAAGCACAGTGTGCTCTTGTGATCTGAAGTGCTTTTCTGCATTTTCAAAGTTCTAGCATTAACCATTGAGGAATTAAACTAACAGGCGTTTTCAGTGAAATTCGCCTAATCAGGGTAAACATCCAATAGGCTCTAAGCAAAAAACCCGTGATGGTGGGATGACCAAATTTGGGGAGCCATGAGGGGCCAAAGAGAGAATCATTTTGTCAGAGTTTCATTGAAATACACAAAGAAATCTAGTACCCAGAAGCTAAGAAACATGGAATTATTTCCAGTTGGCTAAAACGCTTTTCTGTGATTTTGAAACTCTTTTGCTACCTAGTGATTCAGCTTTGAGATACTTGAACCTGGAGAGAAGCACAGTGTGCTCTTGTGAACTAAAGTGTTGTTCTGCGTTTTTAAAGTTCTAGCATTAACCATTTAAGAATTAAACTCACAGGCGTTTTCAGGCATTTTCGCCTAATCAGGGTGAACATCCAATAGACTGTAAACAAAACACCCTTGATGGTGGGATGACCAAACTTGGGGAGCCTTGAGGGGCACATGAGAGTATCATTTCTTCAGAGTTTCATTGAAATACACAAAGAAACCTAGTGCCCAGAAGCTAAGAAACATGGAATGATTTCCAGTTGGCTAAAACACTTTTCTGTGAATTTGAAATTCTTTTGCTACCTAGAGATTCAGCTTTGAGATACTTGAACCAGGACAGAAGCACAGTGTGCTCCTGTGAACTAAAGTGTTGTTCTGCATTTTTAACGTTCTAGCCTTAACCATTTAAGAATTAATCTCACAGGCGTTTTCAGGCATTTTCGCCTAATCAGGGTAAACATCCAATAGACTGTAAACCAAACACCCTTGATGGTCGAATGACCAAACTTGGAAAGCCTTGAGGGGCACATGAGAGAATCATTTTTTCAGAGTTTCATTGAAATACACAAAGAAACCTAGTTCCCAGAAGCTAAGAAACATGGAATGATTTCCAGTTGGCTAAAACACTTTTCTGTGAGTTTGAAATTCTTTTGCTACCTAGAGATTCACCTTTGAGATACTTGAACCAGGACAGAAGCACAGTGTGCTCCTGTGAACTAAAGTGTTGTTCTGCATTTTTAAACGTTCTAGCATTAACCATTTAAGAATTAATCTCACAGGCGTTTTCAGGCATTTTCGCCTAATCAGGGTGAACATCCAATAGACTGTAAACAAAACACCATTGATGGTCGGATGACCAAACTTGGGGAGCCTTGAGGGGCACATGAGAGAATCATTTTTTCAGAGTTTCACTGAAATACACAAAGAAACCTAGTGCCCAGAAGCTAAGAAACATGGAATTATTTCCAGTTCTCTAAAACGCTTTTCTGTGAGTTTGAAACTCTTTTGCTACGTAGTGTTCAGCTTTGAGATACTTGAACCTGGAGAGAAGCACAGTGTGCTCTTGTGAACTAAAGTGTTGTTCTGCGTTTTTAAAGTTCTAGCATTAACCATTTAAGAATTAAACTCACAGGCGTTTTCAGGCATTTTCGCCTAATCAGGGTGAACATCGAATAGACTGTAAACAAAACACCCTTGATGGTCAGATGACCAAACTTGGGGAGCCTTGAGGGGCACAAGAGAGAATCATTTCTTCAGAGTTTCATTGAAATACACAAAGAAACCTAGTGCCCTGAAGCTAAGAAACATGGAATAATTTCCAGTTGGCTAAAACGCTTTTCTGTGAGTTTGAAACTCTTTTGTTACCTAGTGATTCAGCTTTGAGATACTTGAACCAGGAAAGAAGCACAGTGTGCTCTTGTGATCTGAAGTGCTTTTCTGCATTTTCAAAGTTCTAGCATTAACCATTGAGGAATTAAACTAACAGGCGTTTTCAGTGAAATTCGCCTAATCAGGGTAAACATCCAATAGGCTCTAAGCAAAAAACCCGTGATGGTGGGATGACCAAATTTGGGGAGCCATGAGGGGCCAAAGAGAGAATCATTTTGTCAGAGTTTCATTGAAATACACAAAGAAATCTAGTACCCAGAAGCTAAGAAACATGGAATTATTTCCAGTTGGCTAAAACGCTTTTCTGTGATTTTGAAACTCTTTTGCTACCTAGTGATTCAGCTTTGAGATACTTGAACCTGGAGAGAAGCACAGTGTGCTCTTGTGAACTAAAGTGTTGTTCTGCGTTTTTAAAGTTCTAGCATTAACCATTTAAGAATTAAACTCACAGGCGTTTTCAGGCATTTTCGCCTAATCAGGGTGAACATCCAATAGACTGTAAACAAAACACCCTTGATGGTGGGATGACCAAACTTGGGGAGCCTTGAGGGGCACATGAGAGTATCATTTCTTCAGAGTTTCATTGAAATACACAAAGAAACCTAGTGCCCAGAAGCTAAGAAACATGGAATGATTTCCAGTTGGCTAAAACACTTTTCTGTGAATTTGAAATTCTTTTGCTACCTAGAGATTCAGCTTTGAGATACTTGAACCAGGACAGAAGCACAGTGTGCTCCTGTGAACTAAAGTGTTGTTCTGCATTTTTAACGTTCTAGCCTTAACCATTTAAGAATTAATCTCACAGGCGTTTTCAGGCATTTTCGCCTAATCAGGGTAAACATCCAATAGACTGTAAACCAAACACCCTTGATGGTCGAATGACCAAACTTGGAAAGCCTTGAGGGGCACATGAGAGAATCATTTTTTCAGAGTTTCATTGAAATACACAAAGAAACCTAGTTCCCAGAAGCTAAGAAACATGGAATGATTTCCAGTTGGCTAAAACACTTTTCTGTGAGTTTGAAATTCTTTTGCTACCTAGAGATTCACCTTTGAGATACTTGAACCAGGACAGAAGCACAGTGTGCTCCTGTGAACTAAAGTGTTGTTCTGCATTTTTAACGTTCTAGCATTAACCATTTAAGAATTAATCTCACAGGCGTTTTCAGGCATTTTCGCCTAATCAGGGTGAACATCCAATAGACTGTAAACAAAACACCATTGATGGTCGGATGACCAAACTTGGGGAGCCTTGAGGGGCACATGAGAGAATCATTTTTTTCAGAGTTTCACTGAAATACACAAAGAAACCTAGTGCCCAGAAGCTAAGAAACATGGAATTATTTCCAGTTCTCTAAAACGGTTTTCTGTGAGTTTGAAACTCTTTTGCTACGTAGTGTTCAGCTTTGAGATACTTGAACCTGGAGAGAAGCACAGTGTGCTCTTGTGAACTAAAGTGTTGTTCTGCGTTTTTAAAGTTCTAGCATTAACCATTTAAGAATTAAACTCACAGGCGTTTTCAGGCATTTTCGCCTAATCAGGGTGAACATCGAATAGACTGTAAACAAAACACCCTTGATGGTCAGATGACCAAACTTGGGGAGCCTTGAGGGGCACAAGAGAGAATCATTTCTTCAGAGTTTCATTGAAATACACAAAGAAACCTAGTGCCCTGAAGCTAAGAAACATGGAATAATTTCCAGTTGGCTAAAACGCTTTTCTGTGAGTTTGAAACTCTTTTGTTACCTAGTGATTCAGCTTTGAGATACTTGAACCAGGAAAGAAGCACAGTGTGCTCTTGTGATCTGAAGTGCTTTTCTGCATTTTCAAAGTTCTAGCATTAACCATTGAGGAATTAAACTAACAGGCGTTTTCAGTGAAATTCGCCTAATCAGGGTAAACATCCAATAGGCTCTAAGCAAAAAACCCGTGATGGTGGGATGACCAAATTTGGGGAGCCATGAGGGGCCAAAGAGAGAATCATTTTGTCAGAGTTTCATTGAAATACACAAAGAAATCTAGTACCCAGAAGCTAAGAAACATGGAATTATTTCCAGTTGGCTAAAACGCTTTTCTGTGATTTTGAAACTCTTTTGCTACCTAGTGATTCAGCTTTGAGATACTTGAACCTGGAGAGAAGCACAGTGTGCTCTTGTGAACTAAAGTGTTGTTCTGCGTTTTTAAAGTTCTAGCATTAACCATTTAAGAATTAAACTCACAGGCGTTTTCAGGCATTTTCGCCTAATCAGGGTGAACATCCAATAGACTGTAAACAAAACACCCTTGATGGTGGGATGACCAAACTTGGGGAGCCTTGAGGGGCACATGAGAGTATCATTTCTTCAGAGTTTCATTGAAATACACAAAGAAACCTAGTGCCCAGAAGCTAAGAAACATGGAATGATTTCCAGTTGGCTAAAACACTTTTCTGTGAATTTGAAATTCTTTTGCTACCTAGAGATTCAGCTTTGAGATACTTGAACCAGGACAGAAGCACAGTGTGCTCCTGTGAACTAAAGTGTTGTTCTGCATTTTTAACGTTCTAGCCTTAACCATTTAAGAATTAATCTCACAGGCGTTTTCAGGCATTTTCGCCTAATCAGGGTAAACATCCAATAGACTGTAAACCAAACACACTTGATGGTCGAATGACCAAACTTGGAAAGCCTTGAGGGGCACATGAGAGAATCATTTTTTTCAGAGTTTCATTGAAATACACAAAGAAACCTAGTTCCCAGAAGCTAAGAAACATGGAATGATTTCCAGTTGGCTAAAACACTTTTCTGTGAGTTTGAAATTCTTTTGCTACCTAGAGATTCACCTTTGAGATACTTGAACCAGGACAGAAGCACAGTGTGCTCCTGTGAACTAAAGTGTTGTTCTGCATTTTTAACGTTCTAGCATTAACCATTTAAGAATTAATCTCACAGGCGTTTTCAGGCATTTTCGCCTAATCAGGGTGAACATCCAATAGACTGTAAACAAAACACCATTGATGGTCGGATGACCAAACTTGGGGAGCCTTGAGGGGCACATGAGAGAATCATTTTTTCAGAGTTTCACTGAAATACACAAAGAAACCTAGTGCCCAGAAGCTAAGAAACATGGAATTATTTCCAGTTCTCTAAAACGCTTTTCTGTGAGTTTGAAACTCTTTTGCTACGTAGTGTTCAGCTTTGAGATACTTGAACCTGGAGAGAAGCACAGTGTGCTCTTGTGAACTAAAGTGTTGTTCTGCGTTTTTAAAGTTCTAGCATTAACCATTTAAGAATTAAACTCACAGGCGTTTTCAGGCATTTTCGCCTAATCAGGGTGAACATCGAATAGACTGTAAACAAAACACCCTTGATGGTCAGATGACCAAACTTGGGGAGCCTTGAGGGGCACAAGAGAGAATCATTTCTTCAGAGTTTCATTGAAATACACAAAGAAACCTAGTGCCCTGAAGCTAAGAAACATGGAATAATTTCCAGTTGGCTAAAACGCTTTTCTGTGAGTTTGAAACTCTTTTGTTACCTAGTGATTCAGCTTTGAGATACTTGAACCAGGAAAGAAGCACAGTGTGCTCTTGTGATCTGAAGTGCTTTTCTGCATTTTCAAAGTTCTAGCATTAACCATTGAGGAATTAAACTAACAGGCGTTTTCAGTGAAATTCGCCTAATCAGGGTAAACATCCAATAGGCTCTAAGCAAAAAACCCGTGATGGTGGGATGACCAAATTTGGGGAGCCATGAGGGGCCAAAGAGAGAATCATTTTGTCAGAGTTTCATTGAAATACACAAAGAAACCTAGTACCTACAAGCTAAGAAACATGGAAGTATTTCCAGTTGGCTAAAACGCTTTTCTGTGTGTTTGAAATTCTTTTGCTACCTAGTGATTCAGCTTTGAGATACTTGAACCTGGAGAGAAGCACAGTGTGCTCTTGTGAACTAAAGTGTTGTTCTGCGTTTTTAAAGTTCTAGCATTAACCATTTAAGAATTAAACTCACAGGCGTTTTCAGGCATTTTCGCCTAATCAGGGTGAACATCCAATAGACTGTAAACAAAACATCCTTTTTTGTGGGATGACCAAAGTTGGGGAGCCTTGAGGGACACATGAGAGAATCATTTTTTCAGAGTTTCATTGAAATACACAAAGAAACCTAGTGCCCAGAAGCTAAGAAACATGGAATTATTACCATTTCGCTAAAACGCTTTTCTGTGAGTTTGAAACTCTTTTGTTACCTAGTGATTCAGCTTTGAGATACTTGAACCAGGATAGAAGCACAGTGTGCTCTTGTGATCTGAAGTGCTTTTCTGCATTTTCAAAGTTCTACATTAACCATTGAGGAATTAAACTAACAGGAGTTTTCAGTGAAATTCGCCTAATCAGGGTAAACATCCAATAGGCTCTAAACAAAAAACCCGTGATGGTGGGATGACCAAATTTGAGGAGCCATGAGGGGCCAAAGAGAGAATCATTTTGTCAGAGTTTCATTGAAATACACTAAGAAATCTAGTACCCAGAAGCTAAGAAACATGGAATTATTTCCAGGTGGCTAAAACGCTTTTCTGTGATTTTGAAACTCTTTTGCTACCTAGTGATTCAGCTTTGAGATACTTGAACCTGGAGAGAAGCACAGTGTGCTCTTGTGAACTAAAGTGTTGTTCTGCGTTTTTAAAGTTCTAGCATTAACCATTTAAGAATTAAACTCACAGGCGTTTTCAGGCATTTTCGCCTAATCAGGGTGAACATCCAATAGACTGTAAACAAAACACCCTTGATGGTGGGATGAGCAAACTTGGGGAGCCTTGAGGGGCACATGAGAGAATCATTTCTTCAGAGTTTCATTGAAATACACAAAGAAACCTAGTGCCCAGAAGCTAAGAAACATGGAATTATTTCCAGTTCGCTAAAACGCTTTTCTGTGAGTTTGAAACTCTTTTGTTACCTACTGATTCAGCTTTGAGATACTTGAACCAGGACAGAAGCACAGTGTGCTCTTGTGATATGAAGTGCTTTTCTGCGTTGTCAATGTTCTAGCTTCAACCATTGAGGAATTAAACTCACAGGCGTTTTCAGGCATTTTCGCCTAATCAGGGTAAACATCCAATAGGCTCTAAACAAAAAACCCGTGATGGTGGGATGACCAAATTTGGGGAGCCATGAGGGGCATAAGAGAGAATCATTTTGTCAGAGTTTCATTGAAATACACAAAGAAACCTAGTTCCCAGAAGCTAAGAAACATGGAATGATTTCCAGTTGGCTAAAACACTTTTCTGTGAGTTTGAAATTCTTTTGCTACCTAGAGATTCAGCTTTGAGATACTTGAACCAGGACAGAAGCACAGTGTGCGCTTGTGAACTAAAGTGTTGTTCTGCATTTTTAAAGTTCTAGCATTAACCATTTAAGAATTAATCTCACAGGCGTTTTCAGGCATTTTCGCCTAATCAGGGTAAACATCCAATAGGCTCTAAACCGAAAACACGTGATGGTGGGATGACCAAACTTGGGCAGCCTTGAGGGGCATATGAGAGAATCATTTCTTCAGAGTTTCATTGAAATACACAAAGAAACCTAGTGCCCAGAAGCTAAGAAACATGGAATTATTTCCAGTTCGCTAAAACGCTTTTCTGTGAGTTTGAAACTCTTTTGTTACCTACTGATTCAGCTTTGAGATACTTGAACCAGGATAGAAGCACAGTGTGCTCTTGTGATCTGAAGTGCTTTTCTGCATTTTCAAAGTTCTAGCATTAACCATTGAGTAATTAATCTAACAGGAGTTTTCAGTGAAATTCGCCTAATCAGGGTAAACATCCAATAGGCTCTAAACAAAAAACCCGTGATGGTGAGATGACCAAATTTGGGGAGCCATGAGGGACACAAGAGAGGATCATTTTGTCAGAGTTTCATTGAAATACACAAAGAAACCTAGTACCCACAAGCTAAGAAACTTGGAGTTTTTTCCAGTTGGCTAAATCGCTTCTCTGTGAGTTTGAAACTCTTTTGCTACTTAGTGATTCAGCTTTGAGATACTTGAACCAGGACAGAAGCACAGTGTGCTCTTGTGATATGAAGTGCTTTTCTGCATTTTCAATGTTCTAGCTTCAACCATTGAGGAATTAAACTTCAGGCGTTTTCAGTGAAATTCGCCTAATCAGGCTAAACATCCAATAGGCTCTAAACAAAAAACCCGTGATGGTGAGATGACCAAATTTGGGGAGCCATGAGAAACACAAGAGAGAATCATTTTGTCAGAGTTTCATTGAAATACACAAAGAAACCTAGTACCTACAAGCTAAGAAACATGGAAGTATTTCCAGTTGGCTAAAACGCTTTTCTGTGTGTTTGAAATTCTTTTGCTACCTAGTGATTCAGCTTTGAGATACTTGAACCTGGAGAGAAGCACAGTGTGCTCTTGTGAACTAAAGTGTTGTTCTGCGTTTTTAAAGTTCTAGCATTAACCATTTAAGAATTAAACTCACAGGCGTTTTCAGGCATTTTCGCCTAATCAGGGTGAACATCCAATAGACTGTAAACAAAACATCCTTTTTTGTGGGATGACCAAAGTTGGGGAGCCTTGAGGGACACATGAGAGAATCATTTTTTCAGAGTTTCATTGAAATACACAAAGAAACCTAGTGCCCAGAAGCTAAGAAACATGGAATTATTTCCATTTCGCTAAAACGCTTTTCTGTGAGTTTGAAACTCTTTTGTTACCTAGTGATTCAGCTTTGAGATACTTGAACCAGGATAGAAGCACAGTGTGCACTTGTGATCTGAAGTGCTTTTCTGCATTTTCAAAGTTCTAGCATTAACCATTGAGGAATTAAACTAACAGGAGTTTTCAGTGAAATTCGCCTAATCAGGGTAAACATCCAATAGGCTCTAAACAAAAAACCCGGGATGGTGAGATGACCAAATTTGGGGAGCCATGAGGGACACAAGAGAGAATCATTTTGTCAGAGTTTCATTGAAATACACAAAGAAACCTAGTACCCACAAGCTAAGAAACTTGGAATTATTTCCAGTTGGCTAAATCACTTTTCTGTGAATTTGAAACTCTTTTGCTACCTAGTGATTCAGCTTTGAGATACTTGAACCAGGACAGAAGCACAGTGTGCTCTTGTGATATGAAGTGCTTTTTCTGCGTTTTCAATGTTCTAGCTTCAACCATTGAGGAATTAAACTACAGGCGTTTTCAGTGAAATTCGCCTAATCAGGGTAAACATACAATAGGCTCTAAACAAAAAACCCGTGATGGTGGGATGACCAAATTTGGGGAGCCATGAGGGGCACAAGAGAGAATCATTTTGTCAGAGTTTCATTGAAATACACAAAGAAACCTAGTACCCACAAGCTAAGAAATATGGAAGTATATCCAGTTGGCTAAAACGCTTTTCTGTGAGTTTGAAACTCTTTTGCTACCTAGAGATTCAGCTTTGAGATACTTGAACCACAACAGAAGCACAGTGTGCTCCTGTGAACTAAAGTGTTGTTCTGCATTTTTAAAGTTCTAGCATTAACCATTTAAGAATTAAACTCACAGGCGTTTTCAGGCATTATCGCCTAATCAGGGTAAACACCCAATAGACAGTAAACCAAACACCCTTGATGGTGGGATGACCAAACTTGGAAAGCCTTGAGGGACACATGAGAGAATCATTTTTTCAGAGTTTCATTGAAATACACAAAGAAACCTAGTTCCCAGAAGCTAAGAAACATGGAATGATTTCCAGTTGGCTAAAACACTTTTCTGTGAGTTTGAAATTGTTTTGCTACCTAGAGATTCAGCTTTGAGATACTTGAACCAGGACAGAAGCACAGTGTGCTCATGTGAACTAAAGTGTTGTTCTGCATTTTTAAAGTTCTAGCATTAATCATTTAAGAATTAATCTCACAGGCGTTTTCAGGCATTTTCGCCTAATCAGGGTGAACATCCAATACACTGTAAACAAAACACCCTTGATGGTCGGATGACCAAACTTGGGGAGCCTTGAAGGGCACAAGAGAGAATCATTTCTTCAGAGTTTCATTGAAATACACAAAGAAACCTAGTGCCCTGAAGCTAAGAAACATGGAATAATTTCCAGTTGGCTAAAACGCTTTTCTGTGAGTTTGAAACTCTTTTGTTACCTAGTGATTCAGCTTTGAGATACTTGAACCAGGAAAGAAGCACAGTGTGCTCTTGTGATCTGAAGTGCTTTTCTGCATTTTCAAAGTTCTAGCATTAACCATTGAGGAATTAAACTAACAGGCGTTTTCAGTGAAATTCGCCTAATCAGGGTAAACATCCAATAGGCTCTAAACAAAAAACCCGTGATGGTGGGATGACCAAATTTGGGGAGCCATGAGGGGCCAAAGAGAGAATCATTTTGTCAGAGTTTCATTGAAATACACAAAGAAATCTAGTACCCAGAAGCTAAGAAACATGGAATTATTTCCAGTTGGCTAAAACGCTTTTCTGTGATTTTGAAACTCTTTTGCTACCTAGTGATTCAGCTTTGAGATACTTGAACCTGGAGAGAAGCACAGTGTGCTCTTGTGAACTAAAGTGTTGTTCTGTGTTTTTAAAGTTCTAGCATTAACCATTTAAGAATTAAACTCACAGGCGTTTTCAGGCATTTTCGCCTAATCAGGGTGAACATCCAATAGACTGTAAACAAAACACCCTTGATGGTGGGATGACCAAACTTGGGGAGCCTTGAGGGGCACATGAGAGAATCATTTCTTCAGAGTTTCATTGAAATACACAAAGAAACCTAGTGCCCAGAAGCTAAGAAACATGGAATTATTTCCAGTTCGCTAAAACGCTTTTCTGTGAGTTTGAAACTCTTTTGCTACCTAGTGATTCAGCTTTGAAATACTTGAACCAGGAAAGAAGCACAGTGTGCTCTTGTGATCCTACGTGCTTTTCTGCATTTTCAAAGTTCTAGCATTAACCATTGAGGAATTAAACTAACAGGCGTTTTCAGTGAAATTCGCCTAATCAGGGTAAAAATCCAATAGGCTGTAAACAAAAAACCCGTGATGGTGAGATGACCAAATTTGGGAAGCCATGAGGGAAACAAGAGAGAATCATTTTGTCAGAGTTTCATTGAAATACACAAAGAAACCTATTACCCAGAAGCTAAGAAACATGGAATTATTTCCAGTTGGCTAAATCGCTTTTCTGTGAGTTTGAAACTCTTTTGCTACCTAGTGATTCAGCTATGAGATACTTGAACCAGGACAGAAGCACAGTGTGCTCTTGTGAACTAAAGTGTTGTTCTGCATTTTTAAAGTTCTAGCATTAACCATTTAAGAATTAATCTCACAGGCATTTTCAGGCATTTTCGCCTAATCAGGGTGAACATCCAATAGACTGTAAACAAAACACCCTTGATGGTGGGATGACCAAACTTGGGGAGCCTTGAGGGGCACAAGAGAGAATCATTTCTTCAGAGTTTCATTGAAATACACAAATAAACCTAGTGCCCAGAAGCTAAGAAACATGGAATTATTTCCAGTTCGCTAAAACGCTTTTCTGTGAGTTTGAAACTCTTTTGCTACCTAGTGATTCAGCTTTGAGATACTTGAACCAGGACAGAAGCACAGTGTGCTCTTGTGATATGAAGTGCTTTTTCTGCGTTTTCAATGTTCTAGCTTCAACCATTGAGAAATTAAACTACAGGCGTTTTCAGTGAAATTCGCCTAATCAGGGTAAACATCCAATAGGCTCTAAACAAAAAACCCGTGATGGTGGGATGACCAAATTTGGAGAGCCATGAGGGACACAAGAGAGAATCATTTTGTCAGAGTTTCATTGAAATACACAAAGAAACCTAGTACCCACAAGCTAAGAAATATGGAAGTATTTCCAGTTGGCTAAAACGCTTTTCTGTGAGTTTGAAACTCTTTTGCTACCTAGAGATTCAGCTATGAGATACTTGAACCAGGACAGAAGCACAGTGTGCTCTTGTGAACTAAAGTGTTGTTCTGCTTTTTTAAAGTTCTAGCATTAACCATTTAAGAATTAAACTCACAGGCGTTTTCAGGCATTTTCGCCTAATCAGGGTAAACACCCAATAGACTGTAAACCAAACACCCTTGATGGTGGGATGACCAAACTTGGAAAGCCTTGAGGGGCACATGAGAGAATGATTTTTTCAGAGGTTCATTGAAATACACAAAGAAACCTAGTTCCCAGAAGCTAAGAAACATGGAATGATTTCCAGTTGGCTAAAACACTTTTCTGTGAGTTTGAAACTTGTTTTGCTACCTAGAGATTCAGCTTTGAGATACTTGAACCAGGACAGAAGCACAGTGTGCTCTTGTGAACTAAAGTGTTGTTCTGCATTTTTAAAGTTCTAGCATTAACCATTTAAGAATTAATCTCACAGGCGTTTTCAGGCATTTTCGCCTAATCAGGGTAAACATCCAATAGGCTCTAAACAGAAAACACGTGATGGTGGGATGACCAAATTTGGGAAGCCTTGAGGGGCACATGAGAGAATCATTTTTTCAGAGTTTCATTGAAATACACAAAGAAACCTAGTTTCCAGAAGCTAAGAAACATGGAATGATTTCCAGTTGGCTAAAACACTTTTCTGTGAGTTTGAAATTCTTTTGCTACCTAGAGATTCAGCTTTGAGATACTTGAACCAGGACAGAAGCACAGTGTGCTCCTGTGAACTAAAGTGTTGTTCTGCATTTTTAACGTTCTAGCATTATACATTTAAGAATTAATCTCACAGGTGTTTTCAGGCATTTTCGCCTAATCAGGGTGAAACATCCAATAGACTGTAAACAAAACACCCTTGATGGTCGGATGACCAAACTTGGGGAGCCTTGAGGGGCACATGAGAGAATCATTTTTTCAGAGTTTCATTGAAATACACAAAGAAACCTAGTGCCCAGAAGCTAAGAAACATGGAATGATTTCCAGTTGGCTAAAACACTTTTCTGTGAGTTTGAAGTTGTTTTGCTACCTAGAGATTCAGCTTTGAGATACTTGAACCAGGACAGAAGCACAGTGTGCTCTTGTGAACTAAAGTGTTGTTCTGCATTTTTAAAGTTCTAGCATTAACCATTTAAGAATTAATCTCACAGGCGTTTTCAGGCATTTTCGCCTAATCAGGGTAAACATCCAATAGGCTCTAAACAGAAAACACGTGATGGTGGGATGACCAAATTTGGGCAGCCTTGAGGGGCACATGAGAGAATCATTTTTTCAGAGTTTCATTGAAATACACAAAGAAACCTAGTTCCCAGAAGCTAAGAAACATGGAATGATTTCCAGTTGGCTAAAACACTTTTCTGTGAGTTTGAAATTCTTTTGCTACCTAGAGATTCAGCTTTGAGATACTTGAACCAGGACAGAAGCACAGTGTGCTCCTGTGAACTAAAGTGTTGTTCTGCATTTTTAACGTTCTAGCATTATACATTTAAGAATTAATCTCACAGGCGTTTTCAGGCATTTTCGCCTAATCAGGGTGAACATCCAATAGACTGTAAACAAAACACCCTTGATGGTCGGATGACCAAACTTGGGGAGCCTTGAGGGGCACATGAGAGAATCATTTTTTCAGAGTTTCATTGAAATACACAAAGAAACCTAGTGCCCAGAAGCTAAGAAACATGGAATGATTTCCAGTTCGCTAAAACGCTTTTCTGTGAGTTTGAAACTCTTTTGCTACCTAGAGATTCAGCTTTGAGATACTTGAACCAGGACAGAAGCACAGTGTGCTCTTGTGAACTAAAGTGTTGTTCTGCATTTTTAAAGTTCTAGCATTAACCATTTAAGAATTAAACTCACAGGCGTTTTCAGGCATTTTCGCCTAATCAGGGTAAACATCCAATAGGCTCTAAACAGAAAACACGTGATGGTGGGATGACCAAACTTGGGCAGCCTTGAGGGGCACATGAGAGAATCATTTTTTCAGAGTTTCATTGAAATACACAAAGAAACCTAGTTCCCAGAAGCTAAGAAACATGGAATGATTTCCAGTTGGCTAAAACACTTTTGTGTGAGTTTGAAATTCTTTTGCTACCTAGAGATTCAGCTTTGAGATACTTGAACCAGGACAGAAGCACAGTGTGCTCCTGTGAACTAAAGTGTTGTTCTGCATTTTTAAAGTTCTAGCATTATACATTTAAGAATTAATCTCACAGGCGTTTTCAGGCATTTTTGCCTAATCAGGGTGAACATCCAATAGACTGTAAACAAAAACCCCCTTGATGGTCGGATGACCAAACTTGGGGAGCCTTGAGGGGCACATGAGAGAATCATTTTTTCAGAGTTTCATTGAAATACACAAAGAAACCTAGTGCCCAGAAGCTAAGAAACATGGAATTATTTCCAGTTCGCTAAAACGCTTTTCTGTGAGTTTGAAACTCTTTTGCTACGTAGTGTTCAGCTTTGAGATACTTGAACCTGGAGAGAAGCACAGTGTGCTCTTGTGAACTAAAGTGTTGTTCTGCGTTTTTAAAGTTCTAGCATTAACCATTTAAGAATTAAACTCACAGGCGTTTTCAGGCATTTTCGCCTAATCAGGGTGAACATCCAATAGACTGTAAACAAAACACCCTTGATGGTGGGATGACCAAACTTGGGGAGCCTTGAGGGGCACAAGAGAGAATCATTTCTTCAGAGTTTCATTGAAATACACAAATAAACCTAGTGCCCAGAAGCTAAGAAACATGGAATTATTTCCAGTTCGCTAAAACGCTTTTCTGTGAGTTTGAAACTCTTTTGCTACCTAGTGATTCAGCTTTAAGATACTTGAACCAGGACAGAAGCACAGTGTGCTCTTGTGATATGAAGTGCTTTTTCTGCGTTTTCAATGTTCTAGCTTCAACCATTGAGAAATTAAACTACAGGCGTTTTCAGTGAAATTCGCCTAATCAGGGTAAACATCCAATAGGCTCTAAACAAAAAACCCGTGATGTTGGGATGACCAAATTTGGGGAGCCACGACGGGCAAAAGAGAGAATCATTTTGTCAGAGTTTCATTGAAATACACAAAGAAACCTAGTACCCACAAGCTAAGAAATATGGAAGTATTTCCAGTTGGCTAAAACGCTTTTCTGTGAGTTTGAAACTCTTTTGCTACCTAGAGATTCAGCTTTGAGATACTTGAACCAGGACAGAAGCACAGCGTGCTCTTGTGAACTAAAGTGTTGTTCTGCGTTTTTAAAGTTCTAGCATTAACCATTTAAGAATTAAACTCACAGGCGTTTTCAGGCATTTTCGCCTAATCAGGGTAAAAACCCATTAGAATGTAAACCAAACACCCTTGATGGTGGGATGACCAAACTTGGGGAGCCTTGAGGGGCACATGAGAGAATCATTTCTTCAGAGTTTCATTGAAATACACAAAGAAACCTAGTGCCCAGAAGCTAAGAAACATGGAATTATTTCCAGTTCGCTAAAACGCTTTTCTGTGAGTTTGAAACTCTTTTGCTACCTAGTGATTCAGCTTTGAGATACTTGAACCAGGAAAGAAGCACAGTGTGCTCTTGTGATCTGAAGTGCTTTTCTGCATTTTCAAAGTTCTAGCATTAACCATTGAGGAATTAAACTAACAGGCGTTTTCAGTGAAATTCGCCTAATCAGGGTAAAAATCCAATAGGCTCTAAACAAAAAACCCGTGATGGTGAGATGACCAAATTTGGGAAGCCATGAGGGAAACAAGAGAGAATCATTTTGTCAGAGTTTCATTGAAATACACAAAGAAACCTATTACCCAGAAGCTAAGAAACATGGAATTATTTCCAGTTGGCTAAATCGCTTTTCTGTGAGTTTGAAACTCTTTTGCTACCTAGTGATTCAGCTATGAGATACTTGAACCAGGACAGAAGCACAGTGTGCTCTTGTGAACTAAAGTGTTGTTCTGCATTTTTAAAGTTCTAGCATTAACCATTTAAGAATTAATCTCACAGGCGTTTTCAGGCATTTTCGCCTAATCAGGGTAAACATCCAATAGGCTCTAAACAGAAAACACGTGATGGTGGGATGACCAAACTTGGGCAGCCTTGAGGGGCACATGAGAGAATCATTTTTTCAGAGTTTAATTGAAATACACAAAGAAACCTAGTACCCACAAGCTAAGAAACATGGAATGATTTCCAGTTGGCTAAAACGCTTTTTTGTGAATTTGAAACTCTTTTGCTACCTAGTGATTCAGCTTTGAGATACTTGAACCTGGAGAGAAGCACAGTGTGCTCTTATGAACTAAAGTGTGGTTCTGCGTTTTTAAAGTTCTTGCATTAACCATTTAAGAATTAAACTCACAGGCGTTTTCAGGCATTTTCGCCTAATCAGGGTGAACATCCAATAGACTGTAAACAAAACACCCTTGATGGTGGGATGACCTAACTTGGGCAGCCTTGAGGAGCACATGAGAGAATCATTTCTTCAGAGTTTCATTGAAATACACAAAGAAACCTAGTGCCCAGAAGCTAAGAAACATGGAATTATTTCCAGTTCGCTAAAACGCTTTTCTGTGAGTTTGAAACTCTTTTGCTACCTAGTGATTCAGCTTTAAGATACTTGAACCAGGACAGAAGCACAGTGTGCTCTTGTGATATGAAGTGCTTTTTCTGCGTTTTCAATGTTCTAGCTTCAACCATTGAGAAATTAAACTACAGGCGTTTTCAGTGAAATTCGCCTAATCAGGGTAAACATCCAATAGGCTCTAAACAAAAAACCCGTGATGTTGAGATGACCAAATTTGGGGATCCATGAGGGACACAAGAGAGAATCATTTTGTCAGAGTTTCATTGAAATACACAAAGAAACCTAGTACCCACAAGCTAAGAAATATGGAAGTATTTCCAGTTGGCTAAAACGCTTTTCTGTGAGTTTGAAACTCTTTTGCTACCTAGAGATTCAGCTTTGAGATACTTGAACCAGGACAGAAGCACAGCGTGCTCTTGTGAACTAAAGTGTTGTTCTGCGTTTTTAAAGTTCTAGCATTAACCATTTAAGAATTAAACTCACAGGCGTTTTCAGGCATTTTCGCCTAATCAGGGTAAAAACCCATTAGAATGTAAACCAAACACCCTTGATGGTGGGATGACCAAACTTGGGGAGCCTTGAGGGGCACATGAGAGAATCATTTCTTCAGAGTTTCATTGAAATACACAAAGAAACCTAGTGCCCAGAAGCTAAGAAACATGGAATTATTTCCAGTTCGCTAAAACGCTTTTCTGTGAGTTTGAAACTCTTTTGCTACCTAGTGATTCAGCTTTGAGATACTTGAACCAGGAAAGAAGCACAGTGTGCTCTTGTGATCTGAAGTGCTTTTCTGCATTTTCAAAGTTCTAGCATTAACCATTGAGGAATTAAACTAACAGGCGTTTTCAGTGAAATTCGCCTAATCAGGGTAAAAATCCAATAGGCTCTAAACAAAAAACCCGTGATGGTGAGATGACCAAATTTGGGAAGCCATGAGGGAAACAAGAGAGAATCATTTTGTCAGAGTTTCATTGAAATACACAAAGAAACCTATTACCCAGAAGCTAAGAAACATGGAATTATTTCCAGTTGGCTAAATCGCTTTTCTGTGAGTTTGAAACTCTTTTGCTACCTAGTGATTCAGCTATGAGATACTTGAACCAGGACAGAAGCACAGTGTGCTCTTGTGAACTAAAGTGTTGTTCTGCATTTTTAAAGTTCTAGCATTAACCATTTAAGAATTAATCTCACAGGCGTTTTCAGGCATTTTCGCCTAATCAGGGTAAACATCCAATAGGCTCTAAACAGAAAACACGTGATGGTGGGATGACCAAACTTGGGCAGCCTTGAGGGGCACATGAGAGAATCATTTTTTCAGAGTTTAATTGAAATACACAAAGAAACCTAGTACCCACAAGCTAAGAAACATGGAATGATTTCCAGTTGGCTAAAACGCTTTTTTGTGAATTTGAAACTCTTTTGCTACCTAGTGATTCAGCTTTGAGATACTTGAACCTGGAGAGAAGCACAGTGTGCTCTTATGAACTAAAGTGTTGTTCTGCATTTTTAAAGTTCTAGCATTAACCATTTAAGAATTAAACTCACAGGCGTTTTCAGGCATTTTCGCCTAATCAGGGTAAAAACCCATTAGACTGTAAACAAAACACCCTTGATGGTGGGATGACCAAACTTGGGGAGCCTTGAGGGGCACATGAGAGAATCATTTCTTCAGAGTTTCATTGAAATACACAAAGAAACCTAGTGCCCAGAAGCTAAGAAACATGGAATTATTTCCAGTTCGCTAAAAGGCTTTTCTGTGAGTTTGAAACTCTTTTGCTACCTAGTGATTCAGCTTTGAGATACTTGAACCAGGAAAGAAGCACAGTGTGCTCTTGTGATCCTAAGTGCTTTTCTGCATTTTCAAAGTTCTAGCATTAACCATTGAGGAATTAAACTAACAGGCGTTTTCAGTGAAATTCGCCTAATCAGGGTAAAAATCCAATAGGCTCTAAACAAAAAACCCGTGATGGTGAGATGACCAAATTTGGGAAGCCATTAGGGAAACAAGAGAGAATCATTTTGTCAGAGTTTCATTGAAATACACAAAGAAACCTATTACCCAGAAGCTAAGAAACATGGAATTATTTCCAGTTGGCTAAATCGCTTTTCTGTGAGTTTGAAACTCTTTTGCTACCTAGTGATTCAGCTATGAGATACTTGAACCAGGACAGAAGCACAGTGTGCTCTTGTGAACTAAAGTGTTGTTCTGCATTTTTAAAGTTCTAGCATTAACCATTTAAGAATTAATCTCACAGGCATTTTCAGGCATTTTCGCCTAATCAGGGTGAACATCCAATAGACTGTAAACAAAACACCCTTGATGGTGGGATGACCAAACTTGGGGAGCCTTGAGGGGCACAAGAGAGAATCATTTCTTCAGAGTTTCATTGAAATACACAAAGAAATCTAGTGCCCAGAAGCTAAGAAACATGGAATTATTTCCAGTTCGCTAAAACGCTTTTCTGTGAGTTTGAAACTCTTTTGCTACCTAGTGATTCAGCTTTGAGATACTTGAACCAGGACAGAAGCACAGTATGCTCTTGTGATATGAAGTGCTTTTTCTGCGTTTTCAATGTTCTAGCTTCAACCATTGAGGAATTAAACTACAGGCGTTTTCAATGAAATTCGCCTAATCAGGGTAAACATCCAATAGGCTCTAAACAAAAAACCCGTGATGGTGGGATGACCAAATTTGGAGAGCCATGAGGGACACAAGAGAGAATCATTTTGTCAGAGTTTCATTGAAATACACAAAGAAACCTAGTACCCACAAGCTATGAAATATGGAAGTATTTCCAGTTGGCTAAAACGCTTTTCTGTGAGTTTGAAACTCTTTTGCTACCTAGAGATTCAGCTTTGAGATACTTGAACCAGGACAGAAGCACAGTGTGCTCTTGTGAACTAAAGTGTTGTTCTGCGTTTTTAAAGTTCTAGCATTAACCATTTAAGAATTAAACTCACAGGCGTTTTCAGGCATTTTCGCCTAATCAGGGTAAACACCCAATAGACTGTAAACAAAACACCCTTGATGTTCGGATGACCAAATTTGGGGAGCCATGAGGGGCCAAAGAGAGAATCATTTTTCAGAGTTTCATTGAAATACACAAAGAAATCTAGTTCCCAGAAGCTAAGAAACATGGAATTATTTCCAGTTGGCTAAAACGCTTTTCTGTGATTTGGAAACTCTTTTGCTACCTAGTGATTCAGCTTTGAGATACTTGAACCTGGAGAGAAGCACAGTGTGCTCTTGTGAACTAAAGTGTTGTTCTGCGTTTTTAAAGTTCTAGCATTAACCATTTAAGAATTAAACTCACAGGCGTTTTCAGGCATTTTCGCCTAATCAGGGTGAACATCCAATAGACTGTAAACAAAAACACCCTTGATGGTGGGATGACCAAACTTGGGGAGCCTTGAGGGGAACATGAGAGAATCATTTCTTCAGAGTTTCATTGAAATACACAAAGAAACCTAGTGCCCAGAAGCTAAGAAACATGGAATTATTTCCAGTTCGCTAAAACGCTTTTCTGTGAGTTTGAAACTCTTTTGTTACCTACTGATTCAGTTTGAGATACTTGAACCAGGATAGAAGCACAGTGTGCTCTTGTGATCTGAAGTGCTTTTCTGCATTTTCAAAGTTCTACATTAACCATTGAGGAATTAAACTAACAGGAGTTTTCAGTGAAATTCGCCTAATCAGGGTAAACATCCAATAGGCTCTAAACAAAAAACCCGTGATGATGGGATGACCAAATTTGGGGAGCCATGAGGGGCAAAAGAGAGAATCATTTTGTCAGAGTTTCATTGAAATACACAAAGAAACCTAGTACCCACAAGCTAAGAAACATGGAAGTATTTCCAGTTGGCTAAAATGCTTTTCTGTGAGTTTGAAACTCTTTTGCTACCAGAGATTCAGCTTTGAGATACTTGAACCAGGACAGAAGCACAGTGTGCTCTTGTGAACTAAAGTGTTGTTCTGCGTTTTTAAAGTTCTAGCATTAACCATTTAAGAATTAAACTCACAGGCGTTTTCAGGCATTTTCGCCTAATCAGGGTGAACATCGAATAGACTGTAAACAAAACACCCTTGATGGTCAGATGACCAAACTTGGGGAGCCTTGAGGGGCACAAGAGAGAATCATTTCTTCAGAGTTTCATTGAAATACACAAAGAAACCTAGTGCCCTGAAGCTAAGAAACATGGAATAATTTCCAGTTGGCTAAAACGCTTTTCTGTGAATTTGAAACTCTTTTGTTACCTAGTGATTCAGCTTTGAGATACTTGAACCAGGAAAGAAGCACAGTGTGCTCTTGTGATCTGAAGTGCTTTTCTGCATTTTCAAAGTTCTAGCATTAACCATTGAGGAATTAAATTAACAGGCGTTTTCAGTGAAATTCGCCTAATCAGGGTAAACATCCAATAGGCTCTAAGCAAAAAACCCGTGATGGTGGGATGACCAAATTTGGGGAGCCATGAGGGGCCAAAGAGAGAATCATTTTGTCAGAGTTTCATTGAAATACACAAAGAAATCTAGTACCCAGAAGCTAAGAAACATGGAATTATTTCCAGTTGGCTAAAACGCTTTTCTGTGATTTGGAAACTCTTTTGCTACCTAGTGATTCAGCTTTGAGATACTTGAACCTGGAGAGAAGCACAGTGTGCTCTTGTGAACTAAAGTGTTGTTCTGCGTTTTTAAAGTTCTAGCATTAACCATTTAAGAATTAAACTCACAGGCGTTTTCAGGCATTTTCGCCTAATCAGGGTGAACATCCAATAGACTGTAAACAAAACACCCTTGATGGTGGGATGACCAAACTTGGGGAGCCTTGAGGGGCACATGAGAGAATCATTTCTTCAGAGTTTCATTGAAATACACAAAGAAACCTAGTGCCCAGAAGCTAAGAAACATGGAATTATTTCCAGTTCGCTAAAACGCTTTTCTGTGAGTTTGAAACTCTTTTGTTACCTACTGATTCAGTTTTGAGATACTTGAACCAGGATAGAAGCACAGTGTGCTCTTGTTATATGAAGTGCTTTTCTGCGTTTTCAATGTTCTAGCATTCAACCATTGAGGAATTAAACTACAGGCGTTTTCAGTGAAATTCGCCTAATCAGGGTAAATATCCAATAGGCTCTAAACAAAAAATCTGTGATGGTGGGATGACCAAACTTGGGGAGCCATGAGGGGCGCAAGAGAGAATCATTTTGTCAGAGTTTCATTGAAATACACAAAGAAACCTTGTACCCACAAGCTAAGAAACATGGAATGATTTCCAGTTGGCTAAAACGCTTTTCTGTGAGTTTGAAACTCTTTTGCTACCTAGAGATTCAGCTTTGAGATACTTGAACCAGGACAGAAGCACAGTGTGCTCTTGTGAACTAAAGTGTTGTTCTGCATTTTTAAAGTTCTAGCATTAACCATTTAAGAATTAATCTCACAGGCGTTTTCAGTCATTTTCGCCTAATCAGGGTAAACATCCAATAAACTGTAAACCAAACACCCTTGATGGTGGGATGACCAAACTTGGAAAGCCTTGAGGGGCACATGAGAGAATCATTTTTTCAGAGTTTCATTGAAATACACAAAGAAACCTAGTTCCCAGAAGCTAAGAAACATGGAATGATTTCCAGTTGGCTAAAACACTTTTCTGTGAGTTTGAAATTCTTTTGCTACCTAGAGATTCAGCTTTGAGATACTTGAACCAGGACAGAAACACAGTGTGCTCTTGTGAACTAAAGTGTTGTTCTGCATTTTTAAAGTTCTAGCATTAACCATTTAAGAATTAATCTCACAGGCGTTTTCAGGCATTTTCGCCTAATCAGGGTAAAGATCCAATAGGCTCTAAAAAGAAAACACGTGATGGTGGGATGACCAAACTTGGGCAGCCTTGAGGGGCATATGAGAGAATCATTTCTTCAGAGTTTCATTGAAATACACAAAGAAACCTAGTGCCCAGAAGCTAAGAAACATGGAATTATTTCCAGTTCGCTAAAACGCTTTTCTGTGAGTTTGAAACTCTTTTGCTACCTACTGATTCAGCTTTGAGATACTTGAACCAGGATAGAAGCACAGTGTGCTCTTGTGATCTGAAGTGCTTTTCTGCATTTTCAAAGTTCTAGCATTAACCATTGAGTAATTAATCTAACAGGAGTTTTCAGTGAAATTCGCCTAATCAGGGTAAACATCCAATAGGCTCTAAACAAAAAACCCGTGATGGTGAGATGACCAAATTTGGGGAGCCATGAGGGACACAAGAGAGGATCATTTTGTCAGAGTTTCATTGAAATACACAAAGAAACCTAGTACCCACAAGCTAAGAAACTTGGAGTTTTTTTCCAGTTGGCTAAATCGCTTCTCTGTGAGTTTGAAACTCTTTTGCTACGTAGTGATTCAGCTTTGAGATACTTGAACCAGGAAAGAAGCACAGTGTGCTCTTGTGATCCTAAGTGCTTTTCTGCATTTTCAAAGTTCTAGCATTAACCATTGAGGAATTAAACTAACAGGCGTTTTCAGTGAAATTCGCCTAATCAGGGTAAAAATCCAATAGGCTCTAAACAAAAAACCCGTGATGGTGAGATGACCAAATTTGGGAAGCCATTAGGGAAACAAGAGAGAATCATTTTGTCAGAGTTTCATTGAAATACACAAAGAAACCTATTACCCAGAAGCTAAGAAACATGGAATTATTTCCAGTTGGCTAAATCGCTTTTCTGTGAGTTTGAAACTCTTTTGCTACCTAGTGATTCAGCTATGAGATACTTGAACCAGGACAGAAGCACAGTGTGCTCTTGTGAACTAAAGTGTTGTTCTGCATTTTTAAAGTTCTAGCATTAACCATTTAAGAATTAATCTCACAGGCATTTTCAGGCATTTTCGCCTAATCAGGGTGAACATCCAATAGACTGTAAACAAAACACCCTTGATGGTGGGATGACCAAACTTGGGGAGCCTTGAGGGGCACAAGAGAGAATCATTTCTTCAGAGTTTCATTGAAATACACAAAGAAACCTAGTGCCCAGAAGCTAAGAAACATGGAATTATTTCCAGTTCGCTAAAACGCTTTTCTGTGAGTTTGAAACTCTTTTGCTACCTAGTGATTCAGCTTTGAGATACTTGAACCAGGACAGAAGCACAGTGTGCTCTTGTGATATGAAGTGCTTTTTCTGCGTTTTCAATGTTCTAGCTTCAACCATTGAGGAATTAAACTACAGGCGTTTTCAGTGAAATTCGCCTAATCAGGGTAAACATCCAATAGGCTCTAAACAAAAAACCCGTGATGGTGGGATGACCAAATTTGGAGAGCCATGAGGGACACAAGAGAGAATCATTTTGTCAGAGTTTCATTGAAATACACAAAGAAACCTAGTACCCACAAGCTAAGAAATATGGAAGTATTTCCAGTTGGCTAAAACGCTTTTCTGTGAGTTTGAAACTCTTTTGCTACCTAGAGATTCAGCTTTGAGATACTTGAACCAGGACAGAAGCACAGTGTGCTCTTGTGAACTAAAGTGTTGTTCTGCGTTTGTAAAGTTCTAGCATTAACCATTTAAGAATTAAACTCACAGGCGTTTTCAGGCATTTTCGCCTAATCAGGGTAAACACCCAATAGACTGTAAACCAAACACCCTTGATGGTGGGATGACCAAACTTGGAAAGCCTTGAGGGGCACATGAGAGAATCATTTTTTCAGAGTTTCATTGAAATACACAAAGAAACCTAGTTCCCAGAAGCTAAGAAACATGGAATGATTTCCAGTTGGCTAAAACACTTTTCTGTGAGTTTGAAGTTGTTTTGCTACCTAGAGATTCAGCTTTGAGATACTTGAACCAGGACAGAAGCACAGTGTGCTCTTGTGAACTAAAGTGTTGTTCTGCATTTTTAAAGTTCTAGCATTAACCATGTAAGGATTAATCTCACAGGCATTTTCAGGCATTTTCGCCTAATCAGGGTAAACATGCAATAGGCTCTAAACAGAAAACACGTGATGGTGGGATGACCAAACTTGGGCAGCCTTGAGGGGCACATGAGAGAATCATTTTTTCAGAGTTTCATTGAAATACACAAAGAAACCTAGTTCCCAGAAGCTAAGAAACATGGAATAATTTCCAGTTGGCTAAAACGCTTTTCTGTGAGTTTGAAACTCTTTTGTTACCTAGTGATTCAGCTTTGAGATACTTGAACCAGGAAAGAAGCACAGTGTGCTCTTGTGATCTGAAGTGCTTTTCTGCATTTTCAAAGTTCTAGCATTAACCATTGAGGAATTAAATTAACAGGCGTTTTCAGTGAAATTCGCCTAATCAGGGTAAACATCCAATAGGCTCTAAGCAAAAAACCCGTGATGGTGGGATGACCAAATTTTGGGAGCCATGAGGGGCCAAAGAGAGAATCATTTTGTCAGAGTTTCATTGAAATACACAACGAAATCTAGTACCCAGAAGCTAAGAAACATGGAATTATTTCCAGTTGGCTAAAACGCTTTTCTGTGATTTGGAAACTCTTTTGCTACCTAGTGATTCAGCTTTGAGATACTTGAACCTGGAGAGAAGCACAGTGTGCTCTTGTGAACTAAAGTGTTGTTCTGCGTTTTTAAAGTTCTAGCATTAACCATTTAAGAATTAAACTCACAGGCGTTTTCAGGCATTTTCGCCTAATCAGGGTGAACATCCAATAGACTGTAAACAAAACACCCTTGATGGTGGGATGACCAAACTTGGGGAACCTTGAGGGGCACATGAGAGAATCATTTCTTCAGAGTTTCATTGAAATACACAAAGAAACCTAGTGCCCAGAAGCTAAGAAACATGGAATTATTTCCAGTTCGCTAAAACGCTTTTTTGTGAGTTTGAAACTCTTTTGTTACCTACTGATTCAGTTTTGAGATACTTGAACCAGGATAGAAGCACAGTGTGCTCTTGTGATCTGAAGTGCTTTTCTGCATTTTCAAAGTTCTACATTAACCATTGAGGAATTAAACTAACAGGAGTTTTCAGTGAAATTCGCCTAATCAGGGTAAACATCCAATAGGCTCTAAACAAAAAAATCCGTGATGGTGGGATGACCAAATTTGGGGAGCCATGAGGGGCAAAAGAGAGAATCATTTTGTCAGAGTTTCATTGAAATACACAAAGAAACCTAGTACCCAACAAGCTAAGAAATATGGAAGTATTTCCAGTTGGCTAAAACGCTTTTCTGTGAGTTTGAAACTCTTTTGCTACCTAGAGATTCAGCTTTGACATACTTGAACCAGGACAGAAGCACAGTGTGCTCTTGTGAACTAAAGTGTTGTTCTGCGTTTTTAAAGTTCTAGCATTAACCATTTAAGAATTAAACTCACAGGCGTTTTCTGGCATTTTCACCTAATCAGGGTAAAAACCCATTAGACTGTAAACCAAACACCCTTGATGGTGGGATGACCAAACTTGGAAAACCTTGAGGGGCACATGAGAGAAACATTTTTTCAGAGTTTCATTGAAATACACAAAGAAACCTAGTTCCCAGAAGCTAAGAAACATGGAATGATTTCCAGTTGGCTAAAACACTTTTCTGTGAGTTTGAAATTGTTTTGCTACCTAGAGATTCAGCTTTGAGATACTTGAACCAGGACAGAAGCACAGTGTGCTCTTGTGAACTAAAGTGTTGTTCTGCATTTTAAAGTTCTAGCATTAACCATTTAAGAATTAATCTCACAGGCGTTTTCAGGCGTTTTCGCCTAATCAGGGTAAACATCCAATAGACTGTAAACCAAACACCCTTGATGGTGGGATGACCAAACATGGGGAGCCTTGAAGGGCACATGAGAGAATCATTTTGTCAGAGTTTCATTGAAATACACAAAGAAACCTAGTTCCCAGAAGCTAAGAAACATGGAATGATTTCCAGTTGGCTAAAACACTTTTCTGTGAGTTTGAAATTCTTTTGCTACCTAGAGATTCAGCTTTGAGATAATTGAACCAGGACAGAAGCACAGTGTGCTCTTGTGAACTAAAGTGTTGTTCTGCATTTTTAAAGTTCTAGCATTAACCATTTAAGAATTAATCTCACAGGCGTTTTCAGGCATTTTCGCCTAATCAGGGTAAACATCCAATAGGCTCTAAACAGAAAACACGTGATGTTGGGATGACCAAACTTGGGCAGCCTTGAGGGGCACATGAGAGAATCATTTTTTCAGAGTTTCATTGAAATACACAAAGAAACCTAGTTCCCAGAAGCTAAGAAACATGGAATGATTTCCAGTTGGCTAAAACACTTTTTCTGTGAATTTGAAATTCTTTTGCTACCTAGAGATTCAGCTTTGAGATACTTGAACCAGGACAGAAGCACAGTGTTCTCCTGTGAACTAAAGTGTTGTTCTGCATTTTTAACGTTCTAGCCTTAACCATTTAAGAATTAATCTCACAGGCGTTTTCAGGCATTTTCGCCTAATCAGGGTCAACATCCAATAGACTGTAAACCAAACAGCCTTGATGGTCGAATGACCAAACTTGGAAAGCCTTGAGGGGCACATGAGAGAATCATTTTTTCAGAGTTTCATTGAAATACACAAAGAAACCTAGTTCCCAGAAGCTAAGAAACATGGAATGATTTCCAGTTGGCTAAAACGCTTTTTTGTGAATTTGAAACTCTTTTGCTACCTAGTGATTCAGCTTTGAGATACTTGAACCTGGAGAGAAGCACAGTGTGCTCTTATGAACTAAAGTGTTGTTCTGCGTTTTTAAAGTTCTTGCATTAACCATTTAAGAATTAAACTCACAGGCGTTTTCAGGCATTTTCGCCTAAACAGGGTGAACATCCAATAGACTGTAAACAAAACACCCTTGATGGTGGGATGACCTAACTTGGGCAGCCTTGAGGAGCACATGAGAGAATCATTTCTTCAGAGTTTCATTGAAATACACAAAGAAACCTAGTGCCCAGAAGCTAAGAAACATGGAATTATTTCCAGTTCGCTAAAACGCTTTTCTGTGAGTTTGAAACTCTTTTGTTACCTACTGATTCAGCTTTGAGATACTTGAACCAGGATAGAAGCACAGTGTGCTCTTGTGATCTGAAGTGCTTTTCTGCATTTTCAAAGTTCTTGCATTAACCATTGAGGAATTAAACTAACAGGAGTTTTCAGTGAAATTCGACTAATCAGGGTAAACATCCAATAAGCTCTAAACAAAATACCCGTGATGTTGAGATGACCAAATTTGGGGATCCATGAGGGACACAAGAGAGAATCATTTTGTCAGAGTTTCATTGAAATACACAAAGAAACCTAGTACCCACAAGCTAAGAAACTTGGAATTATTTCCAGTTGGCTAAATCGCTTTTCTGTGAGTTTGAAACTCTTTTGCTACCTAGTGATTCAGCTTTGAGATACTTGAACCAGGAAAGAAGCACAGTGTGCTCTTGTGATCCTAAGTGCTTTTCTGCATTTTCAAAGTTCTAGCATTAACCATTGAGGAATTAAACTAACAGGCGTTTTCAGTGAAATTCGCCTAATCAGGGTAAAAATCCAATAGGCTCTAAACAAAAAACCCGTGATGGTGAGATGACCAAATTTGGGAAGCCATTAGGGAAACAAGAGAGAATCATTTTGTCAGAGTTTCATTGAAATACACAAAGAAACCTATTACCCAGAAGCTAAGAAACATGGAATTATTTCCAGTTGGCTAAATCGCTTTTCTGTGAGTTTGAAACTCTTTTGCTACCTAGTGATTCAGCTATGAGATACTTGAACCAGGACAGAAGCACAGTGTGCTCTTGTGAACTAAAGTGTTGTTCTGCATTTTTAAAGTTCTAGCATTAACCATTTAAGAATTAATCTCACAGGCATTTTCAGGCATTTTCGCCTAATCAGGGTGAACATCCAATAGACTGTAAACAAAACACCCTTGATGGTGGGATGACCAAACTTGGGGAGCCTTGAGGGGCACAAGAGAGAATCATTTCTTCAGAGTTTCATTGAAATACACAAAGAAACCTAGTGCCCAGAAGCTAAGAAACATGGAATTATTTCCAGTTCGCTAAAACGCTTTTCTGTGAGTTTGAAACTCTTTTGCTACCTAGTGATTCAGCTTTGAGATACTTGAACCAGGACAGAAGCACAGTGTGCTCTTGTGATATGAAGTGCTTTTTCTGCGTTTTCAATGTTCTAGCTTCAACCATTGAGGAATTAAACTACAGGCGTTTTCAGTGAAATTCGCCTAATCAGGGTAAACATCCAATAGGCTCTAAACAAAAAACCCGTGATGGTGGGATGACCAAATTTGGAGAGCCATGAGGGACACAAGAGAGAATCATTTTGTCAGAGTTTCATTGAAATACACAAAGAAACCTAGTACCCACAAGCTAAGAAATATGGAAGTATTTCCAGTTGGCTAAAACGCTTTTCTGTGAGTTTGAAACTCTTTTGCTACCTAGAGATTCAGCTTTGAGATACTTGAACCAGGACAGAAGCACAGTGTGCTCTTGTGAACTAAAGTGTTGTTCTGCGTTTGTAAAGTTCTAGCATTAACCATTTAAGAATTAAACTCACAGGCGTTTTCAGGCATTTTCGCCTAATCAGGGTAAACACCCCAATAGACTGTAAACCAAACACCCTTGATGGTGGGATGACCAAACTTGGAAAGCCTTGAGGGGCACATGAGAGAATCATTTTTTCAGAGTTTCATTGAAATACACAAAGAAACCTAGTTCCCAGAAGCTAAGAAACATGGAATGATTTCCAGTTGGCTAAAACACTTTTCTGTGAGTTTGAAGTTGTTTTGCTACCTAGAGATTCAGCTTTGAGATACTTGAACCAGGACAGAAGCACAGTGTGCTCTTGTGAACTAAAGTGTTGTTCTGCATTTTTAAAGTTCTAGCATTAACCATGTAAGGATTAATCTCACAGGCATTTTCAGGCATTTTCGCCTAATCAGGGTAAACATGCAATAGGCTCTAAACAGAAAACACGTGATGGTGGGATGACCAAACTTGGGCAGCCTTGAGGGGCACATGAGAGAATCATTTTTTCAGAGTTTCATTGAAATACACAAAGAAACCTAGTTCCCAGAAGCTAAGAAACATGGAATAATTTCCAGTTGGCTAAAACGCTTTTCTGTGAGTTTGAAACTCTTTTGTTACCTAGTGATTCAGCTTTGAGATACTTGAACCAGGAAAGAAGCACAGTGTGCTCTTGTGATCTGAAGTGCTTTTCTGCATTTTCAAAGTTCTAGCATTAACCATTGAGGAATTAAATTAACAGGCGTTTTCAGTGAAATTCGCCTAATCAGGGTAAACATCCAATAGGCTCTAAGCAAAAAACCCGTGATGGTGGGATGACCAAATTTTGGGAGCCATGAGGGGCCAAAGAGAGAATCATTTTGTCAGAGTTTCATTGAAATACACAACGAAATCTAGTACCCAGAAGCTAAGAAACATGGAATTATTTCCAGTTGGCTAAAACGCTTTTCTGTGATTTGGAAACTCTTTTGCTACCTAGTGATTCAGCTTTGAGATACTTGAACCTGGAGAGAAGCACAGTGTGCTCTTGTGAACTAAAGTGTTGTTCTGCGTTTTTAAAGTTCTAGCATTAACCATTTAAGAATTAAACTCACAGGCGTTTTCAGGCATTTTCGCCTAATCAGGGTGAACATCCAATAGACTGTAAACAAAACACCCTTGATGGTGGGATGACCAAACTTGGGGAACCTTGAGGGGCACATGAGAGAATCATTTCTTCAGAGTTTCATTGAAATACACAAAGAAACCTAGTGCCCAGAAGCTAAGAAACATGGAATTATTTCCAGTTCGCTAAAACGCTTTTTGTGAGTTTGAAACTCTTTTGTTACCTACTGATTCAGTTTTGAGATACTTGAACCAGGATAGAAGCACAGTGTGCTCTTGTGATCTGAAGTGCTTTTCTGCATTTTCAAAGTTCTACATTAACCATTGAGGAATTAAACTAACAGGAGTTTTCAGTGAAATTCGCCTAATCAGGGTAAACATCCAATAGGCTCTAAACAAAAAACCCGTGATGGTGGGATGACCAAATTTGGGGAGCCATGAGGGGCAAAAGAGAGAATCATTTTGTCAGAGTTTCATTGAAATACACAAAGAAACCTAGTACCCACAAGCTAAGAAATATGGAAGTATTTCCAGTTGGCTAAAACGCTTTTCTGTGAGTTTGAAACTCTTTTGCTACCTAGAGATTCAGCTTTGACATACTTGAACCAGGACAGAAGCACAGTGTGCTCTTGTGAACTAAAGTGTTGTTCTGCGTTTTTAAAGTTCTAGCATTAACCATTTAAGAATTAAACTCACAGGCGTTTTCTGGCATTTTCACCTAATCAGGGTAAAAACCCATTAGACTGTAAACCAAACACCCTTGATGGTGGGATGACCAAACTTGGAAAACCTTGAGGGGCACATGAGAGAAACATTTTTTCAGAGTTTCATTGAAATACACAAAGAAACCTAGTTCCCAGAAGCTAAGAAACATGGAATGATTATTCCAGTTGGCTAAAACACTTTTCTGTGAGTTTGAAATTGTTTTGCTACCTAGAGATTCAGCTTTGAGATACTTGAACCAGGACAGAAGCACAGTGTGCTCTTGTGAACTAAAGTGTTGTTCTGCATTTTAAAGTTCTAGCATTAACCATTTAAGAATTAATCTCACAGGCGTTTTCAGGCGTTTTCGCCTAATCAGGGTAAACATCCAATAGACTGTAAACCAAACACCCTTGATGGTGGGATGACCAAACATGGGGAGCCTTGAAGGGCACATGAGAGAATCATTTTGTCAGAGTTTCATTGAAATACACAAAGAAACCTAGTTCCCAGAAGCTAAGAAACATGGAATGATTTCCAGTTGGCTAAAACACTTTTCTGTGAGTTTGAAATTCTTTTGCTACCTAGAGATTCAGCTTTGAGATAATTGAACCAGGACAGAAGCACAGTGTGCTCTTGTGAACTAAAGTGTTGTTCTGCATTTTTAAAGTTCTAGCATTAACCATTTAAGAATTAATCTCACAGGCGTTTTCAGGCATTTTCGCCTAATCAGGGTAAACATCCAATAGGCTCTAAACAGAAAACACGTGATGTTGGGATGACCAAACTTGGGCAGCCTTGAGGGGCACATGAGAGAATCATTTTTTCAGAGTTTCATTGAAATACACAAAGAAACCTAGTTCCCAGAAGCTAAGAAACATGGAATGATTTCCAGTTGGCTAAAACACTTTTCTGTGAATTTGAAATTCTTTTGCTACCTAGAGATTCAGCTTTGAGATACTTGAACCAGGACAGAAGCACAGTGTTCTCCTGTGAACTAAAGTGTTGTTCTGCATTTTTAAACGTTCTAGCCTTAACCATTTAAGAATTAATCTCACAGGCGTTTTCAGGCATTTTCGCCTAATCAGGGTCAAACATCCAATAGACTGTAAACCAAAAAGCCTTGATGGTCGAATGACCAAACTTGGAAAGCCTTGAGGGGCACATGAGAGAATCATTTTTTCAGAGTTTCATTGAAATACACAAAGAAACCTAGTTCCCAGAAGCTAAGAAACATGGAATGATTTCCAGTTGGCTAAAACGCTTTTTTGTGAATTTGAAACTCTTTTGCTACCTAGTGATTCAGCTTTGAGATACTTGAACCTGGAGAGAAGCACAGTGTGCTCTTATGAACTAAAGTGTTGTTCTGCGTTTTTAAAGTTCTTGCATTAACCATTTAAGAATTAAACTCACAGGCGTTTTCAGGCATTTTCGCCTAAACAGGGTGAACATCCAATAGACTGTAAACAAAACACCCTTGATGGTGGGATGACCTAACTTGGGCAGCCTTGAGGGCACATGAGAGAATCATTTCTTCAGAGTTTCATTGAAATACACAAAGAAACCTAGTGCCCAGAAGCTAAGAAACATGGAATTATTTCCAGTTCGCTAAAACGCTTTTCTGTGAGTTTGAAACTCTTTTGTTACCTACTGATTCAGCTTTGAGATACTTGAACCAGGATAGAAGCACAGTGTGCTCTTGTGATCTGAAGTGCTTTTCTGCATTTTCAAAGTTCTTGCATTAACCATTGAGGAATTAAACTAACAGGAGTTTTCAGTGAAATTCGACTAATCAGGGTAAACATCCAATAAGCTCTAAACAAAATACCCGTGATGTTGAGATGACCAAATTTGGGGATCCATGAGGGACACAAGAGAGAATCATTTTGTCAGAGTTTCATTGAAATACACAAAGAAACCTAGTACCCACAAGCTAAGAAACTTGGAATTATTTCCAGTTGGCTAAATCGCTTTTCTGTGAGTTTGAAACTCTTTTGCTACCTAGTGATTCAGCTTTGAGATACTTGAACCAGGAAAGAAGCACAGTGTGCTCTTGTGATCCTAAGTGCTTTTCTGCATTTTCAAAGTTCTAGCATTAACCATTGAGGAATTAAACTAACAGGCGTTTTCAGTGAAATTCGCCTAATCAGGGTAAAAATCCAATAGGCTCTAAACAAAAAACCCGTGATGGTGAGATGACCAAATTTGGGAAGCCATTAGGGAAACAAGAGAGAATCATTTTGTCAGAGTTTCATTGAAATACACAAAGAAACCTATTACCCAGAAGCTAAGAAACATGGAATTATTTCCAGTTGGCTAAAACGCTTTTCTGTGAGTTTGAAACTCTTTTGCTACCTAGTGATTCAGCTATGAGATACTTGAACCAGGACAGAAGCACAGTGTGCTCTTGTGAACTAAAGTGTTGTTCTGCATTTTTAAAGTTCTAGCATTAACCATTTAAGAATTAATCTCACAGGCATTTTCAGGCATTTTCGCCTAATCAGGGTGAACATCCAATAGACTGTAAACAAAACACCCTTGATGGTGGGATGACCAAACTTGGGGAGCCTTGAGGGGCACAAGAGAGAATCATTTCTTCAGAGTTTCATTGAAATACACAAAGAAACCTAGTGCCCAGAAGCTAAGAAACATGGAATTATTTCCAGTTCGCTAAAACGCTTTTCTGTGAGTTTGAAACTCTTTTGCTACCTAGTGATTCAGCTTTGAGATACTTGAACCAGGACAGAAGCACAGTGTGCTCTTGTGATATGAAGTGCTTTTTCTGCGTTTTCAATGTTCTAGCTTAACCATTGAGGAATTAAACTACAGGCGTTTTCAGTGAAATTCGCCTAATCAGGGTAAACATCCAATAGGCTCTAAACAAAAAACCCGTGATGGTGGGATGACCAAATTTGGAGAGCCATGAGGGACACAAGAGAGAATCATTTTGTCAGAGTTTCATTGAAATACACAAAGAAACCTAGTACCCACAAGCTAAGAAATATGGAAGTATTTCCAGTTGGCTAAAACGCTTTTCTGTGAGTTTGAAACTCTTTTGCTACCTAGAGATTCAGCTTTGAGATACTTGAACCAGGACAGAAGCACAGTGTGCTCTTGTGAACTAAAGTGTTGTTCTGCGTTTTTAAAGTTCTAGCATTAACCATTTAAGAATTAAACTCACAGGCGTTTTCAGGCATTTTCGCCTAATCAGGGTAAACACCCAATAGACTGTAAACCAAACACCCTTGATGGTGGGATGACCAAACTTGGAAAGCCTTGAGGGGCACATGAGAGAATCATTTTTTCAGAGTTTCATTGAAATACACAAAGAAACCTAGTTCCCAGAAGCTAAGAAACATGGAATGATTTCCAGTTGGCTAAAACACTTTTCTGTGAGTTTGAAGTTGTTTTGCTACCTAGAGATTCAGCTTTGAGATACTTGAACCAGGACAGAAGCACAGTGTGCTCTTGTGAACTAAAGTGTTGTTCTGCATTTTTAAAGTTCTAGCATTAACCATGTAAGGATTAATCTCACAGGCATTTTCAGGCATTTTCGCCTAATCAGGGTAAACATGCAATAGGCTCTAAACAGAAAACACGTGATGGTGGGATGACCAAACTTGGGCAGCCTTGAGGGGCACATGAGAGAATCATTTTTTCAGAGTTTCATTGAAATACACAAAGAAACCTAGTGCCCAGAAGCTAAGAAACATGGAATGATTTCCAGTTGGCTAAAACACTTTTCTGTGAGTTTGAAATTGTTTTGCTACCTAGAGATTCAGCTTTGAGATACTTGAACCAGGACAGAAGCACAGTGTGCTCTTGTGAACTAAAGTGTTGTTCTGCATTTTAAAGTTCTAGCATTAACCATTTAAGAATTAATCTCACAGGCGTTTTCAGGCGTTTTCGCCTAATCAGGGTAAACATCCAATAGACTGTAAACCAAACACCCTTGATGGTGGGATGACCAAACTTGGGGAGCCTTGAAGGGCACATGAGAGAATCATTTTGTCAGAGTTTCATTGAAATACACAAAGAAACCTAGTTCCCAGAAGCTAAGAAACATGGAATGATTTCCAGTTGGCTAAAACACTTTTCTGTGAGTTTGAAATTCTTTTGCTACCTAGAGATTCAGCTTTGAGATAATTGAACCAGGACAGAAGCACAGTGTGCTCTTGTGAACTAAAGTGTTGTTCTGCATTTTTAAAGTTCTAGCATTAACCATTTAAGAATTAATCTCACAGGCGTTTTCAGGCATTTTCGCCTAATCAGGGTAAACATCCAATAGGCTCTAAACAGAAAACACGTGATGTTGGGATGACCAAACTTGGGCAGCCTTGAGGGGCACATGAGAGAATCATTTTTTCAGAGTTTCATTGAAATACACAAAGAAACCTAGTTCCCAGAAGCTAAGAAACATGGAATGATTTCCAGTTGGCTAAAACACTTTTCTGTGAATTTGAAATTCTTTTGCTACCTAGAGATTCAGCTTTGAGATACTTGAACCAGGACAGAAGCACAGTGTTCTCCTGTGAACTAAAGTGTTGTTCTGCATTTTTAACGTTCTAGCCTTAACCATTTAAGAATTAATCTCACAGGCGTTTTCAGGCATTTTCGCCTAATCAGGGTAAACATCCAATAGACTGTAAACCAAACAGCCTTGATGGTCGAATGACCAAACTTGGAAAGCCTTGAGGGGCACATGAGAGAATCATTTTTTCAGAGTTTCATTGAAATACACAAAGAAACCTAGTTCCCAGAAGCTAAGAAACATGGAATGATTTCCAGTTGGCTAAAACGCTTTTTTGTGAATTTGAAACTCTTTTGCTACCTAGTGATTCAGCTTTGAGATACTTGAACCTGGAGAGAAGCACAGTGTGCTCTTATGAACTAAAGTGTTGTTCTGCGTTTTTAAAGTTCTTGCATTAACCATTTAAGAATTAAACTCACAGGCGTTTTCAGGCATTTTCGCCTAAACAGGGTGAACATCCAATAGACTGTAAACAAAACACCCTTGATGGTGGGATGACCTAACTTGGGCAGCCTTGAGGAGCACATGAGAGAATCATTTCTTCAGAGTTTCATTGAAATACACAAAGAAACCTAGTGCCCAGAAGCTAAGAAACATGGAATTATTTCCAGTTCGCTAAAACGCTTTTCTGTGAGTTTGAAACTCTTTTGTTACCTACTGATTCAGCTTTGAGATACTTGAACCAGGATAGAAGCACAGTGTGCTCTTGTGATCTGAAGTGCTTTTCTGCATTTTCAAAGTTCTTGCATTAACCATTGAGGAATTAAACTAACAGGAGTTTTCAGTGAAATTCGCCTAATCAGGGTAAACATCCAATAAGCTCTAAACAAAAATACCCGTGATGTTGAGATGACCAAATTTGGGGATCCATGAGGGACACAAGAGAGAATCATTTTGTCAGAGTTTCATTGAAATACACAAAGAAACCTAGTACCCACAAGCTAAGAAACTTGGAATTATTTCCAGTTGGCTAAATCGCTTTTCTGTGAGTTTGAAACTCTTTTGCTACCTAGTGATTCAGCTTTGAGATACTTGAACCAGGAAAGAAGCACAGTGTGCTCTTGTGATCCTAAGTGCTTTTCTGCATTTTCAAAGTTCTAGCATTAACCATTGAGGAATTAAACTAACAGGCGTTTTCAGTGAAATTCGCCTAATCAGGGTAAAAATCCAATAGGCTCTAAACAAAAAACCCGTGATGGTGAGATGACCAAATTTGGGAAGCCATTAGGGAAACAAGAGAGAATCATTTTGTCAGAGTTTCATTGAAATACACAAAGAAACCTATTACCCAGAAGCTAAGAAACATGGAATTATTTCCAGTTGGCTAAATCGCTTTTCTGTGAGTTTGAAACTCTTTTGCTACCTAGTGATTCAGCTATGAGATACTTGAACCAGGACAGAAGCACAGTGTGCTCTTGTGAACTAAAGTGTTGTTCTGCATTTTTAAAGTTCTAGCATTAACCATTTAAGAATTAATCTCACAGGCATTTTCAGGCATTTTCGCCTAATCAGGGTGAACATCCAATAGACTGTAAACAAAACACCCTTGATGGTGGGATGACCAAACTTGGGGAGCCTTGAGGGGCACAAGAGAGAATCATTTCTTCAGAGTTTCATTGAAATACACAAAGAAACCTAGTGCCCAGAAGCTAAGAAACATGGAATTATTTCCAGTTCGCTAAAACGCTTTTCTGTGAGTTTGAAACTCTTTTGCTACCTAGTGATTCAGCTTTGAGATACTTGAACCAGGACAGAAGCACAGTGTGCTCTTGTGATATGAAGTGCTTTTTCTGCGTTTTCAATGTTCTAGCTTCAACCATTGAGGAATTAAACTACAGGCGTTTTCAGTGAAATTCGCCTAATCAGGGTAAACATCCAATAGGCTCTAAACAAAAAACCCGTGATGGTGGGATGACCAAATTTGGAGAGCCATGAGGGACACAAGAGAGAATCATTTTGTCAGAGTTTCATTGAAATACACAAAGAAACCTAGTACCCACAAGCTAAGAAATATGGAAGTATTTCCAGTTGGCTAAAACGCTTTTCTGTGAGTTTGAAACTCTTTTGCTACCTAGAGATTCAGCTTTGAGATACTTGAACCAGGACAGAAGCACAGTGTGCTCTTGTGAACTAAAGTGTTGTTCTGCGTTTTTAAAGTTCTAGCATTAACCATTTAAGAATTAAACTCACAGGCGTTTTCAGGCATTTTTCGCCTAATCAGGGTAAACACCCAATAGACTGTAAACCAAACACCCTTGATGGTGGGATGACCAAACTTGGAAAGCCTTGAGGGGCACATGAGAGAATCATTTTTTCAGAGTTTCATTGAAATACACAAAGAAACCTAGTTCCCAGAAGCTAAGAAACATGGAATGATTTCCAGTTGGCTAAAACACTTTTCTGTGAGTTTGAAGTTGTTTTGCTACCTAGAGATTCAGCTTTGAGATACTTGAACCAGGACAGAAGCACAGTGTGCTCTTGTGAACTAAAGTGTTGTTCTGCATTTTTAAAGTTCTAGCATTAACCATGTAAGGATTAATCTCACAGGCATTTTCAGGCATTTTCGCCTAATCAGGGTAAACATGCAATAGGCTCTAAACAGAAAACACGTGATGGTGGGATGACCAAACTTGGGCAGCCTTGAGGGGCACATGAGAGAATCATTTTTTCAGAGTTTCATTGAAATACACAAAGAAACCTAGTGCCCAGAAGCTAAGAAACATGGAATGATTTCCAGTTGGCTAAAACACTTTTATGTGAGTTTGAAATTCTTTTGCTACCTAGAGATTCACCTTTGAGATACTTGAACCAGGACAGAAGCACAGTGTGCTCCTGTGAACTAAAGTGTTGTTCTGCATTTTTAACGTTCTAGCATTAACCATTTAAGAATTAATCTCACAGGCGTTTTCAGGCATTTTCGCCTAATCAGGGTGAACATCCAATAGACTGTAAACAAAACACCCTTGATGGTCGGATGACCAAACTTGGGGAGCCTTGAGGGGCACAAGAGAGAATCATTTCTTCAGAGTTTCATTGAAATACACAAAGAAACCTAGTGCCCTGAAGCTAAGAAACATGGAATAATTTCCAGTTGGCTAAAACGCTTTTCTGTGAGTTTGAAACTCTTTTGTTACCTAGTGATTCAGCTTTGAGATACTTGAACCAGGAAAGAAGCACAGTGTGCTCTTGTGATCTGAAGTGCTTTTCTGCATTTTCAAAGTTCTAGCATTAACCATTGAGGAATTAAATTAACAGGCGTTTTCAGTGAAATTCGCCTAATCAGGGTAAACATCCAATAGGCTCTAAGCAAAAAACCCGTGATGGTGGGATGACCAAATTTTGGGAGCCATGAGGGGCCAAAGAGAGAATCATTTTGTCAGAGTTTCATTGAAATACACAACGAAATCTAGTACCCAGAAGCTAAGAAACATGGAATTATTTCCAGTTGGCTAAAACGCTTTTCTGTGATTTGGAAACTCTTTTGCTACCTAGTGATTCAGCTTTGAGATACTTGAACCTGGAGAGAAGCACAGTGTGCTCTTGTGAACTAAAGTGTTGTTCTGCGTTTTTAAAGTTCTAGCATTAACCATTTAAGAATTAAACTCACAGGCGTTTTCAGGCATTTTCGCCTAATCAGGGTGAACATCCAATAGACTGTAAACAAAACACCCTTGATGGTGGGATGACCAAACTTGGGGAACCTTGAGGGGCACATGAGAGAATCATTTCTTCAGAGTTTCATTGAAATACACAAAGAAACCTAGTGCCCAGAAGCTAAGAAACATGGAATTATTTCCAGTTCGCTAAAACGCTTTTTTGTGAGTTTGAAACTCTTTTGTTACCTACTGATTCAGTTTTGAGATACTTGAACCAGGATAGAAGCACAGTGTGCTCTTGTGATCTGAAGTGCTTTTCTGCATTTTCAAAGTTCTACATTAACCATTGAGGAATTAAACTAACAGGAGTTTTCAGTGAAATTCGCCTAATCAGGGTAAACATCCAATAGGGTCTAAACAAAAAACCCGTGATGGTGGGATGACCAAATTTGGGGAGCCATGAGGGGCAAAAGAGAGAATCATTTTGTCAGAGTTTCATTGAAATACACAAAGAAACCTAGTACCCACAAGCTAAGAAATATGGAAGTATTTCCAGTTGGCTAAAACGCTTTTCTGTGAGTTTGAAACTCTTTTGCTACCTAGAGATTCAGCTTTGAGATACTTGAACCAGGAGAGAAGCACAGTGTGCTCTTGTGAACTAAAGTGTTGTTCTGCGTTTTTAAAGTTCTAGCATTAACCATTTAAGAATTAAACTCACAGGCGTTTTCTGGCATTTTCACCTAATCAGGGTAAAAACCCATTAGACTGTAAACCAAACACCCTTGATGGTGGGATGACCAAACTTGGAAAACCTTGAGGGGCACATGAGAGAAACATTTTTTCAGAGTTTCATTGAAAGACACAAAGAAACCTAGTTCCCAGAAGCTAAGAAACATGGAATGATTTCCAGTTGGCTAAAACACTTTTCTGTGAATTTGAAATTCTTTTGCTACCTAGAGATTCAGCTTTGAGATACTTGAACCAGGACAGAAGCACAGTGTTCTCCTGTGAACTAAAGTGTTGTTCTGCATTTTTAACGTTCTAGCCTTAACCATTTCTAACCATTTATGAATTAATCTCACAGGCGTTTTCAGGCATTTTCGCCTAATCAGGGTAAACATCCAATAGGCTCTAAACAGAAAACACGTGATGGTGGGATGACCAAACTTGGGCAGCCTTGAGTGGCACATGAGAGAATCATTTTTTCAGAGTTTTATTGAAATACACAAAGAAACCTAGTACCCACAAGCTAAGAAACATGGAATGATTTCCAGTTGGCTAAAACGCTTTTTTGTGAATTTGAAACTCTTTTGCTACCTAGTGATTCAGCTTTGAGATACTTGAACCTGGAGAGAAGCACAGTGTGCTCTTATGAACTAAAGTGTTTTTCTGCGTTTTTAAAGTTCTTGCATTAACCATTTAAGAATTAAACTCACAGGCGTTTTCAGGCATTTTCGCCTAATCAGGGTGAACATCCAATAGACTGTAAACAAAACACCCTTGATGGTGGGATGACCTAACTTGGGCAGCCTTGAGGAGCACATGAGAGAATCATTTCTTCAGAGTTTCATTGAAATACACAAAGAAACCTAGTGCCCAGAAGCTAAGAAACATGGATTTATTTCCAGTTCGCTAAAACGCTTTTCTGTGAGTTTGAAACTCTTTTGTTACCTACTGATTCAGCTTTGAGATACTTGAACCAGGATAGAAGCACAGTGTGCTCTTGTGATCTGAAGTGCTTTTCTGCATTTTCAAAGTTCTAGCATTAACCATTGAGGAATTAAACTAACAGGAGTTTTCAGTGAAATTCGCCTAATCAGGGTAAACATCCAATAGGCTCTAAACAAAAAACCCGTGATGTTGAGATGACCAAATTTTGGGATCCATGAGGGACACAAGAGAGAATCATTTTGTCAGAGTTTCATTGAAATACACAAAGAAACCTAGTACCCACAAGCTAAGAAACTTGGAATTATTTCCAGTTGGCTAAATCGCTTTTCTGTGAGTTTGAAACTCTTTTGCTACCTAGTGATTCAGCTTTGAGATACTTGAACCAGGACAGAAGCACAGTGTGCTCTTGTTATATGAAGTGCTTTTCTGCGTTTTCAATGTTCTAGCTTCAACCATTGAGGAATTAAACTACAGGCGTTTTCAGTGAAATTCGCCTAATCAGGGTAAATATCCAATAGGCACTAAACAAAAAATCTGTGATGGTGGGATGACCAAACTTGGGGAGCCATGAGGGGCGCAAGAGAGAATCATTTTGTCAGAGTTTCATTGAAATACACAAAGAAACCTTGTACCCACAAGCTAAGAAACATGGAATGATTTCCAGTTGGCTAAAACGCTTTTCTGTGAGTTTGAAACTCTTTTGCTACCTAGAGATTCAGCTTTGAAATACTTGAACCAGGACAGAAGCACAGTGTGCTCTTGTGAACTAAAGTGTTGTTCTGCATTTTTAAAGTTCTAGCATTAACCATTTAATAATTAATCTCACAGGCGTTTTCAGGCATTTTCGCCTAATCAGGGTAAACATCCAATAGACTGTAAACCAAACACCCTTGATGGTGGGATGACCAAACTTGGAAAGCCTTGAGGGGCACATGAGAGAATCATTTTTTCAGAGTTTCATTGAAATACACAAAGAAACCTAGTTCCCAGAAGCTAAGAAACATGGAATGATTTCCAGTTGGCTAAAACACTTTTCTGTGAGTTTGAAATTCTTTTGCTACCTAGAGATTCAGCTTTGAGATACTTGAACCAGGACAGAAACACAGTGTGCTCTTGTGAACTAAAGTGTTGTTCTGCATTTTTAAAGTTCTAGCATTAACCATTTAAGAATTAATCTCACAGGCGTTTTCAGGCATTTTCGCCTAATCAGGGTAAAGATCCAATAGGCTCTAAAAAGAAAACACGTGATGGTCGGATGACCAAACTTGGGCAGCCTTGAGGGGCATATGAGAGAATCATTTCTTCAGAGTTTCATTGAAATACACAAAGAAACCTAGTGCCCAGAAGCTAAGAAACATGGAATTATTTCCAGTTCGCTAAAACGCTTTTCTGTGAGTTTGAAACTCTTTTGTTACCTACTGATTCAGCTTTGAGATACTTGAACCAGGATAGAAGCACAGTGTGCTCTTGTGATCTGAAGTGGTTTTCTGCATTTTCAAAGTTCTAGCATTAAACATTGAGTAATTAATCTAACAGGAGTTTTCAGTGAAATTCGCCTAATCAGCGTAAACATCCAATAGGCTCTAAACAAAAAACCCGTGATGGTGAGATGACCAAATTTGGGGAGCCATGAGGGACACAAGAGAGGATCATTTTGTCAGAGTTTCATTGAAATACACAAAGAAACCTAGTACCCACAAGCTAAGAAACTTGGAGTTTTTTCCAGTTGGCTAAATCGCTTCTCTGTGAGTTTGAAACTCTTTTGCTACGTAGTGATTCAGCTTTGAGATACTTGAACCAGGACAGAAGCACAGTGTGCTCTTGTGATATGAAGTGCTTTTCTGCATTTTCAATGTTCTAGCTTCAACCATTGAGGAATTAAACTTCAGGCGTTTTCAGTGAAATTCGCCTAATCAGGGTAAACATCCAATAGGCTCTAAACAAAAAACCCTTGATGGTGGGATGACCAAATTTGGGGAGCCATGAGGGGCACAAGAGAGAATCATTTTGTCAGAGTTTCATTGAAATACACAAAGAAACCTAGTACCCACAAGCTAAGAAACATGGAAGTATTTCCAGTTGGCTAAAACGCTTTTCTGTGAGTTTGAAACTCTTTGCTACCTAGAGATTCAGCTTTGAGATACTTGAACCAGGACAGAAGCACAGTGTGCTCTTGTGAACTAAAGTGTTGTTCTGCGTTTTTAAAGTTCTAGCATTAACCATTTAAGAATTAAACTCACAGGCGTTTTCAGGCATTTTCGCCTAATCAGGGTAAACATCCAATAGACTGTAAACCAAACACCTTGATGGTGGGATGACCAAACTTGGGGAGCCTTGAGGGGCACATGAGAGAATCATTTTTTCAGAGTTTCATTGAAATACACAAAAGAAACCTAGTTCCCAGAAGCTAAGAAACATGGAATGATTTCCAGTTGTCTAAAACACTTTTCTGTGAGTTTGAAATTCTTTTGCTACCTAGAGATTCAGCTTTGAGATACTTGAACCAGGACAGAAGCACAGTGTGCTCTTGTGAACTAAAGTGTTGTTCTGCATTTTTAAAGTTCTAGCATTAACCATTTAAGAATTAATCTCACAGGCGTTTTCAGGCATTTTCGCCTAATCAGGGTCAACATCCAATAGGCTCTAAACAGAAAACACGTGATGGTGGGATGACCAAACTTGGGCAGCCTTGAGGGGCACATGAGAGAATCATTATTTCAGAGTTTCATTGAAATACACAAAGAAACCTAGTTCCCAGAAGCTAAGAAACATGGAATGATTTCCAGTTGGCTAAAACAATTTTCTGTGAGTTTGAAATTCTTTTGCTACCTAGAGATTCAGCTTTGAGATACTTGATCCAGGACAGAAGCACAGTGTGCTCTTGTTAACTAAAGTGTTGTTCTGCATTTTTAAAGTTCTAGCAATAACCATTTAAGAATTAATCTCACAGGCGTTTTCAGGCATTTTCGCCTAATCAGGGTGAACATCCAATAGACTGTAAACAAAACACCCTTGATGGTTGGATGACCAAACTTGGGGAGCCTTCAGGGGCACAAGAGAGAATCATTTCTTCAGAGTTTCATTGAAATACACAAAGAAACCTAGTTCCCAGAAGCTAAGAAACATGGAATAATTTCCAGTTGGCTAAAACGCTTTTCTGAGAGTTTGAAACTCTTTTGCTACCTAGTGATTCAGCTTTGAGATACTTGAACCAGGAAAGAAGCACAGTGTGCTCTTGTGATCTGAAGTGCTTTTCTGCATTTTCAAAGTTCTAGCATTAACCATTGAGGAATTAAACTAACAGGCGTTTTCAGTGAAATTCGCCTAATCAGGGTAAACATCCAATAGGCTCTAAACAAAAAACCCGTGATGGGGGATGACCAAATTTGGGGAGCCATGAGGGGCCAAAGAGAGAATCATTTTGTCAGAGTTTCATTGAAATACACAAAGAAATCTAGTACTCAGAAGCTAAGAAACATGGAATTATTTCCAGTTGGCTAAAACGCTTTTCTGTGATTTTGAAACTCTTTTGCTACCTAGTGATTCAGCTTTGAGATACTTGAACCAGGATAGAAGCACAGTGTGCTCTTGTGATCTGAAGTGCTTTTCTGCATTTTCAAAGTTCTAGCATTAACCATTGAGTAATTAAACTAACAGGAGTTTTCAGTGAAATTCGCCTAATCAGGGTAAACATCCAATAGGCTCTAAACAAAAAACCCGTGACGGTGAGATGACCAAATTTGGGGAGCCATGAGGGACACAAGAGAGAATCATTTTGTCAGAGTTTCATTGAAATACACAAAGAAACCTAGTACCCACAAGCTAAGAAACTTGGAATTATTTCCAGTTGGCTAAATCGCTTTTCTGTGAGTTTGAAACTCTTTTGCTACCTAGTGATTCAGCTTTGAGATACTTGAACCAGGACAGAAGCACAGTGTACTCTTGTGATATGAAGTGCTTTTCTGCGTTTTCAATGTTCTAGCTTCAACCATTGAGGAATTAAACTACAGGCATTTTCAGTGAAATTCGCCTAATCAGGGTAAACATCCAATAGGCTCTAAACAAAAAACCCGTGATGGTGGGATGACCAAATTTGGGGAGCCATGAGGGGCACAAGAGAGAATCATTTTGCAGAGTTTCATTGAAATACACAAAGAAACCTAGTACCCACAAGCTAAGAAACATGGAAGTATTTCCAGTTGGCTAAAACGCTTTTCTGTGAGTTTGAAACTCTTTTGCTACCTAGAGATTCAGCTTTGAGATACTTGAACCAGGACAGAAGCACAGTGTGCTCTTGTGAACTAAAGTGTTATTCTGCATTTTTAAAGTTCTAGCATTAACCATTTAAGAATTAAACTCACAGGCGTTTTCAGGCATTTTCGCCTAATCAGGGTGAACATCCAATAGACTGTAAACCAAACACCCTTGATGGTGGGATGACCAAACTTGGGGAGCCTTGAGGGGCACATGAGAGAATCATTTTTTCAGAGTTTCATTGAAATACACAAAGAAACCTAGTTCCCAGAAGCTAAGAAACATGGAATGATTTCCAGTTGGCTAAAACACTTTTCTGTGAGTTTGAAATTCTTTTGCTACCTAGAGATTCAGCTTTGAGATACTTGAACCAGGACAGAAGCACAGTGTGCTCTTGTGAACTAAAGTGTTGTTCTGCATTTTTAAAGTTCTAGCATTAACCATTTAAGAATTAATCTCACAGGCGTTTTCAGGCATTTTCGCCTAATCAGGGTAAACATCCAATAGGCTCTAAACAGAAAACACGTGATGGTGGGATGACCAAACTTGGACAGCCTTGAGGGGCACATGAGAGAATCATTTTTTCAGAGTTTCATTGAAATACACAAAGAAACCTAGTTCCCAGAAGCTAAGAAACATGGAATGATTTCCAGTTGGCTAAAACACTTTTCTGTGAGTTTGAAATTCTTTTGCTACCTAGAGATTCAGCTTTGAGATACTTGAACCAGAACAGAAGCACAGTGTGCTCCTGTGAACTAAAGTGTTGTTCTGCATTTTTAAAGTTCTAGCATTAACCATTTAAGAATTAATCTCACAGGCGTTTTCAGGCATTTTCGCCTAATCAGGGTGAACATCCAATAGACTGTAAACAAAACACCCTTGATGGTCGGATGACCAAACTTGGGGAGCCTTGAGGGGCACATGAGAGAATCATTTCTTCAGAATTTCATTGAAATACACAAAGAAACCTAGTGCCCAGAAGCTAAGAAACATGGAATTATTTCCAGTTCGCTAAAACGCTTTTCTGTGAGTTTGAAACTCTTTTGCTACGTAGTGTTCACCTTTGAGATACTTGAACCTGGAGAGAAGCACAGTGTGCTCTTGTGAACTAAAGTGTTGTTCTGCGTTTTTAAAGTTCTAGCATTAACCGTTTAAGAATTAAACTCACAGGCGATTTCAGGCATTTTCGCCTAATCAGGGTGAACATCCAATAGACTGTAAACAAAACACCCTTGATGGTCGGATGACCAAACTTGGGGAGCTTTGAGGGGCACAAGAGAGAATCATTTCTTCAGAGTTTCATTGAAATACACAAAGAAACCTAGTTCCCAGAAGCTAAGAAACATGGAATAATTTCCAGTTGGCTAAAACGCTTTTCTGTGAGTTTGAAACTCTTTTGTTACCTAGTGATTCAGCTTTGAGATACTTGAACCAGGAAAGAAGCACAGTGTGCTCTTGTGATCTGAAGTGCTTTTCTGCATTTTCAATGTTCTAGCATTAACCATTGAGGAATTAAACTAACAGGAGTTTTCAGTGAAATTCGCCTAATCAGGGTAAACATCCAATAGGCTCTAAACAAAAAACCCGTGATGGTGGGATGACCAAATTTGGGGAGCCATGAGGGGCACAAGAGAGAATCATTTTGTCAGAGTTTCATTGAAATACACAAAGAAACCTAGTACCCACAAGCTAAGAAACATGGAATTATTTCCATTTCGCTAAATCGCTTTTCTGTGAGTTTGAAACTCTTTAGCTACCTAGTGATTCAGCTTTGAGATACTTGAACCAGGAAAGAAGCACAGTGTGCTCTTGTGATCTGAAGTGCTTTTCTGCATTTTCAAAGTTCTAGCATTAACCATTGAGGAATTAAACTAACAGGCGTTTTCAGTGAAATTCGCCTAATCAGGGTAAACATCCAGTAGGCTCTAAACGAAAAACCCGTGATGGTGGATTGACCAAATTTGGGGAGCCATGAGGGACACAAGAGAGAATCATTTTGTCAGAGTTTCATTGAAATACACAAAGAAACCTAGTACCCACAAGCTAAGAAACATGGAATTATTTCCAGTTGGTTAAAACGATTTTCAGTGAGTTTGAAACTCTTTTGCTACCTAGTGATTTAGCTTTGAGATACTTGCACCAGGACAGAAGCACAGTGTGCTCTTGTGAACTAAAGTGTTGTTCTGTGTTTTTAAAGTTCTAGCATTAACCATTTAAGAATTAAACTCACAGGCGTTTTCAGGCATTTTCGCCTAATCAGGGTGAACATCCAATAGACTGTAAGCAAAACACCCATGATGGTAGGATGACCAAACGTTGGGAGCCATGAGGAGCACATGAGAGAATCATTTTTTCAGAGTTTCATTGAAATACACAAAGAAACCTAGTGCCCAGAAGCTAAGAAACATGGAATTATTTCCAGTTCGCTAAAACGCATTTCTGTGAGTTTGATACTCTATTGTTACCTAGTGATTCAGCTTTGAGATACTTGAACCAGGACAGAAGCACAGTGTGCTCTTGTGAACTAAAGTGTTGTTCTGCATTTTTAAAGTTCTAGCATTAACCATTTAAGAATTAATCTCACAGGCATTTTCAGGCATTTTCGCCTAATCAGTGTAAACATCCAAT
>JAKELJ010000062.1:152790-184445 GCA_025594165.1 Tamias sibiricus
TAGAGTATCAAACTCACAGAAATGCGTTTTAGCGAACTGGAAATAATTCCATGTTTCTTAGCTTCTGGGCACTAGGTTTCTTTGTGTATTTCAATGAAACTCTGAAAAAATGATTCTCTCATGTGCTCCTCATGGCTCCCAACGTTTGGTCATCATACCATCATGGGTGTTTTGCTTACAGTCTATTGGATGTTCACCCTGATTAGGCGAAAATGCCTGAAAACGCCTGTGAGTTTAATTCTTAAATGGTTAATGCTAGAACTTTAAAAACACAGAACAACACTTTAGTTCACAAGAGCACACTGTGCTTCTGTCCTGGTGCAAGTATCTCAAAGCTAAATCACTAGGTAGCAAAAGAGTTTCAAACTCACTGAAAATCGTTTTAACCAACTGGAAATAATTCCATGTTTCTTAGCTTGTGGGTACTAGGTTTCTTTGTGTATTTCAATGAAACTCTGACAAAATGATTCTCTCTTGTGTCCCTCATGGCTCCCAAATTTGGTCAATCCACCATCACGGGTTTTTTCGTTTAGAGCCTACTGGATGTTTACCCTGATTAGGCGAATTTCACTGAAAACGCCTGTTAGTTTAATTCCTCAATGGTTAATGCTAGAACTTTGAAAATGCAGAAAAGCACTTCAGATCACAAGAGCACACTGTGCTTCTTTCCTGGTTCAAGTATCTCAAAGCTGAATCACTAGGTAGCTAAAGAGTTTCAAACTCACAGAAAAGCGATTTAGCGAACTGGAAATAATTCCATGTTTCTTAGCTTGTGGGTACTAGGTTTTCTTTGTGTATTTCAATGAAACTCTGACAAAATGATTCTCTCTTGTGCCCCTCATGGCTCCCCAAATTTGGTCATCCCACCATCACGGGTTTTTTGTTTAGAGCCTATTGGATGTTTACCCTGATTAGGCGAATTTCACTGAAAACTCCTGTTAGTTTAATTCCTCAATGGTTAATGCTAGAACATTGAAAATGCAGAAAAGCACTTCAGATCACAAGAGCACACTGTGCTTCTTTCCTGGTTCAAGTATCTCAAAGCTGAATCACTAGTAACAAAAGAGTTTCAAACTCACAGAAAAGCGTTTTAGCCAACTGGAAATTATTCCATGTTTCTTAGCTTCTGGGAACTAGGTTTCTTTGTGTATTTCAATGAAACTCTGAAGAAATGATTCTCTCTTGTGCCCCTCAAAGCTCCCCAAGTTTGGTCATCCGACCATCAAGGGTGTTTTGTTTACAGTCTATTGGATGTTCACCCTGATTAGGCGAAAATGCCTGAAATCGCCTGTGAGTTTAATTCTTAAACGGTTAATGCTAGAACTTTAAAAACGCAGAACAACACTTTAGTTCACAAGAGCACACTGTGCTTCTCTCCAGGTTCAAGTATCTCAAAGTTGAACACTACGTAGCAAAAGAGTTTCAAACTCACAGAAAAGCGTTTTAGCGAACTGGAAATAATTCCATGTTTCTTAGCTTCTGGGCACTAGGTTTCTTTGTGTATTTCAATGAAATTCTGAAGAAATGATTCTCTCATGTGCCCCTCAAGGCTCCCCAAGTTTGGTCATCCGACCATCAAGGGTGTTTTGTTTACAGTCTATTGGATGTTCACCCTGATTAGGCGAAAATGCCTGAAAACGCCTGTGAGATTAATTCTTAAATGGTTAATGCTAGAACTTTAAAAATGCAGAACAACACTTTAGTTCACAGGAGCACACTGTGCTTCTGTTCTGGTTCAAGTATCTCAAAGCTGAATCTCTAGGTAGCAAAAGAATTTCAAACTCACAGAAAAGTGTTTTAGCCAACTGGAAATCATTCCATGTTTCTTAGCTTCTGGGAACTAGGTTTCTTTGTGTATTTCAATGAAACTCTGAAAAAAATGATTCTCTCATGTGCCCCTCAAGGCTGCCCAAGTTTGGTCATCCCACCATCACGTGTTTTTCTGTTTAGAGCCTATTGGATGTTTACCCTGATTAGGCGAAAATGCCTGAAAACGCCTGTGAGATTAATTCTTAAATGGTTAATGCTAGAACTTTAAAAATGCAGAACAACACTTTAGTTCACAAGAGCACACTGTGCTTCTGTCCTGGTTCAAGTATCTCAAAGCTGAATCTCTAGGTAGCAAAAGAATTTCAAAATCTCACAGAAAAGTGTTTTAGCCAACTGGAAATCATTCCATGTTTCTTAGCTTCTGGGAACTAGGTTTCTTTGTGTATTTCAATGAAACTCTGAAAAAATGATTCTCTCATGTGCCCCTCAAGGCTCCCCAAGTTTGGTCATCCCACCATCAAGGGTGTTTGGTTTACAGTCTATTGGATGTTCACCCTGATTAGGCGAAAATGCCTGAAAACGCCTGTGAGTTTAATTCTTAAATGGTTAATGCTAGAACTTTAAAAATGCAGAATAACACTTTAGTTCACAAGAGCACACTGTGCTTCTGTCCTGGTTCAAGTATCTCAAAGCTGAATCTCTAGGTAGCAAAAGAGTTTCAAACTCACAGAAAAGCGTTTTAGCCAACTGGAAATACTTCCATGTTTCTTAGCTTGTGGGTACTAGGTTTCTTTGTGTATTTCAATGAAACTCTGCAAAATGATTCTCTCTTGTGCCCCTCATGGCTCCCCAAATTTGGTCATCCCACCATCACGGGTTTTTTTGTTTAGAGCCTATTGGATGTTTACCCTGATTAGGCGAATTTCACTGAAAATGCCTGTAGTTTTAATTCCTCAATGGTTGAAGCTAGAACATTGAAAACGCAGAAAAGCACTTCATATCACAAGAGTACACTGTGCTTCTGTCCTGGTTCAAGTATCTCAAAGCTGAATCACTAGGTAGCAAAAGAGTTTCAAACTCACAGAAAAGCGATTTAGCCAACTGGAAATAATTCCAAGTTTCTTAGCTTGTGGGTACTAGGTTTCTTTGTGTATTTCAATGAAACTCTGACAAAATGATTCTCTCTTGTGTCCCTCATGGCTCCCCAAATTTGGTCATCTCACCGTCACGGGTTTTTTGTTTAGAGCCTATTGGATGTTTACCCTGATTAGGCGAATTTCACTGAAAACTCCTGTTAGTTTAATTACTCAATGGTTAATGCTAGAACTTTGAAAATGCAGAAAAGCACTTCAGATCACAAGAGCACACTGTGCTTCTATCCTGGTTCAAGTATCTCAAAGCTGAATCACTAGGTAGCAAAAGAGTTTCAAAATCACAGAAAAGCGTTTTAGCCAACTGGAAATAATTCCATGTTTCTTAGCTTCTGAGTACTAGATTTCTTTGTGTATTTCAATGAAACTCTGACAAAATGATTCTCTCTTTGGCCCCTCATGGCTCCCCAAATTTGGTCATCCCACCATCACGGGTTTTTTGTTTAGAGCCTATTGGATGTTTACCCTGATTAGGCGAATTTCACTGAAAACGCCTGTTAGTTTAATTCCTCAATGGTTAATGCTAGAACTTTGAAAATGCAGAAAAGCACTTCAGATCACAAGAGCACACTGTGCTTCTTTCCTGGTTCAAGTATCTCAAAGCTGAATCACTAGGTAGCAAAAGAGTTTCAAACTCTCAGAAAAGCGTTTTAGCCAACTGGAAATTATTCCATGTTTCTTAGCTTCTGGGAACTAGGTTTCTTTGTGTATTTCAATGAAACTCTGAAGAAATGATTCTCTCTTGTGCCCCTGAAGGCTCCCCAAGTTTGGTCATCCAACCATCAAGGGTGTTTTGTTTACAGTCTATTGGATGTTCACCCTGATTAGGCGAAAATGCCTGAAAACGCCTGTGAGATTAATTCTTAAATGGTTATTGCTAGAACTTTAAAAATGCAGAACAACACTTTAGTTAACAAGAGCACACTGTGCTTCTGTCCTGGATCAAGTATCTCAAAGCTGAATCTCTAGGTAGCAAAAGAATTTCAAACTCACAGAAAATTGTTTTAGCCAACTGGAAATCATTCCATGTTTCTTAGCTTCTGGGAACTAGGTTTCTTTGTGTATTTCAATGAAACTCTGAAATAATGATTCTCTCATGTGCCCCTCAAGGCTGCCCAAGTTTGGTCATCCCACCATCACGTGTTTTCTGTTTAGAGCCTATTGGATGTTGACCCTGATTAGGCGAAAATGCCTGAAAACGCCTGTGAGATTAATTTTTAAATGGTTAATGCTAGAACTTTAAAAATGCAGAACAACACTTTAGTTCACAAGAGCACACTGTGCTTCTGTCCTGGTTCAAGTATCTCAAAGCTGAATCTCTAGGTAGCAAAAGAATTTCAAACTCACAGAAAAGTGTTTTAGACAACTGGAAATCATTCCATGTTTCTTAGCTTCTGGGAACTAGGTTTCTTTGTGTATTTCAATGAAACTCTGAAAAAATGATTCTCTCATGTGCCCCTCAAGGCTCCCCAAGTTTGGTCATCCCACCATCAAGGTGTTTGGTTTACAGTCTATTGGATGTTTACCCTGATTAGGCGAAAATGCCTGAAAACGCCTGTGAGTTTAATTCTTAAATGGTTAATGCTAGAACTTTAAAAACGCAGAACAACACTTTAGTTCACAAGAGCACACTGTGCTTCTGTCCTGGTTCAAGTATCTCAAAGCTGAATCTCTAGGTAGCAAAGAGTTTCAAACTCACAGAAAAGCGTTTTAGCCAACTGGAAATACTTCCATGTTTCTTAGCTTGTGGGTACTAGGTTTCTTTGTGTATTTCAATGAAACTCTGCAAAATGATTCTCTCTTGTGCCCCTCATGGCTCCCCAAATTTGGTCATCCCACCATCAAGGGTTTTTTGTTTAGAGCCTATTGGATGTTTACCCTGATTAGGCGAATTTCACTGAAAACGCCTGAAGTTTAATTCCTCAATGGTTGAAGCTAGAACATTGAAAATGCAGAAAAGCACTTCATATCACAAGAGCACACTGTGCTTCTGTCCTGGTTCAAGTATCTCAAAGCTGAATCACTACGTAGCAAAAGAGTTTCAAACTCACAGAGAAGCGATTTAGCCAACTGGAAAAAACTCCAAGTTTCTTAGCTTGTGGGTACTAGGTTTCTTTGTGTATTTCAATGAAACTCTGACAAAATGATCCTCTCTTGTGTCCCTCATGGCTCCCCAAATTTGGTCATCTCACCATCACGGGTTTTTTGTTTAGAGCCTATTGGATGTTTACGCTGATTAGGCGAATTTCACTGAAAACTCCTGTTAGATTAATTACTCAATGTTTAATGCTAGAACTTTGAAAATGCAGAAAAGCACTTCAGATCACAAGAGCACACTGTGCTTCTATCCTGGTTCAAGTATCTCAAAGCTGAATCAGTAGGTAACAAAAGAGTTTCAAACTCACAGAAAAGCGTTTTAGCGAACTGGAAATAATTCCATGTTTCTTAGCTTCTGGGCACTAGGTTTCTTTGTGTATTTCAATGAAACTCTGAAGAAATGATTCTCTCATATGCCCCTCAAGGCTGCCCAAGTTTGGTCATCCGACCATCACGTGTTTTTCTTTTTAGAGCCTATTGGATCTTTACCCTGATTAGGCGAAAATGCCTGAAAACGCCTGTGAGATTAATTCTTAAATGGTTAATGCTAGAACTTTAAAAATGCAGAACAACACTTTAGTTCACAAGAGCACACTGTGTTTCTGTCCTGGTTCAAGTATCTCAAAGCTGAATCTCTAGGTAGCAAAAGAATTTCAAACTCACAGAAAAGTGTTTTAGCCAACTGGAAATCATTCCATGTTTCTTAGCTTCTGGGAACTAGGTTTCTTTGTGTATTTCAATGAAACTCTGAAAAAATGATTCTCTCATGTGCCCCTCAAGGCTTTCCAAGTTTGGTCATCCCACCATCAAGGGTGTTTGGTTTACAGTCTATTGGATGTTTACCCTGATTAGGCGAAAATGCCTGAAAACGCCTGTGAGATTAATTTATTAAATGGTTAATGCTAGAACTTTAAAAATGCAGAACAACACTTTAGTTCACAAGAGCACACTGTGCTTCTGTCCTGGTTCAAGTATTTCAAAGCTGAATCTCTAGGTAGCAAAAGAGTTTCAAACTCACAGAAAAGCGTTTTAGCCAACTGGAAATCATTCCATGTTTCTTAGCTTGTGGGTACAAGGTTTCTTTGTGTATTTCAATGAAACTCTGACAAAATGATTCTCTCTTGCGCCCCTCATGGCTCCCCAAGTTTGGTCATCCCACCATCACAGATTTTTTGTTTAGAGCCTATTGGATATTTACCCTGATTAGGCGAATTTCACTGAAAACGCCTGTAGTTTAATTCCTCAATGGTTGAAGCTAGAACATTGAAAACGCAGAAAAGCACTTCATATAACAAGAGCACACTGTGCTTCTGTCCTGGTTCAAGTATCTCAAAGCTGAATCACTAGGTAGCAAAAGAGTTTCAAACTCACAGAAAAGCGATTTAGCCAACTGGAAATAATTCCAAGTTTCTTAGCTTGTGGGTACTAGGTTTCTTTGTGTATTTCAATGAAACTCTGACAAAATGATTCTCTCTTGTGTCCCTCATGGATCCCAAAATTTGGTCATCTCAACATCACGGGTTTTTTGTTTAGAGCCTATTGGATGTTTACCCTGATTAGGCGAATTTCACTGAAAACTCCTGTTAGTTTAATTCCTCAATGGTTAATGCTAGAACTTTGAAAATGCAGAAAAGCACTTCAGATCACAAGAGCACACTGTGCTTCTATCCTGGTTCAAGTATCTCAAAGCTGAATCAGTAGGTAACAAAAGAGTTTCAAACTCACAGAAAAGCGTTTTAGCGAACTGGAAATAAATCCATGTTTCTTAGCTTCTGGGCACTAGGTTTCTTTGTGTATTTCAATGAAACTCTGAAGAAATGATTCTCTCATGTGCTCCTCAAGGCTGCCCAAGTTAGGTCATCCCACCATCAAGGGTGTTTTGTTTACAGTCTATTGGATGTTCACCCTGATTAGGCGAAAATGCCTGAAAACGCCTGTGAGTTTAATTCTTAAATGGTTAATGCAAGAACTTTAAAAACGCAGAAAAACACTTTAGTTCATAAGAGCACACTGTGCTTCTCTCCAGGTTCAAGTATCTCAAAGCTGAATCACTAGGTAGCAAAAGAGTTTCAAATTCACAAAAAAGCGTTTTAGCCAACTGGAAATCATTCCATGTTTCTTAGCTTGTGGGTACTAGGTTTCTTTGTGTATTTCAATAAAACTCTGAAAAAATGATTCTCTCATGTGCCCTCAAGGCTGCCCAAGTTTGGTCATCCCACCATCACGTGTTTTCTGTTTAGAGCCTATTGGATGTTTACCCTGATTAGGCGAAAATGCCTGAAAACGCCTGTGAGATTAATTCATAAATGGTTAAGGCTAGAACGTTAAAAATGCAGAACAACACTTTAGTTCACAGGAGAACACTGTGCTTCTGTCCTGGTTCAAGTATCTCAAAGCTGAATCTCTAGGTAGCAAAAGAATTTCAAATTCACAGAAAAGTGTTTTAGCCAACTGGAAATCATTCCATGTTTCTTAGCTTCTGGGAACTAGGTTTCTTTGTGTATTTCAATGAAACTCTGAAAAAATGATTCTCTCATGTGCCCCTCAAGGCTGCCCAAGTTTGGTCATCCCAACATCACGTGTTTTCTGTTTAGAGCCTATTGGATGTTTACCCTGATTAGGCGAAAATGCCTGAAAACGCCTGTGAGATTAATTCTTAAATGGTTAATGCTAGAACTTTAAAAATGCAGAACAACACTTTAGTTCACAAGAGCACACTGTGCTTCTGTCCTGGTTCAAGTATCTCAAAGCTGAATCTCTAGGTAGCAAAACAATTTCAAACTCACAGAAAAGTGTTTTAGCCAACTGGAAATCATTCCATGTTTCTTAGCTTCTGGGAACTAGGTTTCTTTGTGTATTTCAATGAAACTCTGAAAAAATGTTTCTCTCATGTGCCCCTCAAGGTTTTCCAAGTTTGGTCATCCCACCATCAAGGGTGTTTGGTTTACAGTCTAATGGGTTTTTACCCTGATTAGGTGAAAATGCCAGAAAACGACTGTGAGTTTAATTCTTAAATGGTTAATGCTAGAACTTTAAAAACACAGAACAACACTTTAGTTCACAAGAGCACACTGTGCTTCTCTCCTGGTTCAAGTATCTCAAAGCTGAATCTCTAGGTAGCAAAAGAGTTTCAAACTCACAGAAAAGCGTTTTAGCCAACTGGAAATACTTCCATATTTCTTAGCTTGTGGGTACTAGGTTTCTTTGTGTATTTCAATGAAACTCTGACAAAATGATTCTCTCTTTTGCCCCTCATGGCTCCCCAAATTTGGTCATCCCACCATCACGGGTTTTTTTTTTAGAGCCTATTGGATGTTTACCCTGATTAGGCGAATTTCACTGAAAACTCCTGTTAGTTTAATTCCTCAATGGTTAATGTAGAACTTTGAAAATGCAGAAAAGCACTTCAGATCACAAGAGCACACTGTGCTTCTATCCTGGTTCAAGTATCTCAAAACTGAATCAGTAGGTAACAAAAGAGTTTCAAACTCACAAAAAGCGTTTTAGCGAACTGGAAATAATTCCATGTTTCTTAGCTTCTGGGCACTAGGTTTCTTTGTGTATTTCAATGAAACTCTGAAGAAATGATTCTCTCATGTGCCCCTCAAGGTTCCCCAAGTTTGGTCATCCCACCATCAAGGGTGTTTTGTTTACAGTCTATTGGATGTTCACCCTGATTAGGCGAAAATGCCTGAAAACGCCTGTGAGTTTAATTCTTAAATGGTTAATGCTAGAACTTTAAAAACGCAGAACAACACTTTAGTTCACAAGAGCACACTGTGCTTCTCTCCAGGTTCAAGTATCTCAAAGCTGAATCACTAGGTAGCAAAAGAGTTTCCAAATCACAGAAAAGCGTTTTAGCCAACTGGAAATAATTCCATGTTTCTTAGCTTCTGGGTACTAGATTTCGTTGTGTATTTCAATGAAACTCTGACAAAATGATTCTCTCTTTGGCCCCTCATGGCTCCCAAAATTTGGTCATCCCACCATCACGGGTTTTTTGCTTAGAGCCTATTGGATGTTTACCCTGATTAGGCGAATTTCACTGAAAACGCCTGTTAATTTAATTCCTCAATGGTTAATGCTAGAACTTTGAAAATGCAGAAAAGCACTTCAGATCACAAGAGCACACTGTGCTTCTTTCCTGGTTCAAGTATCTCAAAGCTGAATCACTAGGTAACAAAAGAGTTTCAAACTCACAGAAAAGCGTTTTAGCCAACTGGAAATTATTCCATGTTTCTTAGCTTCAGGGCACTAGGTTTCTTTGTGTATTTCAATGAAACTCTGAAGAAATGATTCTCTCTTGTGCCCCTCAAGGCTCCCCAAGTTTGGTCATCCGACCATCAAGGGTGTTTTGTTTACAGTCTATTGGATGTTCACCCTGATTAGGCGAAAATGCCTGAAAACGCCTGTGAGATTAATTCTTAAATGGTTAATGCTAGAACGTTAAAAATGCAGAACAACACTTTAGTTCACAGGAGCACACTGTGCTTCTGTCCTGGTTCAAGTATCTCAAAGGTGAATCTCTAGGTAGCAAAAGAATTTCAAACTCACATAAAAGTGTTTTAGCCAACTGGAAATCATTCCATGTTTCTTAGCTTCTGGGCACTAGGTTTCTTTGTGTATTTCAATGAAACTCTGAAAAAATGATTCTCTCATGTGCCCCTCAAGGCTGCCCAAGTTTGGTCATCCCACCATCACGTGTTTTCTGTTTAGAGCCTATTGCATGTTTACCCTGATTAGGCGAAAATGCCTGAAAATGCCTGTGAGATTAATCCTTACATGGTTAATGCTAGAACTTTAAAAATGCAGAACAACACTTTAGTTCACAAGAGCACACTGTGCTTCTGTCCTGGTTCAAGTATCTCAAAGCTGAATCTCTAGGTAGCAAAACAACTTCAAACTCACAGAAAAGTGTTTTAGCCAACTGGAAATCATTCCATGTTTCTTAGCTTCTGGGAACTAGGTTTCTTTGTGTATTTCAATGAAACTCTGAAAAAATGATTCTCTCATGTGCCCCTCAAGGCTTTCCAAGTTTGGTCATCCCACCATCAAGGGTGTTTGGTTTACAGTCTATTGGATGTTTATCCTGATTAGGCGAAAATGCCTGAAAACGCCTGTGAGTTTAATTCTTAAATGGTTAATGCTAGAACTTTAAAAACGCAGAACAACACTTTAGTTCACAAGAGCACACTGTGCTTCTGTCCTGGTTCAAGTATCTCAAAGCTGAATCTCTAGGTAGCAAAAGAGTTTCAAACTCACAGAAAAGCGTTTTAGCCAACTGGAAATACTTCCATATTTCTTAGCTTGTGGGTACTAGGTTTCTTTGTGTATTTCAATGAAACTCTGACAAAATGATTCTCTCTTGTGTCCCTCATGGCTCTCCAAATTTGGTCATCCCACCATCACGGGTTTTTTGTTTAGACCCTATTGGATGTTTACCCTGATTAGGCGAATTTCACTGAAAACTCCTGTTAATTTAATTCCTCAATGGTTAATGTAGAACTTTGAAAATGCAGAAAACACTTCAGATCACAAGAGCACACTGTGCTTCTATCCTGGTTCAAGTATCTCAAAACTGAATCAGTAGGTAACAAAAGAGTTTCAAACTCACAAAAAAGCGTTTTAGCGAACTGGAAATAATTCCATGTTTCTTAGCTTCTGGGCACTAGGTTTCTTTGTGTATTTCAATGAAACTCTGAAGAAATGATTCTCTCATGTGCCCCTCAAGGTTCCCCAAGTTTGGTCATCCCACCATCAAGGGTGTTTTGTTTACAGTCTATTGGATGTTCACCCTGATTAGGCGAAAATGCCTGAAAACGCCTGTGAGTTTAATTCTTAAATGGTTAATGCTAGAACTTTAAAAAACGCAGAACAACACTTTAGTTCACAAGAGCACACTGTGCTTCTCTCCAGGTTCAAGTATCTCAAAGCTGAATCACTAGGTAGCAAAAGAGTTTCCAAATCACAGAAAAGCGTTTTAGCCAACTGGAAATAATTCCATGTTTCTTAGCTTCTGGGTACTAGATTTCGTTTGTGTATTTCAATGAAACTCTGACAAAATGATTCTCTCTTTGGCCCCTCATGGCTCCCAAAATTTGGTCATCCCACCATCACGGGTTTTTTTGCTTAGAGCCTATTGGATGTTTACCCTGATTAGGCGAATTTCACTGAAAACGCCTGTTAATTTAATTCCTCAATGGTTAATGCTAGAACTTTGAAAATGCAGAAAAGCACTTCAGATCACAAGAGCACACTGTGCTTCTTTCCTGGTTCAAGTATCTCAAAGCTGAATCACTAGGTAACAAAAGAGTTTCAAACTCACAGAAAAGCGTTTTAGCCAACTGGAAATTATTCCATGTTTCTTAGCTTCAGGGCACTAGGTTTCTTTGTGTATTTCAATGAAACTCTGAAGAAATGATTCTCTCTTGTGCCCCTCAAGGCTCCCCAAGTTTGGTCATCCGACCATCAAGGGTGTTTTGTTTACAGTCTATTGGATGTTCACCCTGATTAGGCGAAAATGCCTGAAAACGCCTGTGAGATTAATTCTTAAATGGTTAATGCTAGAACGTTAAAAATGCAGAACAACACTTTAGTTCACAGGAGCACACTGTGCTTCTGTCCTGGTTCAAGTATCTCAAAGGTGAATCTCTAGGTAGCAAAAGAATTTCAAACTCACATAAAAGTGTTTTAGCCAACTGGAAATCATTCCATGTTTCTTAGCTTCTGGGCACTAGGTTTCTTTGTGTATTTCAATGAAACTCTGAAAAAATGATTCTCTCATGTGCCCCTCAAGGCTGCCCAAGTTTGGTCATCCCACCATCACGTGTTTTCTGTTTAGAGCCTATTGCATGTTTACCCTGATTAGGCGAAAATGCCTGAAAATGCCTGTGAGATTAATCCTTACATGGTTAATGCTAGAACTTTAAAAATGCAGAACAACACTTTAGTTCACAAGAGCACACTGTGCTTCTGTCCTGGTTCAAGTATCTCAAAGCTGAATCTCTAGGTAGCAAAACAACTTCAAACTCACAGAAAAGTGTTTTAGCCAACTGGAAATCATTCCATGTTTCTTAGCTTCTGGGAACTAGGTTTCTTTGTGTATTTCAATGAAACTCTGAAAAAATGATTCTCTCATGTGCCCCTCAAGGCTTTCCAAGTTTGGTCATCCCACCATCAAGGGTGTTTGGTTTACAGTCTATTGGGTGTTTATCCCTGATTAGGCGAAAATGCCTGAAAACGCCTGTGAGTTTAATTCTTAAATGGTTAATGCTAGAACTTTAAAAACGCAGAACAACACTTTAGTTCACAAGAGCACACTGTGCTTCTGTCCTGGTTCAAGTATCTCAAAGCTGAATCTCTAGGTAGCAAAAGAGTTTCAAACTCACAGAAAAGCGTTTTAGCCAACTGGAAATACTTCCATATTTCTTAGCTTGTGGGTACTAGGTTTCTTTGTGTATTTCAATGAAACTCTGACAAAATGATTCTCTCTTGTGTCCCTCATGGCTCTCCCAAATTTGGTCATCCCACCATCACGGGTTTTTTGTTTAGAGCCTATTGGATGTTTTACCCTGATTAGGCGAATTTCACTGAAAACGCCTGTAGTTTAATTCCTCAATGGTTGAAGCTAGAAAAACATTGAAAACGCAGAAAAAGCACTTCATATCACAAGAGCACACTGTGCTTCTGTCCTGGTTCAAGTATCTCAAAGCTGAATCACTAGGTAGCAAAAGAGTTTCAAACTCACAGAAAAGCGTTTTAGCGAACTGGAAATAATTCCATGTTTCTTAGCTTCTGGGCACTAGGTTTCTTTGTGTATTTCAATGAAACTCTGAAGAAATGATTCTCTCTTGTGCCCCTCAAGGCTCCCCAAGTTTGGTCATCCCACCATCAAGGGTGTTTTGTTTACAGTCTATTGGATGTTCACCCTGATTAGGCGAAAATGCCTGAAAATGCCTGTGAGATTAATTCTTAAATGGTTAATGCTAGAACTTTAAAAATGCAGAACAACACTTTAGTTCACAAGAGCACACTGTGCTTCTGTCCTGGTTCAAGTATCTCATAGCTGAATCACTAGGTAGCAAAAGAGTTTCAAACTCACAGAAAAGCGATTTAGCCAACTGGAAATAATTCCATGTTTCTTAGCTTCTGGGTAATAGGTTTCTTTGTGTATTTCAATGAAACTCTGACAAAATGATTCTCTCTTGTTTCCCTAATGGCTTCCCAAATTTGGTCATCTCACCATCACGGGTTTTTTGTTTAGAGCCTATTGGATTTTTACCCTGATTAGGCGAATTTCACTGAAAACGCCTGTTAGTTTAATTCCTCAATGGTTAATGCTAGAACTTTGAAAATGCAGAAAAGCACTTAGGATCACAAGAGCACACTGTGCTTCTTTCCTGGTTCAAGTATCTCAAAGCTGAATCACTAGGTAGCAAAAGAGTTTCAAACTCACAGAAAAGCGATTTAGCCAACTGGAAATAATTCCAAGTTTCTTAGCTTGTGGGTACTAGGTTTCTTTGTGTATTTCAATGAAACTCTGACAAAATGATTCTCTCTTGTGTCCCTCATGGATCCCCAAATTTGGTCATCTCAACATCACGGGTATTTTGTTTAGAGCTTATTGGATGTTTACCCTGATTAGGCGAATTTCACTGAAAACTCCTGTTAGTTTAATTCCTCAATGGTTAATGCAAGAACTTTGAAAATGCAGAAAAGCACTTCAGATCACAAGAGCACACTGTGCTTCTATCCTGGTTCAAGTATCTCAAAGCTGAATCAGTAGGTAACAAAAGAGTTTCAAACTCACAGAAAAGCGTTTTTTAGCGAACTGGAAATAATTCCATGTTTCTTAGCTTCTGGGCACTAGGTTTCTTTGTGTATTTCAATGAAACTCTGAAGAAATGATTCTCTCATGTGCTCCTCAAGGCTGCCCAAGTTAGGTCATCCCACCATCAAGGGTGTTTTGTTTACAGTCTATTGGATGTTCACCCTGTTTAGGCGAAAATGCCTGAAAACGCCTGTGAGTTTAATTCTTAAATGGTTAATACAAGAACTTTAAAAACGCAGAACAACACTTTAGTTCATAAGAGCACACTGTGCTTCTCTCCAGGTTCAAGTATCTCAAAGCTGAATCACTAGGTAGCAAAAGAGTTTCAAATTCACAAAAAAGCGTTTTAGCCAACTGGAAATCATTCCATGTTTCTTAGCTTCTGGGAACTAGGTTTCTTTGTGTATTTCAATGAAACTCTGAAAAAATGATTCTCTCATGTGCCCCTCAAGGCTTTCCAAGTTTGGTCATTCGACCATCAAGGCTGTTTGGTTTACAGTCTATTGGATGTTTACCCTGATTAGGCGAAAATGCCTGAAAACGCCTGTGAGATTAATTCTTAAATGGTTAAGGCTAGAACGTTAAAAATGCAGAAAACACTTTAGTTCACAGAGAACACTGTGCTTCTGTCCTGGTTCAAGTATCTCAAAGCTGAATCTCTAGGTAGCAAAAGAATTTCAAATTCACAGAAAAGTGTTTTAGCCAACTGGAAATCATTCCATGTTTCTTAGCTTCTGGGAACTAGGTTTCTTTGTGTATTTCAATGAAACTCTGAAAAATGATTCTCTCATGTGCCCCTCAAGGCTGCCCAAGTTTGGTCATCCCAACATCACGTGTTTTCTGTTTAGAGCCTATTGGATGTTTACCCTGATTAGGCGAAAATGCCTGAAAACGCCTGTGAGATTAATTCTTAAATGGTTAATGCTAGAACTTTAAAAATGCAGAACAACACTTTAGTTCACAAGAGCACACTGTGCTTCTGTCCTGGTTCAATTATCTCAAAGCTGAATCTCTAGGTAGCAAAAGAATTTCAAACTCACAGAAAAGTGTTTTAGCCAACTGGAAATCATTCCATGTTTCTTAGCTTCTGGGAACTAGGTTTCTTTGTGTATTTCAATGAAACTCTGACAAAATGATTCTCTCATGTGCCCTTCAAGGCTCCCCAAGTTTGGTCATCCCACCATCAAGGGTGTTTGTTTACAGTCTATTGGATGTTTACCCCTGATTAGGCGAAAACGCCTGAAAACGCCTGTGAGATTAATTCTTAAATGGTTAATGCTAGAACTTTAAAAATGCAGAACAACACTTTAGTTCACAAGAGCACACTGTGCTTCTGTCCTGGTTCAAGTATCTCAAAGCTGAATCTCTAGGTAGCAAAACAATTTCAAACTCACAGAAAAGTGTTTTAGCCAACTGGAAATCATTCCATGTTTCTTAGCTTCTGGGAACTAGGTTTCTTTGTGTATTTCAATGAAACTCTGAAAAAATGTTTCTCTCATGTGCCCCTCAAGGTTTTCCAAGTTTGGTCATCCCACCATCAAGGGTGTTTGGTTTACAGTCTAATGGGTTTTTACCCTGATTAGGTGAAAATGCCAGAAAACGCCTGTGAGTTTAATTCTTAAATGGTTAATGCTAGAACGTTAAAAACGCAGAACAACACTTTAGTTCACAAGAGCACACTGTGCTTCTGTCCTGGTTCAAGTATCTCAAAGCTGAATCTCTAGGTAGCAAAAGAGTTTCAAACTCACAGAAAAGCGTTTTAGCCAACTGGAAATACTTCCATATTTCTTAGCTTGTGGGTACTAGGTTTCTTTGTGTATTTCAATGAAACTCTGACAAAATGATTCTCTCTTTTGCCCCTCATGGCTCCCCAAATTTGGTCATCCCACCATCACGGGTTTTTTGTTTAGAGCCTATTGGATGTTTACCCTGATTAGGCGAATTTCACTGAAAACTCCTGTTAGTTTAATTCCTCAATGGTTAATGTAGAACTTTGAAAATGCAGAAAAGCACTTCAGATCACAAGAGCACACTGTGCTTCTATCCTGGTTCAAGTATCTCAAAACTGAATCAGTAGGTAACAAAAGAGTTTCAAACTCACAAAAAAGCGTTTTAGCGAACTGGAAATAATTCCATGTTTCTTAGCTTCTGGGCACTAGGTTTCTTTGTGTATTTCAATGAAACTCTGAAGAAATGATTCTCTCATGTGCCCCTCAAGGTTCCCCAAGTTTGGTCATCCCACCATCAAGGGTGTTTTGTTTACAGTCTATTGGATGTTCACCCTGATTAGGCGAAAATGCCTGAAAACGCCTGTGAGTTTAATTCTTAAATGGTTAATGCTAGAACTTTAAAAACGCAGAACAACACTTTAGTTCACAAGAGCACACTGTGCTTCTCTCCAGGTTCAAGTATCTCAAAGCTGAATCACTAGGTAGCAAAAGAGTTTCCAAATCACAGAAAAGCGTTTTAGCCAACTGGAAATAATTCCATGTTTCTTAGCTTCTGGGTACTAGATTTCGTTGTGTATTTCAATGAAACTCTGACAAAATGATTCTCTCTTTGGCCCCTCATGGCTCCCAAAATTTGGTCATCCCACCATCACGGGTTTTTTGCTTAGAGCCTATTGGATGTTTACCCTGATTAGGCGAATTTCACTGAAAACGCCTGTTAGTTTTAATTCCTCAATGGTTAATGCTAGAACTTTGAAAATGCAGAAAAGCACTTCAGATCACAAGAGCACACTGTGCTTCTTTCCTGGTTCAAGTATCTCAAAGCTGAATCACTAGGTAACAAAAGAGTTTCAAACTCACAGAAAAGCGTTTTAGCCAACTGGAAATTATTCCATGTTTCTTAGCTTCAGGGCACTAGGTTTCTTTGTGTATTTCAATGAAACTCTGAAGAAATGATTCTCTCTTGTGCCCCTCAAGGCTCCCCAAGTTTGGTCATCCGACCATCAAGGGTGTTTTGTTTACAGTCTATTGGATGTTCACCCTGATTAGGCGAAAATGCCTGAAAACGCCTGTGAGATTAATTCTTAAATGGTTAATGCTAGAACGTTAAAAAATGCAGAACAACACTTTAGTTCACAGGAGAACACTGTGCTTCTGTCCTGGTTCAAGTATCTCAAAGGTGAATCTCTAGGTAGCAAAAGAATTTCAAACTCACAGAAAAGTGTTTTAGCCAACAGGAAATCATTCCATGTTTCTTAGCTTGTGGGTACTAGGTTTCTTTGTGTATTTCAATGAAACTCTGAAAAAATGATTCTCTCATGTGCCCCTCAAGGCTGCCCAAGTTTGGTCATCCCACCATCACGTGTTTTCTGTTTAGAGCCTATTGCATGTTTACCCTGATTAGGCGAAAATGCCTGAAAATGCCTGTGAGATTAATCCTTACATGGTTAATGCTAGAACTTTAAAAATGCAGAACAACACTTTAGTTCACAAGAGCACACTGTGCTTCTGTCCTGGTTCAAGTATCTCAAAGCTGAATCTCTAGGTAGCAAAACAACTTCAAACTCACAGAAAAGTGTTTTAGCCAACTGGAAATCATTCCATGTTTCTTAGCTTCTGGGAACTAGGTTTCTTTGTGTATTTCAATGAAACTCTGAAAAAATGATTCTCTCATGTGCCCCTCAAGGCTTTCCAAGTTTGGTCATCCCACCATCAAGGGTGTTTGGTTTACAGTCTATTGGGTGTTTACCCTGATTAGGCGAAAATGCCTGAAAACGCCTGTGAGTTTAATTCTTAAATGGTTAATACTAGAACTTTACAAACGCAGAACAACACTTTAGTTCACAAGAGCACACTGTGCTTCTGTCCTGGTTTAAGTATCTCAAAGCTGAATCTCTAGGTAGCAAAAGAGTTTCAAACTCACAGAAAAGCGTTTTAGCCAACTGGAAATACTTCCATATTTCTTAGCTTGTGGGTACTAGGTTTCTTTGTGTATTTCAATGAAACTCTGACAAAATGATTCTCTCTTGTGTCCCTCATGGCTCTCCAAATTTGGTCATCCCACCATCACGGGTTTTTTGTTTAGAGCCTATTGGATGTTTACCCTGATTAGGCGAATTTCACTGAAAACGCCTGTAGTTTAATTTCTCAATGGTTGAAGCTAGAACATTGAAAACGCAGAAAAAGCACTTCATATCACAAGAGCACACTGTGCTTCTGTCCTGGTTCAAGTATCTCAAAGCTGAATCACTAGGTAGCAAAAGAGTTTCAAACTCACAGAAAAGCGTTTTAGCGAACTGGAAATAATTCCATGTTTCTTAGCTTCTGGGCACTAGGTTTATTTGTGTATTTCAATGAAACTCTGAAGAAATGATTCTCTCTTGTGCCCCTCAAGGCTCCCCAAGTTTGGTCATCCCACCATCAAGGGTGTTTTGTTTACAGTCTATTGGATGTTCACCCTGATTAGGCGAAAATGCCTGAAAATGCCTGTGAGATTAATTCTTAAATGGTTAATGCTAGAACTTTAAAAATGCAGAACAACACTTTAGTTCACAAGAGCACACTGTGCTTCTGTCCTGGTTCAAGTATCTCATAGCTGAATCACTAGGTAGCAAAAGAGTTTCAAACTCACAGAAAAGCGATTTAGCCAACTGGAAATAATTCCATGTTTCTTAGCTTCTGGGTAATAGGTTTCTTTGTGTATTTCAATGAAACTCTGACAAAATGATTCTCTCTTGTTTCCCTCATGGCTTCCCAAATTTGGTCATCTCACCATCACGGGTTTTTTGTTTACAGCCTATTGGATTTTTACCCTGATTAGGCGAATTTCACTGAAAACGCCTGTTAGTTTAATTCCTCAATGGTTAATGCTAGAACTTTGAAAATGCAGAAAAGCACGTAGGATCACAAGAGCACACTGTGCTTCTTTCCTGGTTCAAGTATCTCAAAGCTGAATCACTAGGTAGCAAAAGAGTTTCAAACTCACAGAAAAGCGTTTTAGCGAACTGGAAATAATTCCATGTTTCTTAGCTTCTGGGCACTAGGTTTCTTTGTGTATTTCAATGAAACTCTGAAGAAATGATTCTCTCATGTGCCCCTCAAGGCTCCCCAAGTTTGCTCATCCCACCATCAAGGGTGTTTTGTTTACAGTCTATTGGATGTTCACCCTGATTAGGCGAAAATGCCTGAAAACGCCTGTGAGTTTAATTCTTAAATGGTTAATGCTAGAACTTTCAAAACGCAGAACAACACTTTAGTTCACAAGAGCACACTGTGCTTCTCTCCAGGTTCAAGTATCTCAAAGCTGAATCACTAGGTAGCAAAAGAGTTTCAAAATCACAGAAAAGCGTTTTAGCCAACTGGAAATAATTCCATGTTTCTTAGCTTCTGGGTACTAGATTTCTTTGTGTATTTCAATGAAACTCTGACAAAATGATTCTCTCTTTGGCCCCTCATGGCTCCCCAAATTTGGTCATCCCACCATCACGGGTTTTTTGCTTAGAGCCTATTGGATGTTTACCCTGATTAGGCGAATTTCACTGAAAACGCCTGTTAGTTTAATTCCTCAATGGTTAATGCTAGAACTTTGAAAATGCAGAAAAGCACTTCAGATCACAAGAGCACACTGTGCTTCTTTCCTGGTTCAAGTATCTCAAAGCTGAATCACTAGGTAACAAAAGAGTTTCAAACTCACAGAAAAGCGTTTTAGCCAACTGGAAATTATTCCATGTTTCTTAGCTTCAGGGCACTAGGTTTCTTTGTGTATTTCAATGAAACTCTGAAGAAATGATTCTCTCTTGTGCCCTTCAAGGCTCCCCAAGTTTGGTCATCCGACCATCAAGGGTGTTTTGTTTACAGTCTATTGGATGTTCACCCTGATTAGGCGAAAATGCCTGAAAACGCCTGTGAGTTTAATTCTTAAATGGTTAATGCTAGAACTTTAAAAACGCAGAACAACACTTTAGTTCACAAGAGCACACTGTGCTTCTCTCCAGGTTCAAGTATCTCAAAGCTGAACACTACGTAGCAAAAGAGTTTCAAACTCACAGAAAAGCGTTTTAGCGAACTGGAAATAATTCCATGTTTCTTAGCTTCTGGGCACTAGGTTTCTTTGTGTATTTCAATGAAACTCTGAAAAAATGATTCTCTCATGTGCCCCTCAAGGCTCCCCAAGTTTGGTCATCCGACCATCAAGGGTGTTTTGTTTACAGTCTATTGGATGTTCACCCTGATTAGGCGAAAATGCCTGAAAACGCCTGTGAGATTAATTCTTAAATGGTTAATGCTAGAACGTTAAAAATGCAGAACAACACTTTAGTTCACAGGAGCACACTGTGCTTCTGTCCTCGTTCAAGTATCTCAAAGCTGAATCTCTAGGTAGCAAAAGAATTTCAAACTCACAGAAAAGTGTTTTAGCCAACTGGAAATCATTCCATGTTTCTTAGCTTCTGGGAACTAGGTTTCTTTGTGTATTTCAATGAAACTCTGAAAAAATGATTCTCTCATGTGCCCCTCAAGGCTGCCCAAGTTTGGTCATCCCACCATCACGTGTTTTCTGTTTAGAGCCTATTGGATATTTACCCTGATTAGGCGAAAATGCCTGAAAACGCCTGTGAGATTAATTCTTAAATGGTTAATGCTAGAACTTTAAAAATGCAGAACAACACTTTAGTTCACATGAGCACACTGTGCTTCTGTCCTGGTTCAAGTATCTCAAAGCTGAATCTCTAGGTAGCAAAACAATTTCAAACTCACAGAAAAGTGTTTTAGCCAACTGGAAATCATTCCATGTTTCTTAGCTTCTGGGAACTAGGTTTCTTTGTGTATTTCAATGAAACTCTGAAAAAATGATTCTCTCATGTGTCCCTCAAGGCTTTCCAAGTTTGGTCATTCCACCATCAAGGGTGTTTGGTTTACTGTCTATTGGGTGTTTACCCTGATTAGGCGAAAATGCCTGAAAACGCCTGTGAGTTTAATTCTTAAATGGTTAATGCTAGAACTTTAAAAATGCAGAACAACACTTTAGTTCAAAGAGCACACTGTGCTTCTGTCCTGGTTCAAGTATCTCAAAGCTGAATCTCTAGGTAGCAAAAGAGTTTCAAACTCACAGAAAAGCGTTTTAGCCAACTGGATATACTTCCATATTTCTTAGCTTGTGGGTACTAGGTTTCTTTGTGTATTTCAATGAAACTCTGACAAAATGATTCTCTCTTGTGCCCCTCATGGCTCCCCAAATTTGGTCATCCCACCATCACGGGTTTTTTGTTTAGAGCCTATTGTATGTTTACCCTGATTAGGCGAATTTCACTGAAAACGCCTGTAGTTTAATTCCTCAATGGTTGAAGCTAGAACAATTGAAAACGCAGAAAAAGCACTTCATATCACAAGAGCACACTGTGCTTCTGTCCTGGTTCAAGTATCTCAAAGCTGAATCACTAGGTAGCAAAAGAGTTTCAAATTCACAGAAAAGTGATTTAGCCAACTGGAAATAATTCCAAGTTTCTTAGCTTGTGGGTACTAGGTTTCTTTGTGTATTTCAATGAAACTCTGACAAAATGATTCTCTCTTGTGTCCCTCATGGCTCCCCAAATTTGGTCATCTCACCATCCCGGGTTTTTTGTTTAGAGCCTATTGGATGTTTACACTGATTAGGCGAATTTCACTGAAAACTCCTGTTAGTTTAATTCCTCAATGGTTAATGCTAGAACTTTGAAAATGCAGAAAAGCACTTCAGATCACAAGTGCACACTGTGCTTCTATCCTGGTTCAAGTATCTCAAAGCTGAATCACTAGGTAACAAAAGAGTTTCAAACTCACAGAAAAGCGTTTTAGCGAAATGGAAATAATTCCATGTTTCTTAGCTTCTGGGCACTAGGTTTCTTTGTGTATTTCAATGAAACTCTGAAAAAATGATTCTCTCATGTGTCCCTCAAGGCTCCCCAACTTTGGTCATCCCACAAAAAAGGATGTTTTGTTTACAGTCTATTGGATGTTCACCCTGATTAGGCGAAAATGCCTGAAAACGCCTGTGAGTTTAATTCTTAAATGGTTAATGCTAGAACTTTAAAAACGCAGAACAACACTTTAGTTCACAAGAGCACACTGTGCTTCTCTCCAGGTTCAAGTATCTCAAAGCTGAATCACTAGGTAGCAAAAGAATTTCAAACACACAGAAAAGCGTTTTAGCCAACTGGAAATACTTCCATGTTTCTTAGCTTGTAGGTACTAGGTTTCTTTGTGTATTTCAATGAAACTCTGACAAAATGATTCTCTCTTGTGTCCCTCATGGCTCCCCAAATTTGGTCATCTCACCATCACGGGTTTTTTGTTTAGAGCCTATTGGATGTTTACCCTGATTAGGCGAATTTCACTGAAAACGCCTGAAGTTTAATTCCTCAATGGTTGAAGCTAGAACATTGAAAATGCAGAAAAGCACTTCATATCACAAGAGCACACTGTGCTTCTGTCCTGGTTCAAGTATCTCAAAGCTGAATCACTAAGTAGCAAAAGAGTTTCAAACTCACAGAGAAGCGATTTAGCCAACTGGAAAAAACTCCAAGTTTCTTAGCTTGTGGGTACTAGGTTTCTTTGTGTATTTCAATGAAACTCTGACAAAATGATCCTCTCTTGTGTCCCTCATGGCTCCCCAAATTTGGTCATCTCACCATCACAGGTTTTTTGTTTAGAGCCTATTGGATGTTTACCCTGATTAGGCGAATTTCACTGAAAACTCCTGTTAGATTAATTACTCAATGGTTAATGCTAGAGCTTTGAAAATGCAGAAAAGCACTTCAGATCACAAGAGCACACTGTGCTTCTATCCTGGTTCAAGTATCTCAAAGCTGAATCAGTAGGTAACAAAAGAGTTTCAAACTCACAGAAAAGCGTTTTAGTGAACTGGAAATAATTCCATGTTTCTTAGCTTCTGGGCACTAGGTTTCTTTGTGTATTTCAATGAAACTCTGAAGAAATGATTCTCTCATATGCCCCTCAAGGCTGCCCAAGTTTGGTCATCCCACCATCACGTGTTTTCGGTTTAGAGCCTATTGGATGTTTACCCTGATTAGGCGAAAATGCCTGAAAACGCCTGTGAGATTAATTCTTAAATGGTTAATGCTAGAACTTTAAAAATGCAGAACAACACTTTAGTTCACAAGCGCACACTGTGCTTCTGTCCTGGTTCAAGTATCTCAAAGCTGAATCTCTAGGTAGCAAAAGAATTTCAAACTCACAGAAAAGTGTTTTAGCCAACTGGAAATCATTCCATGTTTCTTAGCTTCTGGGAACTAGGTTTCTTTGTGTATTTCAATGAAACTCTGAAAAATGATTCTCTCTTATGCCCCTCATGGCTCCCCAAATTTGGTCATCCCACCATCACGGGTTTTTTGTTTAGAGCCTATTGGATGTTTACACTGATTAGGCGAATTTCACTGAAAACTCCTGTTAGTTTAATTCCTCAATGGTTAATGCTAGAACTTTGAAAATGCAGAAAAGCACTTCAGATCACAAGTGCACACTGTGCTTCTATCCTGGTTCAAGTATCTCAAAGCTGAATCACTAGGTAACAAAAGAGTTTCAAACTCACAGAAAAGCGTTTTAGCGAAATGGAAATAATTCCATGTTTCTTAGCTTCTGGGCACTAGGTTTCTTTGTGTATTTCAATGAAACTCTGAAAAAATGATTCTCTCATGTGTCCCTCAAGGCTCCCCAACTTTGGTCATCCCACAAAAAAGGATGTTTTGTTTACAGTCTATTGGATGTTCACCCTGATTAGGCGAAAATGCCTGAAAACGCCTGTGAGTTTAATTCTTAAATGGTTAATGCTAGAACTTTAAAAACGCAGAACAACACTTTAGTTCACAAGAGCACACTGTGCTTCTCTCCAGGTTCAAGTATCTCAAAGCTGAATCACTAGGTAGCAAAAGAATTTCAAACACACAGAAAAGCGTTTTAGCCAACTGGAAATACTTCCATGTTTCTTAGCTTGTAGGTACTAGGTTTCTTTGTGTATTTCAATGAAACTCTGACAAAATGATTCTCTCTTGTGTCCCTCATGGCTCCCCAAATTTGGTCATCTCACCATCACGGGTTTTTTTGTTTAGAGCCTATTGGATGTTTACCCTGATTAGGCGAATTTCACTGAAAACGCCTGAAGTTTAATTCCTCAATGGTTGAAGCTAGAACATTGAAAATGCAGAAAAGCACTTCATATCACAAGAGCACACTGTGCTTCTGTCCTGGTTCAAGTATCTCAAAGCTGAATCACTAAGTAGCAAAAGAGTTTCAAACTCACAGAGAAGCGATTTAGCCAACTGGAAAAAACTCCAAGTTTCTTAGCTTGTGGGTACTAGGTTTCTTTGTGTATTTCAATGAAACTCTGACAAAATGATCCTCTCTTGTGTCCCTCATGGCTCCCCAAATTTGGTCATCTCACCATCACAGGTTTTTTGTTTAGAGCCTATTGGATGTTTACCCTGATTAGGCGAATTTCACTGAAAACTCCTGTTAGATTAATTACTCAATGGTTAATGCTAGAGCTTTGAAAATGCAGAAAAGCACTTCAGATCACAAGAGCACACTGTGCTTCTATCCTGGTTCAAGTATCTCAAAGCTGAATCAGTAGGTAACAAAAGAGTTTCAAACTCACAGAAAAGCGTTTTAGCGAACTGGAAATAATTCCATGTTTCTTAGCTTCTGGGCACTAGGTTTCTTTGTGTATTTCAATGAAACTCTGAAGAAATGATTCTCTCATATGCCCCTCAAGGCTGCCCCAAGTTTGGTCATCCCACCATCACGTGTTTTCGGTTTAGAGCCTATTGGATGTTTACCCTGATTAGGCGAAAATGCCTGAAAACGCCTGTGAGATTAATTCTTAAATGGTTAATGCTAGAACTTTAAAAATGCAGAACAACACTTTAGTTCACAAGCGCACACTGTGCTTCTGTCCTGGTTCAAGTATCTCAAAGCTGAATCTCTAGGTAGCAAAAGAATTTCAAACTCACAGAAAAGTGTTTTAGCCAACTGGAAATCATTCCATGTTTCTTAGCTTCTGGGAACTAGGTTTCTTTGTGTATTTCAATGAAACTCTGAAAAATGATTCTCTCTTATGCCCCTCATGGCTCCCCAAATTTGGTCATCCCACCATCACGGGTTTTTTGTTTAGAGCCTATTGGATGTTTACCCTGATTAGGCGAAAATGCCTGAAAACGCCTGTTAGTTTAATTCCTCAATGGTTAATGCTAGAACTTTGAAAACGCAGAAAAGCACTTCAGATCACAAGTGCACACTGTGCTTCTATCCTGGTTCAAGTATCTCAAAGCTGAATCACTAGGTAACAAAAGAGTTTCAAACTCACAGAAAAGCGTTTTAGCGAACTGGAAATAATTCCATGTTTCTTAGCTTCTGGGCACTAGGTTTCTTTGTGTATTTCAATGAAACTCTGAAGAAATGATTCTCTCATGTGCCCCTCAAGGCTCCCCAAGTTTGGTCATCCCACCATCAAGGGTGTTTTCGGTTTACAGTCTATTGGATGTTTACCCTGATTAGGCGAAAATGCCTGAAAACGCCTGTGAGTTTAATTCTTAAATGGTTAATGCTAGAACTTTAAAAATGCAGAACAACACTTTAGTTCACAAGAGCACACTGTGCTTCTCTCCAGGTTCAAGTATCTCAAAGCTGAATCACTAGGTAGCAAAAGAGTTTCAAAATCACAGAAAAGCGTTTTAGCCACTGGAAATAATTCCATGTTTCTTAGCTTCTGGGTACTAGATTTCTTAGTGTATTTCAATGAAACTCTGACAAAATGATTCTCTCTTTGGCCCCTCATGGCTCCTCAAATTTGGTCATCCCACCATCACGGGTTTTTTGTTTAGAGCCTATTGGATGTTTACCCTGATTAGGCGAAAATTTCACTGAAAACTCCTGTAAGTTTAATTCCTCAATGGTTGAATGTAGAACTTTGAAAATGCAGAAAAGCACTTCAGTATCACAAGAGCACACTGTGCTTCTATCCTGGTTCAAGTATCTCAAAGCTGAATCACTAGGTAACAAAAGAGTTTCAAACTCACAGAAAAGCGTTTTAGCGAAATGGTAATAATTCCATGTTTCTTAGCTTCTGGGCACTAGGTTTCTTTGTGTATTTCAATGAAACTCTGAAAAAATGATTCTCTCATGTGTCCCTCAAGGCTCCCCAACTTTGGTCATCCCACAAAAAGGATGTTTTGTTTACAGTCTATTGGATGTTCACCCTGATTAGGCGAAAATGCCTGAAAACGCCTGTGAGTTTAATTCTTAAATGGTTAATGCTAGAACTTTAAAAACGCAGAACAACACTTTAGTTCGCAAGAGCACACTGTGCTTCTCTCCAGGTTCAAGTATCTCAAAGCTGAATCACTAGGTAGCAAAAGAATTTCAAACACACAGAAAAGCGTTTTAGCCAACTGGAAATACTTCCATGTTTCTTAGCTTGTAGGGTACTAGGTTTCTTTGTGTATTTCAATGAAACTCTGACAAAATGATTCTCTCTTTGGCCCCTCATGGCTCCCCAAATTTGGTCATCCCACCATCACGGGTTTTTTGCTTAGAGCCTATTGGATGTTTACCCTGATTAGGCGAATTTCACTGAAAACGCCTGTTAGTTTAATTCCTCAATGGTTAATGCTAGAACTTTGAAAATGCAGAAAAGCACTTCAGATCACAAGAGCACACTGTGCTTCTTTCCTGGTTCAAGTATCTCAAAGCTGAATCACTAGGTAACAAAAGAGTTTCAAACTCACAGAAAAGCGTTTTAGCCAACTGGAAAATTATTCCATGTTTCTTAGCTTCAGGGCACTAGGTTTCTTTGTGTATTTCAATGAAACTCTGAAGAAATGATTCTCTCTTGTGCCCCTCAAGGCTCCCCAAGTTTGGTCATCTGACCATCAAGGGTGTTTTGTTTACAGTCTATTCGATGTTCACCCTGATTAGGCGAAAATGCCTGAAAACGCCTGTGAGTTTAATTCTTAAATGGTTAATGCTAGAACTTTAAAAACGCAGAACAACACTTTAGTTCACAAGAGCACACTGTGCTTCTCTCCAGGTTCAAGTATCTCAAAGCTGAACACTACGTAGCAAAAGAGTTTCAAACTCACAGAAAAGCGTTTTAGAGAACTGGAAATAATTCCATGTTTCTTAGCTTCTGGGCACTAGGTTTCTTTGTGTATTTCAGTGAAACTCTGAAAAAATGATTCTCTCATGTGCCCCTCAAGGCTCCCCAAGTTTGGTCATCCGACCATCAATGGTGTTTTGTTTACAGTCTATTGGATGTTCACCCTGATTAGGCGAAAATGCCTGAAAACGCCTGTGAGATTAATTCTTAAATGGTTAATGCTAGAACGTTAAAAATGCAGAACAACACTTTAGTTCACAGGAGCACACTGTGCTTCTGTCCTGGTTCAAGTATCTCAAAGGTGAATCTCTAGGTAGCAAAAGAATTTCAAACTCACAGAAAAGTGTTTTAGCCAACTGGAAATCATTCCATGTTTCTTAGCTTCTGGGAACTAGGTTTCTTTGTGTATTTCAATGAAACTCTGAAAAAATGATTCTCTCATGTGCCCCTCAAGGCTTTCCAAGTTTGGTCATTCGACCATCAAGGGTGTTTGGTTTACAGTCTATTGGATGTTTACCCTGATTAGGCGAAAATGCCTGAAAACGCCTGTGAGATTAATTCTTAAATGGTTAAGGCTAGAACGTTAAAAATGCAGAACAACACTTTAGTTCACAGGAGCACACTGTGCTTCTGTCCTGGTTCAAGTATCTCAAAGCTGAATCTCTAGGTAGCAAAAGAATTTCAAATTCACAGAAAAGTGTTTTAGCCAACTGGAAATCATTCCATGTTTCTTAGCTTCTGGGCACTAGGTTTCTTTGTGTATTTCAATGAAACTCTGAAGAAATGATACTCTCATGTGCCCCTCAAGGCTCCCCAAGTTTGGTCATCCCACCATCAAGGGTGTTTTGTTTACAGTCTATTGGATGTTCACCCTGATTAGGCGAAAATGCCTGAAAACGCCTGTGAGTTTAATTCTTAAATGGTTAATGCTAGAACTTTAAAAACGCAGAACAACACTTTAGTTCACAAGAGCACACTGTGCTTCTCTCCAGGTTCAAGTATCTCAAAGCTGAATCACTAGGTAGCAAAAGAGTTTCAAATTCACAGAAAAGCGTTTTAGCCAACTGGAAATCATTCCATGTTTCTTAGCTTGTGGGTACTAGGTTTCTTTGTGTATTTCAATGAAACTCTGACAAAATGATTCTCTCTTGCGCCCCTCATGGCTCCCCAAGTTTGGTCATCCCACCATCACAGGTTTTTTGTTTAGAGCCTATTGGATATTTACCCTGATTAGGCGAATTTCACTGAAAAGGCCTGTAGTTTAATTCCTTCAATGGTTGAAGCTAGATCATTGAAAACGCAGAAAAGCACTTCATATCACAAGAGCACACTGTGCTTCTGTCCTGGTTCAAGTATCTCAAAGCTGAATCACTAGGTAACAAAAGAGTTTCAAACTCACAGAAAAGCGATTTAGCCAACTGGAAATAATTCCAAGTTTCTTAGCTTGTGGGTACTAGGTTTCTTTGTGTATTTCAATGAAACTCTGACAAAATGATTCTCTCTTGTGTCCCTCATGGATCCCCAAATTTGGTCATCTCAACATCACGGGTTTTTTGTTTAGAGCCTATTGGATGTTTACCCTGATTAGGCGAATTTCACTGAAAACTCCTGTTAGTTTAATTCCTCAATGGTTAATGCTATAACTTTGAAAATGCAGAAAAGCACTTCAGATCACAAGAGCACACTGTGCTTCTATCCTGGTTCAAGTATCTCAAAGCTGAATCAGTAGGTAACAAAAGAGTTTCAAACTCACAGAAAAGCGTTTTAGCGAACTGGAAATAATTCCATGTTTCTTAGCTTCTGGGCACTAGGTTTCTTTGTGTATTTCAATGAAACTCTGAAGAAATGATTCTCTCATGTGCCCCTCAAGGCTGCCCAAGTTTGGTCATCCCACCATCACGTGTTTTCTGTTTAGAGCCTATTGGATGTTTACCCTGATTAGGCGAAAATGCCTGAAAACGCCTGTGAGATTAATTCTTAAATGGTTAATGCTAGAACTTTAAAAATGCAGAACAACACTTTAGTTCACAAGAGCACACTGTGCTTCTGTCCTGGTTCAAGTATCTCAAAGCTGAATCTCTAGGTAGCAAAACAATTTCAAACTCACAGAAAAGTGTTTTAGCCAACTGGAAATCATTCCATGTTTCTTAGCTTCTGGGAACTAGGTTTCTTTGTGTGTTTCAATGAAACTCTGAAAAAATGATTCTCTCATGTGCCCCTCAAGGCTTTCCAAGTTTGGTCATCCCACCATCAAGGGTGTTTGGTTTACAGTCTATTGGGTGTTTACCCTGATTAGGAGAAAATGCCTGAAAACGCCTGTGAGTTTAATTCTTAAATGGTTAATGCTAGAACTTTAAAAACGCAGAACAACACTTTAGTTCAAAGAGCACACTGTGCTTCTGTCCTGGTTCAAGTATCTCAAAGCTGAATCTCTAGGTAGCAAAAGAGTTTCAAACTCACAGAAAAGCGTTTTAGCCAACTGGATATACTTCCATATTTCTTAGCTTGTGGGTACTAGGTTTCTTTGTGTATTTCAATGAAACTCTGACAAAATGATTCTCTCTTGTGCCCCTCATGGCTCCCCAAATTTGGTCATCCCACCATCACGGGTTTTTTGTTTAGAGCCTATTGGATGTTTACCCTGATTAGGCGAATTTCACTGAAAAAAACGCCTGTAGTTTAATTCCTCAATGGTTGAAGCTAGAACATTGAAAACGCAGAAAAAGCACTTCATATCACAAGAGCACACTGTGCTTCTGTCCTGGTTCAAGTATCTCAAAGCTGAATCACTAGGTAGCAAAAGAGTTTCAAACTCACAGAAAAGCATTTTAGTGAACTGGAAATAATTCCATGTTTCTTAGCTTCTGGGCACTAGGTTTTTTTGTGTATTTCAATGAAACTCTGAAAAAATGATTCTCTCATGTGCTCCTCATGGCTCCCAACGTTTGGTCATCCCACCATCATGGGTGTTTTGTTTACAGTCTATTGGATGTTTACCCTGATTAGGCGAAAATGCCTGAAAAAGCCTGTGAGTTTAATTCTTAAATGGTTAATGCTAGAACTTTAAAAAACACAGAACAACACTTTAGTTCACAAGAGCACACTGTGCTTCTGTCCTGGTTCAAGTGTCTCAAAGCTAAATCACTAGGTACCAAAAGAGTTTCAAACTCACTGAAAAGCGTTTTAGCCAACTGGAAATAATTCCATGTTTTTTAGCTTGTGGGTACTAGGTTTCTTTGTGTATTTCAATGAAACTCTGACAAAATGATTCTCTCTTGTGTCCCTCATGGCTCCCCAAATTAGGTCATCTCACCATCACGAGTTTTTTGTTTAGAGCCTATTGGATGTTTACCATGATTAGGCGAATTTCACTGAAAACTCCTGTTAGTTTAATTCCTCAATGGTTAATGCTAGAACTTTGAAAATGCAGAAAAGCACTTCAGATCACAAGAGCACACTGTGCTTCTATCCTGGTTCAAGTATCTCAAAGCTGAATCAGTAGGTAACAAAAGAGTTTCAAACTCACAGAAAAGCGTTTTAGCGAACTGGAAATAATTCCATGTTTCTTAGCTTCTGGGCACTATGTTTCTTTGTGTATTTCAATGAAACTCTGAAGAAATGATTCTCTCATGTGCCCCTCAAGGCTCCTCAAGTTTGGTCATCCCACCATCAAGGGTGTTTGGTTTACAGTCTATTGGATGTTTACCCTGATTAGGCGAAAATGCCTGAAAACGCCTGTGAGTTTAATTCTTAAATGATTAATGCTAGAACTTTAAAAATGCAGAACAACACTTTAGTTCACAAGAGCACACTGTGCTTCTCTCCTGGTTCAAGTATCTCAAAGCTGAATCACTAGGTAACAAAAGAATTTCAAACTCACAGAAAAGTGTTTTAGCCAACTGGAAATCATTCCATGTTTCTTAGCTTCTGGGCACTAGGTTTCTTTGTGTATTTCAATGAAACTCTGACAAAATGATTTTCTCTTGTGCCCCTCATGGCTCCCCAAGTTTGGTCATCCCACCATCAAGGGTGTTTTGTTCACAGTCTATTGGATGTTTACCCTGATTAGGCGAAAATGCCTGAAAACGCCTGTGAATTTAATTCTTAAATGGTTAATGCTAGAACTTTAAAAATGCAGAACAACACTTTAGTTCACAAGAGCACACTGTGCTACTGTCCTGGTTCACGTATCTCAAAGCTGAATCACTAGGTAGCAAAAGAGTTTCAAAATCACAGAAAAGCGTTTTAGCCAACTGGAAATAATTCCATGTTTCTTAGCTTCTGGGTACTAGATTTCTTTGTGTATTTTCAATGAAACTCTGAAAAAATGATTCTCTCTTTGGCCGCTCATGGCTCCCCAAATTTGGTCATCCCACCATCACGGGTTTTTTGTTTAGAGCCTATTGGATGGTTACCCTGATTAGGCGAATTTCACTGAAAACTCCTGTTAGTTTAATTCCTCAATGGTTAATGCTAGAACTTTGAAAATGCAGAAAAGCACTTCAGATCACAAGAGCACACTGTGCTTCTTTCCTGGTTCAAGTATCTCAAAGCTGAATCACTAGGTAACAAAAAAGTTTCAAACTCACAGAAAAGCGTTTTAGCCAACTGGAAATAATTCCATGTTTCTTAGCTTCTGGGCACTAGATTTCTTTGTGTATTTCAATGAAACTCTGAAGAAATGATTCTCTCATGTGCTGCTCAAGGCTCCC